>VZQC01002834.1:2834773-3060564 GCA_009823505.1 Rhizomys pruinosus
TGAAAGGTGGATGTTGCTTCCTTTCACCTTATTATCCATTTGGACTTTTAGTCTCTGATTCTACTCCTATGGTTATGTTTTTATTAGTTTCTTTTCCTAGGTGTTTGAGGATTGTTGCTCCTCTCTTCTGCCCTTTGAATTGTTTCAAGTATTTTATGAAGAGTTGGTTTTCCAGACATGTATTCTATCCTCTTGTTTATGTCATGGAAGATTTTTCTCTCTCCTTCAACTATAATCGACATTTTTGCTGGGTAAAGTATTCTGGGTTGGCATCCATAGTCCTTTATCACTGGGAATACTTTGCTCCATGTTCTTGTTGCTTTCATGATTTGCACTGAGATGTCAGTTGTAATTCTGATGGGTTTCCCTTTCTTTGTGACGTGTTTTTCTTTTGTAGCTTTCAGAATTTTGTCTTTGTTTTGGGCATCTAGAATTTTAACTATGATATGGCGTGGGGAGTTTCTTTTCTGATCTTGTCTATTTGGAGTCCTATGTGCTTCTTGTATTTGTATGGGTTTATCTATTTTTAGTTTGGGGAAATTTTCATCTATTATTCTGTTGAAGATCTGATCAATACTATTCTCTTGAGATTCTTCTCCTTCCTCTATTCCTATGATGCAAAGGTTTGATCTTTTCATAGTGTCACATATTTCATGGTTGTTCCACTTTTGTGTATTTTTAAATTTTTCTTATTCTTTATTGAGGTTTTTAGTTGCTCTGTTATCTTCCAGATCTGATATTCTTTGTTCTGTTTCCTCCATTCTATTTCTGAGGCTTTTTCCTTTCCTTTCTTCTTGATTGGATGAGTGTTCTATTTCCTTTTTCAGTTCATCTTGTGTTTTCTTTAGTATTTCTGTTTCCTTTTTGAGCTTCTCAATCTCTTCTTGGTGCTCCTTACTTTGTTGGTTGGTTTCCTTTTTCAGTGTTTCTACTGCCTTTCGGAGTTTGTTTTTTTCTCCCTTTAGTTCTTTCCAAAGTTTGTCATTGTATCCCTCTCAGTCCTTTTTGCGTTTTTCATTCTCTCTCTTTAGTTCTCTTAATTCTTCTTTATTTTCTTTGATTTCTCTGCCGTAGGTCTGCAATTATTCCTCTAAGATCTGTTCCTTGGGTCACCTCCAGGGGGATCCCATTTTAGCTATCTCCTACAGGTTTGGTAGAGCCTGGTGCGGGATTATCCTGTGTCTTTCCCATATTGTCCCTGGCAGGTGGGTTTCCCTTTTGTGATTCAAATCACAAACGTCTTTTCACTATGTTGGGGGCTGGTTTTGCTTGCCTAATTCCAATGCCTTTTTTTTTTTTCTTTCCTCCTCCTTGTTTATGGAGTATTGACTTGTCTAGGTTTCAGGCTTTCAATTTTGCTTATATATTGGATATTGGAAGTCTAAGTCACTCTTCCCTTCCTGTTCTGAAGGTTCTCCAAAAAAAAGTCCACTTGGATTCTCTCTCACCAATTCCAGTTGGGGCTGGGGGGGATGGATATGCCTGACATAGCCCAAGCCCTGGTACCTGTCTGGAGCGACTTCTGGGCTCCTGGGGCCCACCCACACAAAGACACAGAGGCACCAAACTCAGCACCACGGCTGCAGAGAAGAAGGGTGGCTCTACCCAGACAGCCACCCCCCACAAGGGTCCAGTGCCAAGACCCCATTCCAGCAACCAGGAGTCAATCCACCCTAAAATCTACCTGTCTGGAGCCCCTAAAATCTACCCGTCTGGAGCCTGAGGTTTCTTTTTGTCCCAGGACGTGGTTGATTTTGAAGAATGTTCCTTGGTTGCTGAGTAGAAACTATATTCTCCGGTGTTTGGGCAAAATATTTGGTCTGTGAGGTCCATTTGTTTTATTGCATTATTCAGTTCCAATGCTTGTTTATTTTTTGGCCAGTTGATCTATCCAAGGGGCTCAGTGAGCCAGGCATGGTGGCACGCACCTTTAATCTTAGCACCTGGGAGGCATAGGCAGGCAGATCTCTGTTCAAGGCCAGTCTGGTCTACATAGTGAGTTCCAGGACAGCTGGGGCTATGGGGAGACCCTGTCTCAAAAAGACAAAAAAAAAAAAAAGGTAACAAATTTATTTTTATTTTATGAATATAAGTATATTTCCTGCATGTGTATAAATACACTCCTGTAATGCAATGCCTGCAGGCATCAGAAGAGGGTGTCAGATACCCTGGAGACTGTTGTTAGTCACCATGTGGGTGCTGGGATTTGAACCTGGCTCGTCAGCAAAAATAGCCTGTGCTCTTAACTGCTGAGCCATCTCTCTAGCCCCCTAACCTTATTATTTTTTCCCAGTTCCCTCTGTAAACTTTATCCCGGCTCTTGGACAGGAATCTAAATTTTGAAGTAGCAAATTGGTCATTGTTTTATAACTTTTACTTAAGAAGTTATCTTTCTTTTAATATCCATATATTTGCCCTATATATTTTCCATTATCATCACAAATCTAATGATCACATTATACTTTTTCAGGCTGCTTTTTGTGTTGCTTAGCTAAATACCCAGTTTCCGTTATTATCATGCATATGTAAAAGTTTTATCAATGATATTGTAAGCATTCCATATATTTCCTCCCATTGCTTTATGATTGCAGGATTATCTGAATTATTTAATTAGCCCATAATAGGTTTTGAATTTTCATCTTCTTCAGAAATCACATTGGGAAGTTAGGCCTTTGAGGAGGTGTTTAGATCACTGAGGCTGTAACCTCAGAACAGGTCAGCATCACTGGGAAGGGTCAGATGGAGGAGGTTTGAGGTCCTTCGTGCTTTATATTTTCTTACCTGAAGATAAGAAGTATCTTTCTTTAGAGGATTTAGCAGGAAGTGCTGTCTCTGAATTAAGAATCTTGTCTCTTGGGGCTGTAGAGAAGGCTCAGCAGTTAAGAACACTGGCTGCTCTAGTAGAGGACCTGGGTTTGATTCCCAGCACTCGCCTAGTGGTTGACAGCCATCTATAACTCCAGTTTCAGAGGATCTGATGCCTTCTTCACAGACACTGCACAACACAGATGCACTTACATGCATGCAGATAATAGACTCATGCACTAAAATAAAAATAATAAGTAATAAATAATTTTAAATGATTATTATCTCTCACCAGACCCCAAACCTGCTGGGACTTTGATGTTTGACTCCTCCTACTCACCCAAACTGTGGGAAATAATTACCTGTTTTGTACAAATTACTTATTCTAATGTATTCTTTTATAACCACAAAAAATTGACTAAGGAAGTTCATTTTTCTACTTAAGTACACATGCTTCAGCTTTTTTTTCTTTAAAAAGTGGTTTTATATTATGCTTTAATGACTATGATGGTTAATACTGAATTCACATGAATGAGTTCTAAAATCACTGAAGAAAAAAATCCTCTGGGTTGAAGAGATTATCTAGATAATGTTAGCTAAAGTAGCCACATTAACACTGTTTGGCACATTCCATGAGCTCTGATCAGACTGCTGAGCCCTGGCATTCCTCTCCCTGCTTACTGACTGTGGACACAGTGAGAGCAGCTTCCTCAAGCTCCCGCTGCTGCCAAACCTTCTCTACTATGATGAACGGTCTCCTCAGACTTTCAGCCAAAGTTGACTCTTCCTTCCGTAAGTTGCTTTCAGGTATTTTGTCACAGTAACTAGGAAGTAATTAATAAAATAACAAGCTTATCATGAAGAAAAATCTAAATGAAATGTAAATCTATACCAACTTTAGATACATTTCTTAATAACTTTAAAGACTAAACTATTTTATCTGAAGAGCAAAAAATGCTAATCAGAACAACAAAAGGCATTAACAGTTTCCTCATAAACATCATTTTACCTTTGGCCAGGGTGGTGAGGTATACCTTTAATCCCAACACTCAGGGGGCAGAAGCGGGCAGATCTCTGTGAGATCAAGGCTAGTCTGGTCTACATAACCAGTGCAGGCTAGTTGTGGTTACAGAGACACCCTGTCTCAAAAAGACCCCCCCAAAAAAAGATCATTTTACTTTTTGTTAATTAATATATGTGTTATTGGTTCTGAGGTTATTATGAAATATGATTTTACTTTTATGTTGGTACTATATAAACTTTTATATAGTACTTTTGAACTTTACACAGTGAACTTCAATTATTGTATGTCGCTGTGAGATGATGTGAAATTATGAAGCTAGCCAATATCATCCCCATTAAATGGTTCTCAGAATTTCTACCCTACTGAGGCTTCTCAGTTGGTTTTTGGTTTGACCTCCCTTACGAGGAGGGTTCATGTGGTGAGACCCCTTAATCATTTCCAAGATGGAAACAAATATCCTGGAACCTCACATGGTACACTCCTCACTCAAGAGTAGACTCCTCTTAGAAATCTTTACTACACCCACATTTTCAGCCTCTAAAGATTGAGTTTATCATTTTGATTGGCAAGTCTATTATTTTAGAGAAACCAAATACTAGAAAGTAATTTTACTGAAAGGATGTGCTCGCTCAGGAACTCCTGCTTCATAGAGGTCAGCCTGACCTTACACTAAATGAGCTCAGAAAATGATACTTTGGGGAAGCTTGTGTTTACTTTTCTGTAATCTTCCGTTCGCTTTCATCTTGCAACTCTGCACATCCTCCTCCGCTGCTGCCGCTACTGCTGCTGCTCCATTGGGTCCACCAGTGTCCTCTCTTCCCCTCTGTGAGAGCAGCTGTGATCCCTGCTCTCCTATCTCCACAACACTGTATGCCTTCTTAATGTCATCTCCTTCATTAACCTTTCTATATCTGTTGTTTGAATTTGATATGATTTTTAAACTTGCGAAGTGAGATTTTTGTTACTGAGCCTAAAATAATCACAGCTATTTCCTAAGGGATCATCAGCCAACAAAGCGAAGAAGCTCAGTGTCACAATGGAAAAAGTTGATTTGTGTCGATCAAAGATTTTTTTTTTATTTTGTTTCTTTGATTACTGACCCCTGCTTCTTGTAGTTAGTCAAGGTTACACTGAAGCTATTATTTAAACTATGTTACTCTCATGCTAGTCCAGCACTTATGATATTATTGAGATAAAAATTATTCAGGGAAGACATCTGAAAGTTTTTTCTGGGAATATTATATCTCATATCTAGTATTACATGGATCAATTAGATGACATTTTAATGCTTTTTTCTTCAGATATGCTATAATTTGTGTCAAAATCTTTTATTTTTGCCAAATACTCCCCAAATTAAATATTTATAAAAATATTTGTAAACATAAATATTTACAAATATATCTTCTGAATATATATTCAGAATATCCAGAAGACTGAATTTTAGCTTTATAGAAGAAATTAGATTTGTTAGTATCTAGGGTTTGCTTTTAAGAAAAAAAAAGGTACTTATTATATTAGAAAATAAAATTGTTTTTACATTACACCCAACTGAATGCTGTTTAATACACAAGCAAAATCAGTTTTTAGTGTGATACTTGTTACCCACTAGGGAACCAAGACTAATTTCATACTTTTGGAATTATGAGTCGTTCAGCAGCTGTCCTTTTGAAAGCATCACTGGTGTACTTCTTTCTGAACATTTTCAACCAGTACATGTTGAGCAACAGGAAACCAGTTAAAGGCTCAAAAGTGCTATATAAAGACCACAATTGTTTGTGCTCTTTTTGAAGCTGTCTCTGAACTTGTTTAACCTCATACAGTGAGGTGCTCCATGGGGCATTTGGGTAGGAAGGTATTTCTCTCCAGTGGCTAACTGAATTAACTCAGTTTTCACAACAGTAGAAAGTCAAATGCACTAGCGGAAAGGGGGCTTTCTAAAATACAGTCATGACCTATGCTGAGCGATGGAGTTATACAAGCACCTAGTCTAGCGGAGGTTTAAGGGACTTAGGCAAAGTTAAACAAGTAGAGATAAGCCAGGGTTGGAATTTATTACATTCCTCCACTTCAGATGTTCTTCCACCTCATGAGGATTCTGGTTACCTCTTCTCATTAAATGTTATGGTATACGTTCACAGGGCTGCTTCTTCTGTAGACTGCCCATGAGCTATTCTGACATGTGTCACAGAGGGAGGACTGTGGAATCACCCATCAAATCAGTGAAACAGCTTTGGATTCATATTCAGAGAGAAATAGGCCTCATTCACATACGGTCTAACTCCATCAATATTCATATCAATTTTAGAAACTTTGATGGTCCCACCCAGTATATTATGTACACAGAGCAATGACATCAGGGGAGAGAAGTGCCTGCTAAGCCTTTATGTCATCAAGTAAGAAAACTGAGCTCATTACCACCTGAAGAAACAAATGCAGTTTTCAACATGGACTGCCCTGTCTTACCTACTTTGCTTTCTAACCTCATCTCTACTTCAGTGAGGAAGGGGGAGGGGTGCTGACACTTGATCACCACAGTTACAGATATATTTATTTGAATTTGGAGGATCATCTGTGTATCACAATTTGCATCGTCCCAGCTTACATTTTTCCTGAGTTGTCTACTTTTTGATCCAGAGTATGTTTTGCTAAAACCTAGTCTTATGTCTGCCAAGTCTCGAAGGACCGCCTTTCCACACAAAGTTTTATGTTTGGGTTTCTGCTGGAAGTTCATTTCCCTCCCATGTATTCTGCAAAACGTTGCACCAACAGTGACGATTAGGACTTCAGTTTCCCAAAGAATTTTGAGCCTCCATTTTGTTTGCTGGTTGTGTGGGTTTATTATTTCTGATAGAAATGTTATTTCAAATCTAATTTGCCTTGAAAAGTTCTCACCAGAAATGAATCCCCCTATTGTGCAAAATATAGTCACATATTTTCCTTGTAGCTTTGTAGCAGCAGTAGCTCAGAAGTAGCCCCAGGGGGCTGATGGTTTAATCATTCTGTCTGATATGACATAAGTTACAGTAACATAGTTGTTTTCCTATCAGATGTCTATGTAACATGACACAATGGCTTTCATCAGCATCTTTAAAGATAGTGACTACTCAACACTGCTTCAGAATGAAGAGTGAGCCATGTATTCCATAAAGCAGCAAAAATAATTAGCTCTGTGGTTTTAGAAATATTTATGTGTTTATTCACCCTCCTACATAATTGTATGTTAAATATGAAAGATATTTTATTATGTTTAAATCAAACAAATAGACCTTAGTGGAAAAATATGTCCTGAATAATATAGTTCAATGTTAACTTCTCAAATGTATATTATGTACAAAGAATCCTAAAGCTAAAGTGATGATCAAAATGTGGTCTTTTCTTCTAAAGATTCTAAAATGGGGCTAGAGAAATGGCTTAGCAGTGAAGAGCACTAACTGCTCTTGGATCCATGTTTGATTCTCAGCACCCACATGGCAGCTGGCAATTGTCTGTGACTCCAGTTCCAGGGATCTGACACCCTCTTCTGACCTCCACAGGCATTTCACAACATGAGTGAACTTACACACATGCAGGCAATACACTCGTAGACATAAAGTTAAAAAAATACATAAATAAAATAAAGATTCTAAAATGAAAAAAAATGTATGTTAAAAAACTGAAATAAGGGTTTCAGTTCTGGCTTTGCCTTGACTTATAGTGGCCACCTGAACTTCTTTGGGCATTGGGTCTCTGAGGCCCAATTATTGAACCTACTACTATTATTTTGCTACTTGGATATCGTACCACAGTACCAAACTGCCTTGCAAGTTTGTGTCTGTCTATATCAGTGAAGCTCTCAGATCTCATCAGAGAAATTTCTTTGTGCAGTGGACAGTGGATAATGAGGAAACTCACAACTGATCAAAGTGCAGAAAATAACTTTCTGTCCATGGGAGTGCTCAACCACAAAAGTGACTTATAACTATATCATATCCCTTTTCCCCAAGACTTAGGAAGTATTGTAGAAGAGGGGACAAAATGTAAGAGTCAGGAATCCAGAAGGACTAAACCAAAACAGTGTTTTCTGGGCATGATAGGACTGCTGTACTCATGGATTCACATCAGGAGCTAGTGATGTAGGAGGTTATGAGCTGCCCAATGTAGGTGCCAGAAATTGAACTTGGGTCCTCTGGTAGAGGAGTACACGGTCAACTGCTGAGCTATCTCTCTAGTCCCATTAGCAATATTTGTACTGAACATTTAAATCAATTCACAAAAATTTTAAATGTGGGGAATTTCTCCAGACCAAGAACATAGCAGCATGTTTTACCATACCTATCAAAGCCAAGCATCCAAGACAGAAAAATTCACCTTTCATTGTGCTTGTACTTCCTCCTAATGCATTTCTCTAGCTACTAACAAATCAGGCAGTTCCATAGTTCCTCTAGACATCAAGAACCCTCCTCTTCCTCCTCCTCTTCCTCCTTCTCCTTCTCCTCCTCCTCCTCCTCCTCCTCCTCCTCCTCCTCCTCCTCCTCTCTTCTTCTTCTTCTTCTTCTTCTTCTTCTTCTTCTTCTTCTTCTTCTCTCTCTTCTTCTTCTTCTTCTTCTTCTTCTTCTTCTTCTTCTTCTTCTTCTTCTTCTCTTTTTGAAACAGGGTCTCCCTGTAGCCCCCCACTGGTCTGGAGCTCACTATGTAGACCAGGCTGGCCTTTAACTCACAGTTATCTGCCTGCCTCTGCCTCTCAAGTACTGGGAAATTTTCCTTGTTGATGAAGACATTTTCTTTGTCCTCAAAACTTCAAAAGATCCCCAAATCTGAATCTCTTCTATAGAAAATCAAAAGTCAGAGATGCCAATGGCTCATTTTCCTCTTCCACTTGTCTTTGGAAGCCAACCACCCATGACATTGCTCCGCCCTGTCTTCCTCAATTCTGTTGCTCCTTTTATCCAGCAGTTTGTACTGTGGCCTCATCTACAGTGGTTATGAAGCTTCTGTCTCTCTGGATCTCAATTGTGTCTAAGTGGAAATTTAAGAAAAAAATGTTCTCTGAGTTTCCTAAAACAGCAACCAGCAAAAATGAATGATATTGTATCATTTAATTATGTACCAAATAATGTACAACACTATCATTTAGAAAGACTACCTTTTTGTTTCTAATTTCTAAGATAAATTTATTTTATGCATTATTATGTAAAATTTGATATAATTGTACAATATCCTAAAGCAAAGTTCTTTCTCTAAAGCATCTTTGTAAGAATGAATCTACTCTTTTATTACGCATCCTTAAATTTACTTACCAAGCACCAATTTTAACTTCAAAGAGATGAATAGCTTTATCCAGTAATGCTGTTTTCTGATTCTGCTTCTTAACATAGGTCAGAGCTTGAAGGAAATGGAAGACTAGGTAGTTAAATTGTCTCTTTAAATCATCCCATGTTCAAGTAAAGTTTTGTCAAGACCTGGTTATTTGCAGTCAATTTGTGGAGTAACTAACTCTCCGTCAAGTGCCCAAGGCATATGTCTCTATTGCTGATTAAAGAGCAAGGAAGTCATCTTACATACCAGATGTGCAGATGGCAGAGTTTAAAGATCTTCTGGAATGTTAGAACCCTGTTTTGCATTCTCACTCAGTTAGAGTAGGAAGCCATATAATTTCCAAAAAACATAATGGCAGGATATGTAAAAATAGGTACAGGTCTGTATTTGGTAGGTTGCAGGGATTAAGGGAGGAAATAGGAACATAAGAGGTTATGTGGCCTTAAAATTGGCTCAAGGATTGGCCCAAAACAATCATTAGACTTCCTAGAGTCTTATCCCTCAAAATATGAAAATGGAAATTATGTTCTGAAATATTGTTTCTATTATATAACTTAGCAATTCCTTACTATGAGTGGGAAGTACTAAAGAATATCTCTGAAGCAACAGTTCATGTGCTTGGGGAACTCCTTTGTTAGACATAGGCAAAATCAGTTGTAGGCAAAACAATTAACTTGGCTGAATGTATTAACATGAATAATGCTATATATCACATGGATTCTATGTTCTTCAGGACTTTCTTAGCATTGTTAGCTCAGATGCTTAAATATTTGTGGAACTCCGAAATCCAAAGTTTTTTTTTTTTTTATTTCCCTTCTCTTTCTTTTCTTCTTTATCTTTTTCTGGGTGTGTGGAATGATAGTCCACTCAGGAACAAAATCAGACAGAATCCCCTTCTCTGTGACTGTCAGCCTCTTTCAGGGCAGTTATCCATTTGCATCAGCATTAAGAGTCTCCTGGCCCACTAGCTCAGCTAAGGGTAATACAGCAGATGTGGACATCCAATTTATGGCAACAAAATCTATAGGAATAACTAAGATCTCACTACAGGTCTTTCCTTCTCCATCAGTAACACATGAGGGTATCACGGGGCTCACTAATGCTCTTTATTGCTCTAATTTCTCAATCCTCTCACCATCTCTGATCTGCTGAGCCTATCCCCTAACTCCTCTAGAAAAGTATGTTTTTTTCATTGCTGTCTTTAAACATAATTTCCTAATTTAAGAAAAAAGAAAGCCAGTACCTATGAACAAAATGCAGAAGCAGAAGTCTGATTTTATATAAAATCATTTCTGTCCTCGGCCCAGCATCATCACAAAACATTCCAGGGGCTCAGTCAGGTTGATCTTTTTTATCTATCTCACCCAGGAATGACAATAGGCATGTTAATAGTCCTTGGTGGAGCCTGGCATGGTGGCACTCGCCTTTAATCCCAGCACTCCGGAGGCAGAGGCAAGCGGATCTCTGTGAGTTCAAGGCCAGCCTGGTCTACAGAGTGAGTTCCAGGCCAGCTGGGGCTACAGGAAGACCTTGTCTCAAACACCCAAAAAATAATAATCCTTGGTGTATGTATGTGTGATGTATGTGATCACCTCAAACAATTGTAAAATAGTTTCCGGTATCTTCTATGCAACACCCAAATGTTTTTCATTTCTAGTCCAGATTTTATACTTTGTCCCTGTTTAATACATCTTAAATTTTCATAGGACAGCTAAAATCTGTGCTGCTTAAGAAAGAAGCTGATGGGTACAAGTAGAAACTCAGATCCTTCAGATAGGAATTAGGTAATTAATGAGGTAGAAATATGTGCTGATGCACGAACATGTAACAACAGAATTAGTTTCAGAGAAAAATGTGCTCTGTTTTCAAAAATACCTTAGTAAGTACATTAGTAAGAGTTTGGTTTCTAGTCATTGTGTCTAAGAAATCCAAAGCAATTATCCCATTGAAGGAAGCCTGGAAAACTTAATGGCAGCTGATCACTGCTGAGTGAGGAAGAGTTATTCTTTTTTAAAGGGAAAGACTCTACATAGGCTGAGCAGACCTCAGTGAGTGAATTTTCATTGAAGAATGTCTGGGGACACTTACTTGATGCCATGGGCCCTAACCCAATGATAGAATATTTGAATTCTGGGGAAGGGATAGCCCCAGGATGATGCCAGTAGACAGGGGGTATAGTGATGACTAAGATTGAATGAGATTTTATGTTTGAAATACACAAAATTTAATAACAAAGAAAGGGGAAAAACAATCATCTTGAAGGTTTAGAAAAATTAACAGTTAATGAGAATCTACTTTGAGATGAGAAAGAAGGCAGACATGTGTACACAGTAGAGTGGCATGGCGGATTTGTCTTCTGTGGTATTGGCAGATTCTAGAAGAGTTGGTATAAGGCTGTGAAGCTGGGTGGTAATATTAAGTGACATGTAGGCATATGGATGAGAATGTCACCACCAGGGTGTATATGGCACTGGTGACATATTCTTTAGAGATTGGCTGGTAAGCTATCAGCCCCTTCACAGGTGTAATTTGAGTCATTTCAGGCTCTAAAATCAGATTGAAGAGATTATAGGTGTTTAAAAGCCCTAAACATATATCATACATGTTATGTGTATATATGTTCAAAATATTTTTACAAGCCGGGCGTGGTGATGCACGCCTTTAATCCTAGCACTTGGGAGGAAGAGGCAGGTGGATCTTTGTGAGTTCAAGGCCAGCCTGGTCTACAGAGTGAGTTCCAGGACAGCTGGGGCTACAGGGAGACCCTGCCTCGAAAAGACAAAAAAAAATATTTTTACAAATATAAATATTCATGGTAGCATTGTTCATAGTGTTTAAACATGAAAGACAAAATATCTGTAATAGCCGTTTAGATAAATCATGGTATGTTTATTTAAGAAAGTATTTCAATGGGACTGAACATACTCTAACTGCAGACGATTATGGGAGTATATCTCACAAATAAACCTTGAGAGAAAGATGGCCAAGGTTCATACTAAATCATTCCATGTATGTAAGCTTTAAACAAGGAAGGCTGCTGATTCATATTAAGCGTGTGGTTTAGATAGGGATGGTGGCTTTCAGGGCAGTTTGAATTCTGTTTCTTGATCTCCTTGTACATTGTACAACTATAATGAATTTGTAAATATTAATGAATCTGTGTTTCTTTTTTCCTTCATGTAGTATTTTGTAATTAATAAAAAAAATTTTTTTAAAGAGCATCCAAAAACATCATACCACAAAGTATAACTTGTAATTAAAAAGTATGTGTGTTAGCCAAATTTTACCACTGGAATAAAGATACCTGAGAAGAAAAACTAGAAGAAAGATTTTTTTTTTGACTCCTGGTTTCAAAGGTTTGAGCTGATTATCATTTGACTCCATTTATCTGGTCTGTGGTGAGGAGGAATAACACGAAAGACATGGTTCAGGAAAGCTGCTCAGGACATGGCAGGGAGCAAGCAAGGACAGAGGAAGGGTCGAGGACAAAACACAGCCTTCAAAGGGGTGCCCTTGGTGACCCAATTCCTCTGACTAGTTCTCATTCAGTTAGGAGCGCATCTACTGGTAAAGTTACCACCCTCATGATCCAGTCACCTCTCAATAGTGTCAACAGTGGGTACTGTCTTAGTTTATTTACCTAATGCTGTAATAAAATACTCTGACCAAAGCAACGTAAGGGGGAAATGGTTTATTCTGCCTCACAGTTCCGGGTTACGGTCCATCATTATGGGAATCAATAGAGGCAGGAGCTTGAGACTGCTTGTAGCGTAACATCCACGGTCAAAGAGCTGAAAGCAAAAAACGTATGCACGCCAGTGTTCAGCTAGCTTTCTCCTTTGTGTTTGTCCAGGACCCTAAGCCCAGGGGACAACGCTGTTCATGGTGGGTGGCTCCTCCCACATTAATGAACATGACCAAGATACTCTCCTGCACACATGCCCATTAGATCAATATAATTTAGGGAATCTCTTACTGAGATTCTCTCCCCAGCTGGTTCTAGACTGTGTCAAGTTGACAATTAAAACTAACTCATCAGAGACCAAGATTTCGACACATGAGTTAGGTAGGCCACAGCAGCATGCAAGTCTTCTTCACTGAAAGCTATAATTAATTGAAAGCAATTAAAGAACAAATGGTTAATTTTAGGTTGCAATTAGATCAATAATCCAGAAACCCAATAAAGCATAATAAAGCATTAATGTATATTTGGTACAACTATGAGGGCCTTCTAGAGGAGTTAGTGTACCAATCCAACTGGACAAATCTGGGCATGCTTTTGTCCTTAATGTGGATAGGCACCATCCATTTGATTGAGATCCTAAAAACACAAAACCAAGAACAGAGAACGTTGAATGTGTTGAAAATGCCTTGTATCCTTTCTGACTGGAGACATAAGAACTCCAGGCATCTCAGACTTTGGAATCCTCCATTTATGCTTATGCCTAATATTCTCAGACCTTGGACCGCAGACAAAGTCATACCATTGTCTTCTCTGGTTTGAGATCTTTCAAATCACATTGAGCCATGCTCCTGGAAATTCAGGGTTTCTAGCCTGCATGTGGCCTGTCATAGGGTTTTTCAGTATCCATAATTACTTGAGCAATTTACCCAAATAAATCTGTAATTCACATATCTTTATTTTTACCTGTTTGATGACTATCTGCCCATCCATCTCCATCTATCTGTCCCAATGATCTCTCAGGAGAACCTGGGTACACATTTGCTCACATTAATATAAAAATTAAATTAAAAATTAAGTCCCAAACACACTCTCAACAAAGTTTCTCATGAGATATAGCAAATTTACTCTAAATTTTGAAGAAAAAATAGCTAATGCACTTTGTATTAGTTACTTTTTCCGCTGCTGTGAAAAAAACACCATGACTAAGACAACTTGCAGGAGGACAATTTTATTGGGCTTATGGTTCCAGAGGGACAGGAGTCCATCATGTTGGGGAGACATGTAAACACACAGCAGCAAAGTAGTCAAAATAAGTCTCCAAATAGTGCTGGTCATGAACAGACACTTGACGTTTGCATTAATCTAGTGTTAGTATTTTTAAAATAAGTGCTGGCTGAACTCTTAAATGTCTGTTGTTAAAAAAAAATAGTACTGTTAGGCATGGTGACACATACCTTTAATCCCAGCACTCTGGAAGCAGAAGCAGAGGGATCTCTGTGAGTTCAAGTCCAGCCTGGTTTACAAAGTGAGTTCCAGGACAGCTGGGACTATAGGGAGACCCTGCCTCAAAAAGACCAAAAAAAATAATAATAATACTTAGATAAAATTCATAACACTTTATTTGGGTGTATTTAAATTCATAAATGTGAAAAAGTCACAAAATCTTTCTAAATTTCAATACAATGCAGGGAGACCACAGAAATATGGGCTGGAGAGATGGCCTAGCGGTTAAGAGCACCGACTGCTCTTGCAGAGGACCCGGGTTCGATCCCCAGCACCCACATGGTGGCCGTGAACCATCTGAAACTCCAATTCCAGGAGAACTCCAGTTCCAGGGGAATCCGAAACCCTCTTCTGACCTCCGCGGCATTGCACGACACGGGTGCACAGACCTGCATGCAGACACTACATTCATACACATGCAGAAATAAATAAAAATTTAAAAAAAAAGAATTTAAAAAGAAATAAAATGTTTTCACTTGGTCACTTAAATTAGAAGCTTTAGATAAAAATGATAGAGTTAAGAATGCAAAATGAAAATCAGGGAATAAAGACATTTTGAGACACAGAATTTTACTGCTGGTTTTCTTTAAAATATGTAAAGAATTTTTACCTATAAATAAGGAGAAGGATAACAAAACAGAGAATATACAAATTTTGAACAAGTACTTCAGAAAAAATACCCTAAATAAATATCCACAGAGTGCTTAATTTCTTTAGTAAACAAGAAAATAAAATTTAACTTAGTATGGATTATTTCTTCAAAGACTTAATTTAAAATTTGACAATACCACTTAGGTAGAATTATAAATTGGAAAAAACAAGCATGTTGGTGCAAGCCTTTAATCCCAGCACTCAGGTGGTAGAGTTAGGTAGATCTCTGTGAGTTCAAAGATAGCCTGGGCTACAGAGTGAGTTCCAGGACTGCTGGGGCTACAGGGAGACCCTGTCTCAAAAAGAACAACAACAAAAAAAGAAATTGGGAAATATTATTTTTCTTCTCTGTTTCTTTCAGAAGGCAAATGTGGCACTATCTTCAAATATATTTGTCTCTGCCTTGGGTGGGCGAAGTCTCACTTGGGCCATTTGTGGGCTTCTATAGAAGTTCATGGCCCTCTGTTGCATGAGGAAGCTTCACTGATCATAGTTGAGAGATGCATTAATATTCTCTCCAGCTCCTTGTTCCACTTAGGTGTAGAAGTTCCATTGTAGAGGTGTTACTTAGGGCTGTACATCTCACAGACATTTATGACATTTATTCTCTGCATGTGATCAGTTGTGGAATTCTGTAATAGTCTCCATCTGTTGCCAAAAAAAGCTTCTTTAGTGAGTGGTATCTGGTATACTTGTTTGAAAACATAGGCATACATATTTAGCATCTAGTAAGAAATTATGTTTGCCAAGGGATGTGACAGATGTAGGGTTTTCTCTAAGATCTATGACCTCTCCAGCCATGTGTAGTTGGCAGGTTTACAGTGCTACATATGAGTTCCCTCCCACTGCGTGGGCTTTAAGTCAGATTACATAGCTGTTGATTACCTTCAAGACAAAAGTGCTTCTAATATATTAAAACTCATGTGCTGTGGCTCAGTGTTCATTGTGCAAGAATTGGAGAGAGGAGATTGTAAAAGCCTTAGTTGGTATATGAACATAAGTGTTCTAGTTTGTCTTCCATTGCTGTGACAAAACACTCTGACCAACACCAACTTGGGGAGGAAAGCTTACATCTCCTGGGTCACAGTTCTCAGGGAGCCCAAGGCAAGAACTCAAGGCAGGAACCTGGAGGCAGGAGCTGAAGCACAGGCCATGGAGGAGTACTGTTCACTGGCTTGCTCCCCTGGCTCATGCTCAGCCTGCCTTCTTATACAGTACACAAATACCTGCCCAGGGTGGCACTACTCATTGTGGGCTGGGCCCTCCCACATTGCCTGACAATCAAGACAATACTCCACAGATGTGGCCACAGGCCAATCCAATGGAGCCAATTCCCTGATTGAGGCTCCCTCAACCAAGGTGTGTCAAGTTGACACTAAAGTTATCCAGCACAAATGACCCCTTATCAACTTGACACACAAAACGCATCACTATCAAACCACCACCTTTCCAGTTCTTATCCCCAAAATATGATGTTAACATGAATCACAACCTAAGACAGTACAACCTTAAAAGCCCCACAGTCCTTAAAATGTCCAAACGCTTAAAAGTTCAGTCTATTAAAAGTCTCTTAACTGTGGGCTGCTGTAAAATCCAAAAAAGTACTGTCTTATTTCAAAGGGAAGAATCAGGCACACTCAAACAAAACTTAAGTCCAGCAAGTAGCTCGAGGCTGGACACCTGGGATTCACTCACAATCTTCTGGGCTCCAAAGGGTCTTGGCAGCTTCCCCCCTTCGACTCTGCCATCTGTGGCACACACACACAGCTCATCTCACAGGCCCAGGCCAGCTCCATTCCACACTGTCTGCTGCTCTGGTCATCCCATGGTCCTGGCATCTCCAAAAAGCTGGGGTCACCACTGAAACTGAGGCAGCAATGGTCTCTTCTGACCTCTCCTGGTGCAAAACCTCAGCTTCTCTCCATGATCCCTGCAATCCTGGGGTCTTCACTGCAACCGAGGTGCACTTCCACCAATGGTCTTTCCTGACCTCTCACAGTGCCAAGCCTCGGCTGTTCTCTGTGACCCCCTCAAATTTCAACACCAGAACCATATAGGAGACTCTTACACACTACCAAGTCCTGCTTCTGGCCTGAGATGGAGGCTTAGGCCCCTTCTGGATCACAGCTTCTGTGTGCTGACCCTGAAGAAATTCTTCCCAGAAGATTTCACCACAATGATGCTGGTCTCTTGTTACTTTCAGCTGATTTTTCAGCCCCAGCTAACCAGCATCAATTGTCCCAGTACAACAAAGATTTCACTTCAGGTTCTGGTCTCTTGTTACTTACAGCTGATTCTTCAGCCCCAGCTGACCAGAACCCACAGATTACACAGTCCTGATGATCTCTGCTCCCCTTTGAAACTAGAAACTTCACAAGCCAGGCCTCCATCTTCTACAACTCCTTCAGCAAAACTGCTCCAAGCTCCACAGCAACGATCTTTAGGCATTCAATGATCTTCCCAGCCCAAAGTTCCAAACGCCTCCACAATCCTTCCCCAAAACACCAAGGTCAGGTCTGTCACAGCAATACCCCACTCTTCTGGTACAAATTTCTGTTCTAAGCTTGTCTTCCATTGCTGTGAAAAACCACTCTGACCAATCACAACTTGGGGAAGAAAAAGGTTATTCAGCTTACATCTCCTGGGTCACAGTTCTCACACAGGGAGCCCAAGGCAAGAACTCAGGGCAGGCCACCTGGAGCAGGAGCTGAGCACAGCCATGGCGGAAGTAGTGTTCACCTTGGATGCTACGCTGGCTTCATCGGCCACACAGTATTCCTACGTAATATCAGTACACAACAACCTGCGCCAGGCTGCGCGAAGTATTCACGATCGCATGCTGAGCACCCTCGCACATTGCTGACAGTTAAGACAATAACTCCACAGATGTGCCACAGGCCAATCCAATGCGAGCAACTTCCCCAATTGAGGCTCCCCTCAACCCAGGTATGTCAAATTGAATCAACTAAGCTATCCAAGAGCATAAGGAACAGGCTTTGGGCCTGTGGACTTGTTCCATATGGACTTGCAACAATGGTGACAAATGCACAAGACCTGTGTGAGTACAATCAGACAAAACCCGAGAAAGAAAAAACTGGGGAACTATGGGCCACGCAGGATCCAAAATTGCTGAGGATTTTTTGACAACTCAAATTCGGGCATGTGAAGATGAGGGATGAGTGATCCTCTTAAGGGAAATGAATTCTAGGGTAGACTGAATCTGGAGTTCCATGGATGGACTCTGCTTCACCTTGGAAAGAGACATCTGGGTATAGGCTGCCTTGACCAAATAGCTAGCCTTAACAGATTGCAGAAGAAATGAAATACTGGTGGATTAGAGGAAGCCAGTGAGGGATATGCGATAAGGGTATAAATTTACTCAGTCTATTATATGAAATGAAAAATAAACAATTAAAATCATATAAAAGAAAATATGACATTTAAATGTACCACCTGGGATACCAATTATCTTACTGTGACCAAGCCATTGTTTGTGGTCTGTTAAGACAGTTAAAAATCTCAGTTGGTATTAGTCCGATTACAAAAACAACATATCGATCAGCAAAAGGGATAGGTTTATACTTCCCTATTTCACCATTAGAATCTCTATAATTTCCGTATTTCTTGCTTAATGCCCTACGCAAGGGTGTTCAAGAACTATAGAAATTGTGAAGAGAAGTGGCTGACCAAGGGCACCTTGCCTAGTTCTGTCTACCTCTTTAAGAGAATGCACCGCCTGTTCGTTGTCCTTTGCGCTCCATCATTTAGAATGATATTGGCTTGGGTTTCTTGTATATGGCTTTGATTACATTAAGGATGATCCCTCCAATCCAACTTTCGGACTTTAGACATGTAGGGATATTGAATTTTGTGAAAGGATTTATCCGCATCAATTGAGATGATGGTGTGTTTTTGCTTTCAGTCCATTTATATGCTTGAGATGTTTATTGATTTTTGTATGTCTGAACATCCCTGCATCTCTGGTTTTAATCCAACTTGGTCATGAGGATGATCTTTTTGATGTACGTCTCTGTATGCGATTTGCCAGTATTCCTGTTTAGAATTTTTGGCATCTGGTCATTAGGGAGATGGGTCTATATAGTCTCCTTTTTTTGGTTGCATCTTTGCCTGGTTTTGGTATTAGTGTGAATCTGGCTCCATAGAGGAGCTGGGAGAACTCCCTCCAATTGTATCCTTCTAAACAGCTTGAGAAGTAATGGTTGTAGTCTTTTGAAGTGTTTTATAGAAATCTGCTGTGAACCCATCTGGCCTGGGCATTTTTGGTTGGTAGGCTGCTTATTTACAATCATCAATTTCCTCCTATATTATTGGACTGTTTAAGCTGTCGCTCTCTCCTTGGTTGAGCTTTTGGTGTTACATGATTTCAGATATTCACCATTTCTTCTAGGTTTTTCACACTTGGTAGAGTATAGGGTCTTAAAATATTCCCGTATGATTCTCTGTATCTTTTCATTGTCGTGTGGAATTCCCCTTTCACTCCACCACGATTCTATTTGATTTGAGTTTGTCTCTTTTTTTTCCTCTTTTAGTAACCTGGGCTCAGCACGCTTCTGTCTATCTTATTTATTCTCCTCAAAGAACCAAATTTTGGATTGATAGCATTTGTTTGTATAGTGTTCTTTTGTTACTCATATCTTGAATTTCTCTCTGATTTTTGTTATTTTTTTTTTTTTTTTTTTTTTTTTTTTTTTTTTTTTCTTGTTTTTTTTTCTCTCTCCAAGTACTATTATAGCTTAAGGGATCTAAAGAGAACTACAACCCAGTACTCCTAGAAATTTTTAAGAGCTTCAGTAAAGTGCAGGATACAAAAGAATGCTAGAAAAATCAGTAGCTTCCTTTACACCAACAATCAACAGCAACTGAAGAAGTGACCACAAGGAGACCTTCCCACTTAAAATAGACTCAAAAACAATAAGATACCTAGGAACAAACCAACCAAAGACACACCAGGATCTTACAGACAAAACTTTAAACCTTGAAGAAGGAAATTGAAGCACACATCATCAAAAGATGGGACAAAACCTTCCGCCATATGCTCAATGTGGAATTCGGGAAAATTTATACTAATACATGTAAAGAAATGTCCATATCTTTACTAAAGCAATACAGTTAATGCCAATAAGTAACATATCAAAATCCTCAAGACCTTCTTCACAGGCTTTGAAAAAAAAAAAAAAAAAATCCTCTAAAATTTTCATTTGGGAGAAATTACATCACCGAAGCACCGGCATAATGGCCAAAGCAACCTGAGTGAACAGAGCAATACAAGGAGAGGATCTCTATACAAGATTTAAAACTATACTACAGGGCTATAGTTGCAAAAACAGCCTGCTACTGGCACAAAAAATCAGATCAACTTTGACAAATGGAATAAAACTGAAGAACCAAACCCGAGGCAATCATACACTTCAGCCAACTAATATTTGACAAGGGGGCCAAGAAGAACACAATGGAGAAACGAACAGCATCTCAGCAAGTGGTGCTGGCAAAACTGGGCCACCATTTGTAGAAGAACAAAAAAACCCCTACCTCTCGCTTGCACACCAAGTCAATTCCACGAATGATTAGAAGACTCAACGTGGAAACCCAAGAAACTGGAATCGTAATACGGAAAAACTTGGCGCAGACTAACAAGACAATCAGTGTAGGAAAATGACTCCTAAACAGAACAGCAAGTGCAAGAATAAAGGTCGACAATTGACAATGGGGACCTCATTAAACTAAAATGCTTCTGTACATCAAAGAAAACGATAAAGGAAGTAACAGAGATAAGACACTGAGTGTGGAAAGAAACCTTACGCCAGATACATCCTGACACTAGCTTAAATTTCCAGTATATACAAACTACTGAAAAAACAAAGAAAAAAGAAAAACAATGAATCACTCAAAAGATGGAGCAAAGAGCGAAACAGAGACTTCACAGAGGAAAGGGCAGAGGTGGTTGAGAACATCTTAAAAATTGTTCAACCCCGTCACAACTAGTTAGGGAAATCGAATTTAAGAACCACCTAAGATATCACCTCACTCCTGTAATAAACTCTGGCCAGGATCAAGAGAACAATGATACCAGTGCTTCGAAGAGGTTTCCGGGGAAGGGGAACACTCATCCATTGCTGGTGGGAAATGTAAACTGACAGCGCCACATGGAAAGCAGTGTGTAGAGAACCTTGGAAGACTCAAAATCATCTTGCCATTTGATCCAGTCATCCACTCCTAGTATTATACACCAAGACTCATCTTACTGCAGAAATCATGCACAGTTATATTTATTGCAGCTGCTGTTCACAATAGCAAAAGCTAGAACACCCAAATGCCCCTCATCTGCTGAGTGGATAGAAAAAATGTGGTTCAATGTAACACAATGGAGTTCTTATGCAGCAATAAAGAAGGAGGATATCATGAACTTTGCAAGAAAAGTGCGATCGGAGCTGGGGTATTTTCATTAAGTGAATAAAGCTCACAGAAAACATAACGTCGAATCGTCATGTCCCTCATATGTGGGTGCTAGCATCAATAACCAGTTATTAATATTTCTCGTGAAGAGGGATACATATTAAAAGAACAGCAACAAACTGAACAGACTGACTTCAGAAAAGCCAACTGAAATGGTAGAACGGGGGGTGGGAGGGTGAGAAGCGGCGGGAGAGGACATGGGTCTATATTCTAGTTAATGTAATTTAATTTAAAAATGTATGGTATTTTACTCAAATTTATATAACAATAGCTTTGGTATTAACATATAACAAATGTTCTCTATAATTTTTGTGTTATGCATAATCATCTTGTAACATCCTCTATTACCTGTAGGATAACTAACTTAAGGAATTGTTTGCTTCACAAATTAACATCATGCACTTCACCCAAAATAAAAATAAAGGTGGACAAATTATGATGAAATTTACTCTTTGATCCCTGCTTATAGGTAAGTGTACTACAATTGCCTTCCTGAGACTCATGGTCAAAAGTAAAATTATAAAAACACTGGGGAGATACAGTTATATATTAAACCTTTTTGTCCAAAACTTTCAATTTACTCTTAAGACTAACCATGGGAAAAAGATTTGTATGCTCCCAAATGTCAAAACGTCACCAACTCAAAAGCTAAGAAAGATGGATACCAGCCTTCGTCGTTATAGGTTGTCAACAATGAATACCAGCAGAGAAGTTCACCAATTTAACACTAAAAGATAAAAGCCTCAGACTGCTACAGGAATCAAAATCTCTGAGGACCATAGGTTAACATTGTTACAGTGAGTCCTAATGAAACTTTACCTTCTATGGTGCCCAGCACAGTTTCATATAGAGAGACCTCCTTACCTCTTTCACAACGACAAAAAAACAGGGTGTACATGAAGTCATCCATTAATGTTAATTGAGCTGAACTGCGTTATAGAAGTAGATCTTTATAAAACTGAAAAAACGGCTTTTCTTCAATTGATTAATTGACAAATAGAACTGTAAAAAGATCATGCCAAACAACAAACTAAAGTATTGTGTGTTTTTGAATAGACAATACACTTAAACACTACTTTAAGTAGTTCATATAATTAATACAAGAGAGCACTGAAAGCAGCATCGGATTATTCTGCACAGGGAGATGCTAGCCAGGGGACCCAAGCCCCCCCCCAAAAAAAAAGTAAGGCTTATTCTGTAAACTGGGATATCTGCAAGAAAGAGGTGGTAAGGTGCCCTTTCTGTCAATGACCTAATGTACAATGGGAGGGAATTGTATCGAATTGCACTTACAAGTATACAGTTTGGTCTCTGGAATACCAGAGAGTGTACCAAGGCCACTGAACTAATAAAGCAAAGATAGTCTCCTTGAGTCAAGCAAAATCCGCCACCAACATCAGCTACACCCCAATGCTTGGTGAACTGTGCAGCAAGGCACCATACTGTCTGTATATCCCAACTTTATTTGATTATATAGCTTCTCTCCTTGGACAAATAACTCGAGGATGTTGCCACAAGCTATACCTTCTAGCGATTAGGAGATTATATGCCACAGTAGGCCTTGTCATCTCTCTCAGGGGAAAAAGAAAAGTAATTCAGGGATTAAGACACCATCCAGACATATGTGTCTATACAAAAGTAACCTACCTAATACTAGAACTGTTTTAATACATATATATCTAACCGCTTGTGCTTCATTAGTAGGATGGAAGCCGGTCCCTGGGCAACTGGCAGCCCATGAAGGGAAACAGCCAGAACTGATTTAGAGTCCAAGACGACAATCTCAGACAAAGTAGACTGTTGTGCTTCTTGTCCACCTGTGCCCCACTAAAGCCTAGGAACAATCTGTGGAAGAGGGGGAGTGGTATATTGTAGGAGCGGCGATTGGGTGAAGGTAAAAATATGACAATATAGTCTGGACACTTATTTGATCAAATGATTGAACATTCAAGCCCTCCAGCTAGATGGTGGGACCCTTGGGCTCTGTGGGTTGGCACAACTGCTTGCAAATTGGTTTTATATGCGGAATCTGGTGCTGGGAAAAAAATACCAGGAGCTAGATACTGACATTTGAACTAACTGGGAATATAAAATGCTAGTTGTTTATTCATAGTTAGTATTGGTTGGCTCTATATTTTTCTGAAATACACAACATCACAGTGTAACACTTTCTTTTACTTGTAGGACAATTAAAAGAATTAAGCTTAAATTTTACTTACCAAATAAGTAAAAGTCTAGTCAAGTCATAACGCGTTTAAAGAGCAAAGTGTTTATTGGGTAAAATTTATTAGCAGGTTCTCAACTCTGCCCAAGCTTTATCCACCAAGTATAGGATATTCAATGGCTTAGTGAATTGTTTAGATTAATTAAATTTAGGTGTGGTTTTGGTGGAAATGGTAATACAATTGAACAATGGAATATAAAATGTTAATTTGTCTTATCTATAATTTGTATCGGTTAAGGTATACAAATGGCCTATATATTTTTCTGAATAACACAATATCACATTATAAACCTTTTTTACTTGTAGGACAAGTTAAAGGGATAAGCTTAAATTCTTCCCAAATAAGTAGCATACAGTCAATAGAACCAGTTTGGGTAATATGTAATGAAAACTTATGCTTGGTTCCTGTTTATGGTATGTGTAATACAACTTAGGCACTTAGGTCAAACAAAAACCTAAAAAAAAAAAAAAAAAAGGAAGAAAAGAGGGAGGGGGAGGTGGGGTACTATCCTCTCTGGGATACAAATGGAAAACTCTGTTTCCAATCCTATTGATAAATTTCAATTTTTCTGATCTTAAAAAAAACATTGGAGGAGAATTTTATGTTCCCACAGGTAAAAATCCAAATCTAAATGCCTGAAAAACATACAACTTATGGCTGGCAGGATGAACTGGGGAATGTCAGCAGAAGAGGTTGACCCATCTGAACATAAGGAATGAGGAACATCAGACGGCCTGAGACACGGTCACTGAGCATCTCTCTGAATAATATTGGGTTAACTGTTATAATGGAATGACCTCAATGCTGAAACCTTCTACCTCTCCCCCCCCTTTTTTTTGCTTTTTTTTGAAAAAAGGAAAACAGGATGGTAAGGAAACCACTCCCAAACTGTAAACTGGAGCAATTGTTACGTGGTAATTAAAACAGGCACAACGTATTAACTGATTGATAGGCATAGGAACTGAAAAGAATATTTCTCTATCTAGAGCCAATTAAATAGTAAAGTGTTTATAAGTTGTGTAATTAAGTAATATATATTACTACAGGAAAGCTCTGACATCAGCAATGAATATTTCTGCCTAGGAGATGTTGCCTAGGGATTTCAAACCTGCCCCAAATTATAAGGCCTTTTGCCTATATGGGTATATGCAAGGAGAAAAGGAGTAAGTCCCTGTTGTCGAAACCTGGTGTGGAGCATGAAAAATGTTATGAGACATCACCTGCTAGGTACAACTGGCCTCTGAAAATGCTAGAAGCATTACCAAAGCCACTAATAACAATAAAGCAAATAAGTCTCCTCAGACAAAAAGACTCCTCGTAACCAGCTACACCTCAACAGCCTGGAGAAACAGTGCAACAGTGGCAGCAAGTGTCTATATTATATCCAAAAATTATTTGGCTATTGGCTCTCTCCTGGAGGAATAACTCACAGCGGATGCCACAAGCTTATGTGCTCTAGTGGTTAGGCGGATGTTATAAGCCAAACAAGAATTGTCACCCTTTATAGAGAAACCACAGATTTGTGGATTAGCATACCATCCAAGCATCTTGTGTCTATGCTCACAGCTTAGCTTAACACAATAAGTGGTATGCTTAATGCCTGTACATCCAAAAGCTTGAGCTTTGTTAGTATGAAAGACTGAAAAGGGTATCACTGTGAAATCTGTCAATCCGTGAAGAGAAACAAACTGAACAAACCAGAGTCCAAAATGACAACTCAAAGAAATTAGACTGTTTTCTCTCACCCATTTGTGCCCTTTTCCCAAAGCCAGGGAACAACTGCGGAAGAGGAGGCGTGGTAGATGTAAGGGCTGTGGAGAGATAGGGGTGAATCATGAGACAATAGGAATATAGTCTGGCACCTGATTGATCAACATGCCTGTGCATACAAGCTTTCTCCAACTGGACTATGGGAACTGGGGTTGTTCAAAATTTGAAATAGACTACTTGCAAATGCACAATTACATTAACTGTATGCATACTGAGTAACATCATTGTTATCTGCAAACAACTGTGTCATTGTATTGTAGAACCCTTAAAATAAAATAAAAAAATTTAAAAAAAATAAAAATTCAGTTTGGACGGCCGGTGTGTTGGCACACACCTTTAATCCCAGCACGCGGAGCAGAGACAGACGAGATCTCTGTGATTTAAGGCCAGCCTGGTCTACAGAGTGAGTTCAGGACAGCTGGGGGCTACCGGGAGATCTGCTCGAAAATACCAAAAAAAAAAAAAAAAAAAAAAAAAAAATTTGGTTGGACCATTGATTTATTTTCTCCATTAAGAGTTTGCATAGTGTCCTCTAAAACTATGGGAGCTGGTGTGGGAAGCAGCTTTCTGGTCAGGTCCAGGTCCATTGTTCCATGTCCTATCTTTATCAATAGAGTCTTACTTTCAAGTTCTAGAAGATAATCAAGGGCTGTAGCAATAGCCTGTGTTCTTTGGAGGAGTCCCTTGGACTACTCTGATGAACAACTCAAAGGGACATTTCTCCTGTTAGACATTTTTTTAATGGAAAAGCTATTAATACAAGGTATTTCTTTCATAGCGACAATTCTATTATTGTGATTTCATGTGAACTCTGAGTAACTGATTTTCATAAGCTATGCAATTTCTTTTGATCTCTTGATGACTTGCTTCTTTCTGGCTGTCAACAGATTCTGCAAACCAGATACAGAGTGAAAAGTTTTGTGAGTATTCCACAGAGATTTTGCGCCTTACAGTATGTTATTAATACAGAGGGAAGATACATGACCAGGTGCAGATTCTTTCAAATCCTCATTTTATACAGTACAGAAATTTTTCATTTGAATTATTCTTGCTCAGAATATTAAAAGCCTCATTTCCTTCTCTTTTTAATATTTTATTGTTGTTTATTTTTATTTTTGAGACAGTGTCTCACTATGTTGCCCTAGCTGACCTGGAACTTGCTATATAGACAAGGCTGGCCTTGAATTCAGAGATCTGTCTGCCTCTGCCTCCTGAAGACTGAAATTAAAAGCATGGGACTGCCATACCTAGTTTCTTTTCCTCTTTAAGGATGGATAGAACAAAAGAGAATGGATTACTCAATAATCATTTACATTAAATTACAGTTAAAGTTATAAATGTAATTTTCTTTGGACTTAGTTTCCAGCAAGTAAATTTAGAATTGTTATTACCAAACTATTAACTCAATAAGTGTTTACTAACATTTATTAAGCATTTCAACTTTCTTTTTTTTTTATTGATGCTTTGTGTATTTCATACATCATTTTCCAATTCAGTTCAGGCATATATCCCCTTCCCTTCCCCCCACCCCACCCCTACCCATCCCAGATCATGCATTCTGCCATAACTTTTCTGCATTTCAACTCTTTCAAATAACAAAGATAGCTCCTTCACTTTCTTCTAGAAAGTCTATGAGAGCATCAGAGAAATGAGACTTAGGAATAAACATAAGCAAGATTGCTCAGGAAACTAAAGAACTACTGCACTTAGGAAAATCTAACAAAGTGTTGTTAAAGTAAAATGTAGATGCATTCACCAAACTACATAGCCTGAGCCTGGACTTTGTGGAGCATCCACTGCTTGGGTCCAGGTTGGTTTGAAAATGTAGGAGTTAAAAAGATGGGGCTAAATGGGGAACCATGTACAGATAGTCAGAGTTGCAGGAAGCAGTCCTTCGGGAAGACAGGAGAGAGGGAACACTGTGTGGGTATCTTGGCTGTGCCAGTCTCAGGTGGCACAGAGGAGCAAAGGCTAAATGATTTATGCATACACAACTCTGAATGACATGGAGACTTGTTGATAGCCATGGAAATGAGGTTTGCTCTCTCATTACATAAATTACCTGCAAATAGTTGGTTTTAGATTCACCTGGCTCAGAAATGAGTTCTAGTGATTAAAGAGCAATTACTGAATTGCTCAGGAATTGGTTGCCACGGTGATCAAAGCTAGTTTTGCTTTTCTCAAGCAGCGCCGAGGATGTTTCCATCAGTAACATTCATTGTCACATATTGTTGCTATCAGGGTGACCAGGAAGATTATCTCTGTCAAGAGAGGTCAGCAGTAGTGTCCTATGGGTGTCCTGCTGATTTTTGAAGTGATTCCTAGCAATGTAGCCCCCTGGTCTTATTACTTTGATTCTTTCAGAGTTCTGGGAGGCATCCACATCCTTACCTATGTTGCATTTCTCTAAAATTGAACACAAATCAGAACAGTTTGGAGTGTTAGGGATAATTGTGACTAGTTTTAATACAACTCTTGACCTATTTATATGTGCACATGGGAGACAAATCATTACTACAGGAAAACACATGTAAACACAGTGTGGTGACATTGGAAATTCATGGACTCAGTAAAGCCTTAAGGCTGGAACCATTATTGTTTCACACTGGATACATCATCATTCATTTAAATAGTGTAATTTCACCAGATCTTTAGGTAACTTCCAGTTTCTCACTGCTAGAAACATTGGTTTCATAGATTGTCCATGTATCTAAATCGTTGCCACATCATTATTTCCTTTGATTAATTTCTCTTCTAGAATTAGAGTTCTGAATCCCATTATGATGAAGTGACCTTACTGAATGAACTATCTTTCTGTTACAGTTTAGTAAAGATGAGGAAATATAAGATGTGGTTTGTTTGAAGGTCTTGAAATATATTCAAAGTAGTTATGGCAGGAAGGACTGCAATGGATGTAGGGAAGGAAGGAACCTAACATGTAGCACATCAACTACCTGTTCCACTAAATGTACTTACAAATTTTAGGGTATGTAAGTGAATTCAGACTAAGCAGAAAACTCAGGTCTTAGAGCCGTGAGGAGCTGTTATGGTGAAGCCTGTCAGGGAAGGTTCAAATAAAGTGGCAATATGACAAAGAGGAGAGAGCATCAAGAAGGCTTCAAATCCCCTACCAGTTATCAAGATACTGATGAGATGATGGGTATGGTGGGTCACACTTTTAATCTCATTATTATGGAGGCAGAAGCAGGTGGATCTCTGTGAGATTGAGGTTAGCCTGGTCTACATAGGGAGTTTCAGGACATCTGGAACAACAGGAAGACCCAGTATCAAACAAGTAAACAAAAGATACTTATGGGCTCCTAATTACAAAAGTGAGGCAAAATACAAAAATTAACATCTGGGGAAAAAAATCCCCAAAATCCATGACCTGCTTATGGTAAGAAAAGAGATTAAAATTTAAGTTCAGAAGGTTCAAGATGTACCATTTCAAAACAGTAAAGACAAAAATGTAAACCTTACAACCTTTACAGACACTAAAATAAACTCGTGGAAGGATGGAAGGAGTTTGATATTCTATTTGACTTCTACGGAAAACTCAAACTTCTTTGGAAGAAGATAACATTAAACAGAAATAGCAGACCTTTTAAAAGATGGTTATCAAATTAAAACTTAAAGATATGATAAAAGGTAGGACCAACTGAACCAAACCAGGAGAAAATCAGATAACTGAACCAGAGCCAGGCCTGAGTCTGATAGTGGAGAATCAAAGACTTCAAACTAAGCATAAATGTATTACTAATATAATTCAAGAAAATAAAGGAAAGAATAGAAATTTTATCAATGGTGCTATTATCCTGCTAAATGGACATGGCATCCCTTAACTTTCATAGCGAAGCATCTTCTTACAACAGATGGAGATAAACACATAAATCTCCAACAAATCACTATGCAGAAATAGGAGAATGGGGAGTAATTGGTCTTAAATGGGACACCAACATCATACCGTCTTCTCCAAAGGGTCAGTGATCATAGTGGAAGGGGGCTGGAGAGATTGTGAGAGCCAGAGGCAGCAGATGATGACTGGGATGCAACAGAGCATATGAACCCACAGCATTTGTGACAGCCTTCACATGACCTGCACAAGCCCAGTCACACACAACCTCAAGGGAGATGAGCAAGAAGCCCCAGACCCAAGTGAGGGTCTATTGGCAAATTGAAAGCTGCTAAGAGAGGGACAGTTTGTTTTCTTTAAGAGTGTGACATTGGGAAGGTTGACTAGGCTTCAGGGGACAGATCCACACCCAAATCCATTTAGGGAACACAAATTAGATTCCATAGACCTTTAAAAGATGACATGAAGTGAAGAGTTAGGGAAGTGGGGTAGATCTGAGAGTAGACTGGGGAGGCATGAAGACAAAATGTAATGCATGAAATTTCTCAGAGAATCAATAAAGTCTTGATTTTAATTTTTAATGTATGAATATATATGATATTGATAATTTTTAAAGAACTGGTTAAAAAGAATCTATAAAAACAAAACAAAAGAGGCAGGCATGGTAACATATGCTTTTAATCTCAGCATTCAGAGAGAGAAGCAGGCAGATGGCTGTGAAATCAAGATAAGCCTAGGATGGTCAACATACTGAGCTTCAAGTTTCAAGCTGGGGCTACATAGTGAAACCCTGTCTCCAAACAAAACAAGACAAAACAAACAACACTTCTCTCTCAAAACAGGTCAAATGGATATTCTGTAACACACACATACACACACACACACACACACAACATGTATACACACAGATTTATAATGACAGGATTAGGACTTCATTATGAGTAGTTCACTAGCGAGTTAGAAAGAACAAAACAATCAAAGAACTGGGAAATCATATGACAGATCAGGAGAAAATATCTACCACAATGCCCAAAGAGAAAAACCACATAGGAAAGAGTCTACAAAAACAAGCAAAAGACAAGGGCAATGTCTAAGAAATGTTTACCCAAAGAGATAATTGTTGCCGAAGAGTATCCTAGATCAAATAATGATATCAAGCCTCAAATTCACGAAGATTATACACACCCCACTTAGCATTAATCAACTGAAAACCACAGAAAGGTTCCATACCGTAAGGTACAACAAACCAAGACAAACTGAAATCTTAAAAGGCAGCCAGAAAGAAAGGGGGGGGGGCGTTCCCAAAGTAAATTATGGGGTCAAAAAGTTTGAGATGTAAAATATGATGTGAATCCTCAATCTCCTGTGTAGAGATTCTGTGCCTTTTCTAATGCCCTTGAATCCTGGGGGACTCTGGCATTCTAAGCAAAGGGATCTTTGTGGCTCTCCTCTTGAAATTCACGTGGTTTCTGTATGATGAATAGAGCCATTGGAACTCAGAGTGACTCAGCCCTTGTGAAACTCTTCATGGAATTTGGCCCATTTATTAAGAAAACATAGTGACGTGCAATTTATATTTACCTGCAGTTTAATGTTCTCACCAAACCTAATCTGTATCTGTGCATATGGACATAAGGTTAACTGCATAGGTTTGCACTCTCTTTTTCTGTCTCAAAGAACAAAAGCTCAGAGTCTGTATTTCTCATGTATCAGTGTTTTTAAATCAAGCCACACTCATTTGTGGTTTATACATTAGTTATTTTCTGGCTAATTTTAATCTTAATACTGTTCTTGGTTTTATAGCACGCCTTCAGGTGTCCTTGAAAGAAATGCTTTCAGCTCTGTCTTCACATGATTTTCTATGGGATCCATGAGCAGCAATTAACGTGTCCTGTATCATCTGGTCTCTTTATGCAACCATCCCTGTTGAAGCTGATATGCAAAGTTTCTACCCCCAGTGATTTGGGTCTGGCCTCTTTCCAAGCCTTAATTGATGGAGACTTTGTCCAGTATTTAGTATTCAGCACAGAGCAATGCATTTCTCATGAAATCATTCCAGTGGATGAAAATGACCTAGCTGTTTCAAGCTTCAAAATGAAATGGAATTACCTTCTGGACCAGTATAGAGGATCTGTGTCAGGCTGACCATTTTCTTTTACCAAGTTATTACCATAAGATAGCCACTGGCTTTATTTTAAGAATATGAAACTCTATTAAACATATACCATAACTTGAAAGGACGAGGTATAAGATGTGATGTGCACATGTAAGAATTTTAAACAAAATAAAAATACAAGCACATGAAGAAACCTTGGAAGGAGTTCTATCAAAATAATAATAATGGTAGTGTGAGTGCTAGAATAATAGGGCATTATTTTTGTTTTCACTGTTTTACATGTTTTCGTGGTGATTGTTGTATTACCTTTATAATTAAACAGTAAATTTCCTTTGAAAATGGATGTTAAAACATCACTCTGATAAAGATTTTTGACAACCCACTTTTATAACCTCTTCTCCTCAGCAGTAGACCTGGAATTATTACTCTGTAATGTCATAATTAAGATCATAACATGTTAATACCAAGCTCAATTTTCTGACATTGCAGCTTACTTATTTTGTAATATGATTCTTTTTAGCACCTGTAAAATTCAAACATTTTAATTACATTTCATATGGATGCCAAGCAAAGTAATTGAAAACACGTTTCTATGTATGCATTTTTCTTAAGCTTTACTTCTCATAGCAATCTGAGCCCAGCAATCACTCAAGCAAGATAGCAAAGTGCTAACTATGATCTCAGTCTAGGTCAATAGGAACAGAATTTTCTTTTTGTTAATTTTTTTAAATTTAATTTTATTTATTTATGTGTATGAATGTGCTGTTTTGCGTGTAGGTCTGTGCATCCATGTCGTGCAATGCCGCGGAGGTCAGAAGAGGGTCTCGGATTCCCCTGGAACTGGAGTTCTCCTGGAATTGGAGTTACAGGCGGTTCTCAGCCGCAATGTGGGTGCTGGGGATCGAACCCGGGTCCTCTGCAAGAGCGGTTGGCACTCTTAACCACTAGGCCATCTCTCCAGCCCCAGGAACAGAATTTTCTAACAATCATTTTAATCTTGTAAATGACCAAATTGCTAAAATTAAGATAAATTCGTTAAAATGATCTAAACATTTTATGTTTCTTTCTTCAAGTCTTCTAGGCTGTAAATGGATACATGTAGGAATTAAAAACAAATATGAGGTCTGGAGAGATGGCCTAGCGGTTAAGAGCGCCGACCGCTCTTACAGAGGACCCGGGTTTGATCCCCAGCACCCACATGGCGGCCGAGAACCGTCAGAAACTCCAATTCCAGGAGAACTCCAGTTCCAGGGGAATCCGACCCCCTCTTCTGACCTCCGCGGCATTGCATGACACAGGTGCACAGACCTGCATGCAGACAGTATATTCATACACATACAGAAATAAATAAAATTAAAAAAAAACAAACAAAAAAACCCCAAATATGAATGGTTTCTGTTATGTTTTATTTGACTCCAACAATAGCTCAGAAATAGATCCAAAAGTTTCTTATATACATTTGCTTCATGGTCTTCCTATATTCTTAACTATTACACTTATGCTTACATAGTTTGGACAACTATAGAAGATATCAGTAGCATTTAAGATTACCATAGGGCTGGAGAGATAGCCTAGCGGTTAAGAGCACCGACGCTCTTGCACAGGACCCGGGTTCGATCCCCAGCACCCACATGGCAGCTAAGAACCGTCTGTAACTCCAATTCCAGGAGAACTCCAGTTCCAGGGGAATCCGAGACCCTCTTCTGACCTCCGCGGCATTGCACGACACGGGTGCACAGACCTGCATGCAGACAGTGCATTCATACACATACAAAAATAAAAAAATAAAAAAAAAATTAAAAAAAAAAAGATTACCATAAAGTTTTATCTTTGCTCAAATAAGTAGAAAAATATTCAGTAATCCTTAAGCTAAAATGCATGTACTTGTTTTATGGTAATCTACTGCACAAAGCAAAGCCATCCTGCGTTTAGAAGGGATGCAGTTGGGAACCGTGGAAACAGCTTCCAGAGAGAACCTAACACACTATCATTGACCTCCCTCCTACTTTATATCCCCTTGGTGAGCTCTGAAGAATACATATTTGGGCTACTGGCAAGTTTCCGGACTTTTTTTTAAGGTTACTTAGTACCTCATGATTTAGATTTCAAGTGAAATATTTTCTTGCCAGGGATGAGTGTGGCAAGGAACATCTGTTTGGTTTTTTAATAGTATTTGCTTATTAAACAGAGATGAGCAGGTAATACCAAACAAGTCTCCATAAGCTCTCACTCTAACGATTGTGAATCAGCTTTGTTGCTTTGGGCTTTTTTCATCATGGGCTGTCACATGATCACCTGAAGAAAAGTCAGAAGAAACCTATAGTTCAAGAATTTATGATTTCAAAGTTGAATATTTTCCCCCTAAATCAGTCGTGAATGAAAGTCTAATACATAAAACACTGTAAATGGTTCTCCTCTATTTGCTGCCACTACAGTTCACATGTTCTGTCCTTTCTTTCTCCTAAGATCTGTTCAGACTCTCAAAGTAGATGTCATCGGAATAGATTGAAAAACAAGTGTCTAATTCCATTCTCTCTTCTATTCCAGATAAGTCAAAAGCAAAAAGTGTAGAGAATTGAAGCAAAAGGCCAAAGTTTACAGAACTCAAAAAAAATTACATTTAAAAACATAAATGACCATGGTGAATAATACATTAGTTAGTGGAAGAAGCACACTTACAAGTCCAGGGCATTTTCCCCCAATAAAATAACCATTATTTAATAAAATGTTTCCTTCGTTTGCCTCAAAGCAGTCAAATGAGAATACAAGAAGAGAAAGGTTTTATAAAAAAAAAAAAAAAAATCAGCTCCCTGAAAACCATGAGAAGGCCAAGGAACTTAGAATCATTTGGAAGAAATTACAGCATGCTTTTCTGAGGGGGTCCGAAAATATTCAACCCAAGTTTCACAGTTGCTGGAGCCTTGGTGGAAGCCTGGCTGCTGCTGGAACCTTGCATGCATCATCCAGAACACACGTAGAGTTTACAGTACAGTTATTTCCTAAGAACAAGAGCTCTGGCCAACTCTAATCAGCCTGAGGGTACACTGGACCCTCAGTGTACAAACACTGATTCCTAGTTGGCTTCTGCATGACAGAAATCACCAGGCAGATGAAGCTTTACAAATTCTTACACTGCTGCATCCTTTGTTTAGAATCTCTGTGTTTTGCTGCAGATGTTTGCATCACACGCTGTTGTAAATTGTTGAGAACTATTTACTGTGCTCGCACTGATTTCTTATATCAGAGGTCATGTTTCCGATTACACATTAGTTGTCTCCATGACTCAGGAGTTCCACCAAACTTTAAGGAAATACAAAATAAACAACCACAATCTGAAAAATATGGATTATTGCAAAATTAATGTAATAAGATTTTTTTTTACTTAGTCTCATAATTTCACTGAAATTCTAAAAGTTGGGGTAATGAAAAAGGAAAATTGTTATTTACTTAAAGGTAAGCAAGAGATCCATTCTCAACATGGCAAACTGGTCTACCCACCATCATTCTAAGAGCCACTGTTAAAATACAATTGGAAAAAATTTAATAAAGAACATGTGTAATGGATATATACATACAATTTCCATGTATCTTTTCTTGTTCATCAACCATGGAAACCTCCCAATAACTTCACAGAGATTGGAATGTGGGCCAAAATGGAAAACTGACATTCCTCTGACAAACCTAATACCTTGTTAGATTCTTGTCAACTCCTAAATGGTATAGTTCAATCCTGCTGCTACAGAAGTACTTTTCTCTGGGCTGGAGAGATGGCCTAGCAGTTAGGAGCGCCGACCGCTCTTACAGAGGACCCGGGTTCGATCCCCAGCACCCACATGGCGGCCGAGAACCGTCCGAGGCTCCAATTCCAGGAGAACTCCAGTTCCAGGGGAATCCGACCCCCTCTTCTGACCTCCGTGGCATTGCACGACACGGGTGCACAAACCTACATGCAGACAGTACATTCATACACATACAAAAATAAATTAAAAAAAAATTAAAAAAAAAAGTACTTTTCTCTTGGTAGGTTCTCACAGTTTTGTGCAGGCACTTGTCTCTCTCTCAAACAATCCTGGGCTGAAGGAGCTTGTTAAGAAGCATCTGCCCTGACTGAGCGAACATGTCAGGGCCAAGTGGTGTGCATTTCGTGTGAAATACCTTGATATACATAGTAGCCAGACTCAAATGTTCTTGAGAAGATGCACATAGGGCACCTGACAAGAGGAGAAATAGTGCTATTTTTTTCTTTGTTGTCAGAAGGGGAAGGTGAGCCACAAAAATATCATTGAAGGGTGCTTTACCTACGTCACAAAATGGGGCAAGTAAGAGGTGCCTAAGAAGGAGGTTCTGGGAGCATCATGGAAGAAGGGGCTAAAGTTTTCAGAGACAGTGATCTGGGATGACAAGAGTGAAACAGAGTCCTCTGAATATGACCTGACCACTGTACATAGAAACTCAAGGCAGCCGTGCTTGCCTGCACAAGATCAAGTTATTCAGTATTCTAGCGTAGAGAGGGAAGAAGTACGTGAGTCCAAGCTCCTAACTGCACAAGATCAAGTTATTCAGTATTCTAGCGTAGAGAGGGAAGAAGTACGTGAGTCCAAGCTCCTAACTGAGGTGCTATTGATAGCTGACAGCTTTGGAGGGAGCAGGAGAGTCAGTTTTCTTTACAGGTGTGGCCCTGGCAGCTTGACCATCCTCCAGTGGATGGTTCTGTAACCCATGAGCACAAATTTGGACTTGATGGATTATTAAGAAAAGAATAGAATAGAAAAGGAAAAAAAGAAAAGGAGAGGAAAGAAAAAGAAAGGAAAAGACATAAAGTTGAGGGGAGAAAAAGGAGAGGAGTGGAGGGTGAATTTGATCAAATAACCATATGAAATTATCCAAAATTAATAAATTATTGTACACAAATATACACATACGGGAATATCTGTGTGCATGTGTGCATGCATATTCTAGTTTGGTTTTCTGCATTTTCAATCTGATCATATATCCTGGAAACTTGAGATTGAAAAGGTATGAATTGGAGGTACCACACTGGCAGAGTCTTAGTTCTAAATTCCTTCCCCTATTTATGTTGATATTATCATACCTCAGGGAGAAGTGAGAAAGGAAGCAGTAGAGTGGGAGACCTATGGGAAGAGCCTCGGTCAGTTTCATTAGTTGTCTGGACCTTGAACTTGTATATTCCAGAAGAGTTACAATATTGAATTAGAGCTTCCAAATTTGGCGTTATTTACACGTTATTTTCTTCTCATTTTCCCAGCACTTCTTTTTGTAGCCATTGCTAAGCTGATTTGATAAGAAAATCAAATAATTCTAGGATGTGAAAGTGCTTTAACCTCTCTCAATGTCTTTTCATTGTGGACAGTAAAGAAATTTTGCAGCCTCTGAAAGAGACCCCGCCATAAATGGATTCCTGGGAGAAATGGTGGTATGGATTTTCAACACACACACACACACACACACACACACACACACACACACACACACACACACACAGTGGGAAACTACAGTCTCAGATGGGTGCATTGCTGCAGCTTTCAATCCTGTCACAATAGGTGTCATGAAGATGAATAAAGTTGGTGGCATCTTCTGTTTTCATTATCATCCAAGGGGCTGGGATTGGAAAGGATTCATTTTGTGCCACTGTCGTTTCTCATTACTGTCTTTGTCATGAGAGTGAATTATAACAGCTCTCGGATGCCAGCTATGGCTTTGTCCTCATTACAGACTTTCATTCTTGGGATGAAGATGGTAATAAGAGTGGAATGTCGTGTAAAAACAGAGCTCACTTTCATGACAGTTGGAAATTGGTGATGGGAATGGGAGATGGCAGAAAAAAATTAATCCCTTTTTGTGGCAAAAATTGCCCTGCAAACAGCACCTTGCACCCAAGGCATCCTTCACGGCAGCAATGACAAAACAATGAAAAGACAAACAATGAACAGCTTTGGGAGCCAATGAAGGGATGCTGAGGCATCCATCTTGCTTGCTGCTTCAGAAATGTATCCCTTAATCCTGAATAATGTAACATCCATTTAGCTCCCAAAGTAATGTGATAGGCAATTAGGAGCAGCTCTGTGCTTCCTTCAGTGATGTGACTATCTCCATTACATCCTGGCAGAAACGCTCTACCAAATTTATAGAAGACATTATTGTTGTTTCCATATGAATACATTCCATACACACACAGAAGCATGGAAACACACATGTGCAGGCACACATGCATACATAGATATCTCTGTCTGTGCTCATAAAAAAAGTGCTAAAAATGAGTCCACGATAATAATGACATTCATGGGATTTTGTCTTTTATGTGATCCTGTATGGATTGATTTAGAAAGAAGACCCACAGGACTTATTACTCTTAAAATTACAGAAATGATGTCCTTCTTTTCCATCAATATAAATGGCCCTTACGCCACAGGATTATCTTAACCACTAAGTCTCTTTACAGTCAACTGTAGATATACATTCTCCAATTAAAAGTGAAGGGGCAAATGTACCATTTACAACCAAATTTTGAAATGAATCCCTTCAATCTCCTCGACCCCAAGTTCTTTTTTAAATAATATATTCCAACTATGATGTTTTTCTTTTCCCACCAAGAAGTCACATCTTTTCAGAAAGAGTGTTTGAGCATGCTACAGTGGAAAGAACTTGGCCTGAAATGGTCTGTTCATTAGATTTCATTCAGAGCAGTGTATTTTATCATTTGCCAACATACACAACAAACACTCAGCATTTATCTACTTTTGAACACATATCATTGTTGAGAGGGGGAAAGAGGCATTTTTAATATGCATATGGAGCAGAGAAATATTTATAAGATGGTTTTTGAATACAGAAACGTTTATTATGTGCACCTCGGTGGCTAGCATTCATTTAAGGTGGCTGTATGTTGACACAGTTGCCTGTATTATATGGAGGGGCCTGGAAAGGAGGAATAAGGGACCACTTTTATTTATATGAAAAGAAGGCAATTATGCTAAAAGAAATCACCTACATGCACTTGGTCCTTTCACTGTGGAGTAGTTCATAGTAAGGGCACATTTTAAATATGGAAATCTTTTATACTTATTTTAAGGGCCTAGGGTGGAGAAAATAAAGTGGCAATTGTTAGGCAAAAAAGGGAAAAAAATCTTTTAAAGTAGAATTTTTAAATAGGAAATATTTCAGAATAAATTTACATAGTTCTGCCAAATCATTAATAGAGTACACACAATTAAAAAACCTGAAATGACAGATGACCCTGAAGCTTCTTCTAAAGCGAATTTTCTGTGTTGTCAAGGCATGGGGGGGCCATGCCTTTATTCCTCACAATTGGAAAGTAGAGATAGGTAGATCTCTGTGAGATAGAGGCCAGCCTGGTCTACAAAGTGAGTCCCAAGCAAGGTGGGGCTGCAGAGAGATCCTGACCAACAGCCTCTTCCCCCAGGAGAGTTGTGTGTAACTAAAGATAATGTGTAGAACCATCCCCTTAAAAGAAACACATTCTGGAGTGTTCATTATTACCATGTCAGGAAAACCAGCAAGCATCTGTTTTTAAATATCCAGTACCAAAACTTCGAATTCATTTTTAGAGCATGGCCAAGGAATCTGTGTTTTTGAAAGCTATTATTGTGTCCTTAATTTGTTTTATTTCATTGGAATCTACTATTTTAGAGCTTTAATTCATAAAATATGAACTACTTGGGTATGGAACCTTTGTGCAACCCTTCATATCAAATTTTCCATCCCTATTGACACTAGTTTTTAATTTTTAAAAAATTTTGTGCATACGAATGTTTTGTGTATGTGTATATAAGTAAGCCACAGTATATAGTGCCCTCAAAGACCAGAAGAGGGTGTCAGATCCCCTAAAACTGGAGTTACACACAGTAACTATGAAATAAAATAAAATATGAATTCCTAAACATATTTCAGTTATTCCTAGAGGACATAATTCTGGTACAAGTATGAAATTTGTATAGGCATATTTTGTAGCACTACAAATGGGAGGGAACAACAACATAAGGACTGGGTCAAAGAACGGGTTGATACAGTTAAATTCTGCCCAAAGCAATAAACCTCTCTAAGAAAAACTTTAAAAGACAGAGAAAGATACAGGGCATGTATGGCAGAATGTATGAACTGGGGTGGGGTGGGGGGGAAGGGAAAGGGGAATATGTCTAAATTGAACTGAAAAATGATGTATGAAATACACAAAACATCAATAAAAGTATTATATTAAAAAAAGTATTAAGCAAGCCACTTGTGAGGCTTTTCTTCTCCTCAACAAAACGCTTAATTTCCAGGGCTGCCTTAGCTGTCATACTTCTGGATATGATTTTTGTTATTGAAAATAAATAATAAAAGCCTGAACCCCAAGCAATTATGTTGAAACAAATTCAAATGCTTAAAAGTAGAGAAACTGATAACTCATCTTTGTAATCCCTACTTATATGTGCCTACACTGATCAGACTGATTTCCATGGTTTTTCTTTATTCTTTCAATAATGCTAAAATGAAATTAAAAAGCTACTAAAACACACACACACACACACACACACACACACACACACAAAGAAAAGATTGTAGCAAAGGATGCCTTATGCACACAGTGCTAATTTGCACTTTGGGGAAGCAATTGTAAATTAGATGGGAAAAGCTACAGGTAGATGGAATAGTATAGTCAAGGTAGGAAGTGTTTGGGAAGTGAGTTAAGGATTCACAAGGTTTGCCTGGCAGGAACTTAGCCTTATAATAATCCACCACTAACAAATACTGCACTTGTATATTCCAGAAACCACATTCCCAAAGTTTACGGATTTCATCTTCACAACAATCCTAACAATAGGTAGTACTATTTGTGACATTCAATGGTTGAAAAAAATTAGTGACAGACACATTGTAAGAGGGATTTTAAGCATGCCTCAAAGAAATGAAGATTCACTGGGAGAGATGATAAGCTGACATAAATTAGTATCAAACTTATGTCAAGATCTTATACAAATAAATTTACTCCATTTGTTTAAATCAAGCATTAGCTGGAAAAGTTAACATGCTTTAGAAATTGAATGGCATGAAATTTAACTGAGGATCAGTTCAGCACCTGCTTACAAGATGATATACTGAACATTATAATGGTAAAAAAAAAAGCATTTCTATTGAATATAACAAATAGGCTTTAAAAAAATACCTATTTAAGAGTTGGCCGGGCATGGTGGCACACGCCTTTAATCCTAGCACTTGGGAGACAGAGGCAGGTGGTTCTTTGTGAGTTCAAGGCCAGCCTGGTCTACAGAGTGAGTTCCAGGACAGCTGGGACTACAGGGAGACCCTGTCTCAAAAAGACCAAAAAAAAAAAAAAGATTCTTAGAGGATGGTTTAATGGTCAGAGACCTTGCTCTGCATGCAGGAGGACCTGAGTGCAAATCCCTGGTACTAATATAAAGAGCTGGGCATGGGTACATATCGCTGTTACTCCAGAAGGGACAAACAGGCAAATTCTAAGAGCTCGTTGTTCAGTCAGCCTAGGATTAATGGCCACTGGTTCATGCAGAGACCCTGTCTTAAGGCAGGGTGCAATAAAGGAAGGCATATGACCTCCTACTCCGGCCTCCACACCATAACACACACACACACACACACACACACACACACACACACACACTCACACTACCCATTTAATGTCTCAAACTGTGATCACTAGTATGAAACAAAGATGACTTAGTTTCAGAACCTAAAAGTTTGTAATTATGTGAAAGAATAGAAATATCCTGTCAAAAATCACAATGTCTCATCAAAAAATAAAGTAGAATTTCAGACTATTGATTGCTCTAAAAATAAAAGCTATATACAAAAAAGTTTTTAGCAATACCAACTACAGTTATGTTACAGCAAACACCTTTCTTATTTGTACTTACTTGTATTATTTTTTTTTTGTCTTTTTGAGACAGGGTTTCCCTTTAGTCCCAGCTGGACTGAAGCTCACTCTGTAGACCAGGCTAGCCTTGAACTCACAAAGATCCACCTGTCTCTGCCTCCCAAGTGCTAGGATTAAAGGCATGTGCCACCATGCCCAGCTTTATTTATACTATTGAATGTACAAGTTACATCTTTTTGGTAGGCTTTGGATCTGTTTCACTATATTGTCTGTTCAAATGAAAGATAAATTTTAAAAATTAGTTCCTTTAAATGGTCCAAATACAGTCAGTTGTGATTCTGTTTGCCACAAGAACTAAGTTATTGAGTGATATTCATATTTTTGGTTAGAACATATATCGCTTGGTTTTCTGCCTTTGTGTTACTTCACTTTGTATAATGCTCTCTAGTTCCGTCCATTTGTCTGAGAATTCCATAATTTCATTGTTCCTTACTGCTGAGTAGTACTCCATCATGTAGATGTACCACATTTTCATTATCTATTTGTCAGTTGTGGGACATTTGTTTCCATTCCTTAGCCTTGGAAGTAACAGCATGAAAGTACAGTTATCTTTACAGTATGATGAGTCCTTTGGGTATAAGCAAAGTGTGGTATAACTGGGTCATATGGTAGATTAATTTTTAGTTTTTTGAGAGTTCCCCTCACTGCCTTCCATAGTGGATGAACTAGTCTGCATTCCCACTAGACATATCCTTCCTTCTCTTGAACTTAGGGAGTCTGATTGGGATAAGATGAAATCTTAAAGTGGTTTTTGTATTTTTCTAACTACTAAGGATGTTGAACATTTTTAAGGTTTTTCTCAGTCATTTTTATTTCTTTATTTGAGAACTCTCTGTTCAGATCTGTAGCCAATTGTTTTATTGGTTCATTTATTTTCTTACTACTTTGTTTTTGGAGTTCTTTGTGTATTCTGGATATTAATCCTTTGTTGGATGTGTAACTGGTAAAGATTTTCTCCTATTCAGTGGGGTTCCTCTTCATTTCCTTAGTTGTTTCCTTTGCTGTACAGATGCTTTTTTGCTTTCTGTTGCCCTTAATGCCTGAGCAGGTGATGTCTGATTAAGAAAGTGCTTTCCTATACCTACATCTTGGAGGGTACTGCCTAGGTATTCTAACAGTTTCAGACTTTCAGACTTAATATTGAGGCCTTTGATCCACTTGGAGCTGACTTTTGTGCAGGGAGAAAGATAAGGATCCAGTCTCATTCTTCTACAGGTGGAAATCCAGTTCTGCCAGCACCATTTGTTGGAAAAGCTGTGTTTCCCCCACTGTGTATTCTTGGCACCACTGTCAAATATCAGATGTCTGAAAATGTACGTACTCATGCTTCAGTCTTCTATTCTGTTCCATTGATCCAGGTGTCTGATTTGTGTCAGTGCCAGCTCTGTAATATAACCTGGGATCTGGTATGGTGATATCCCCCACATTGCTGTTTTTGCTCAGGTTGTTTTGGCTATCTGAGGTCTTTTGTTATTCCCTATGAATTTTTGGATGATTTTTCCTATCTCTGTGAAGAATTCCGGGTTTGTTGTTATTGTTGTTGTTTTGGTCTTTTTGAGGCAGGTTCTCCTGTAGCTCTGGCTGTCCTGGAACTTGCTTTGTAGACCAGGCTGGTCTTGAATTTACAAAGATCCACCTGCCTCTGCCTCCCAAGTGCTAGGATTAAAGGCGTGCGCCACCACCCCACCTGGCTGAATTTCATATTTTGATTTTTGAGGGGGTATTTTTGAGACAGGGTCTACCTTTTAGTCCCAGCTGGACTGGGGCTCGCTCTATAGACCAGGCTAGCTTTGAACTCACAGAGATCCGCCTGCCTCTGCCTCCTGAGTGCTGGGATTATTATAATTTTAGTTTTCTGTCATATACATGAAAATAGTCTTCCTTTCATTCATTTAGTCTAATGCTAAAAGAGTCTCAGTTTGTTTCTTTTCTTTATTTTTCCTTTTTTATTTTTGGCTTAGTAATATTCTAGTCTATGTTTTTACTACAACTTATTTATCCATTCATGAATTGTCAAAAAACTACATTCCCAGCTGGAAATTTTTATTTTCATAGCATACAAAATGATTGGTTTAATAGTTTCTTGTGTTCTGTTTGGTTTGATTTTTGCAATGGCACAATTTGTTGAAATGAGTATGTGAGTCTATTTTGAACTTTCAACCTTCTATCAATTAATATATTTCTCTTGCCAATAAACCACAAATTCTTTTATTAAGTAATTTATGTACTTACTTACATTAGTATGTGTGTCTGTGTGTCTTTGTGCAGCTTGTGGGGTGCACCAGTGGGGAAGTCAGGCAGAGGACACCTCTTAGGAGTAGATCTTCTCCTTTGGTTCTAGGACTGAACTGAACTCTTCAGGCTTGCAAGCAAGCACTTTTATCTGCTGAGCAGTTGCTTCAGCCCCACAGATGTTATTATTAAAGACTTGTTAGTAGCATTTACAATAGGTTTTTTCAGTCTCCAAAGTTTGTTTTATTTCAAAATTGATTGGGCTCTTCTAGAACAATTGCATTTCCATATAAAGTTTTGAATTACTTTCCTAATATACAAAATTAAGCTTCCTTGGACTCATTCTCATTAGGAAGAAATGACGATAAGTAGCTTACTGCTTCATGCTCACAACCTTTGTCAGTGGACATGAGCTAATCTTAACCTACTTCATCATTTTTTTTATTATTTAGCAGAAAACATTGCAATCACTATTTAGATTCATCTCCAGGTGTCTTGTGCTTATGTTGTATGCCACTGTAAACCATGCAGATTTTAAATTTTATCTATGTCCATTTGTCTAAAACTAGTATATAAAAAATATAACTGATTTGTATATGCGGAATATCATCCCATGGCCTGTCTGTGCTTATTGATAATTTTATGAAGTGCTTTGAAGATTCTTTGAGGTTATATTGAAAAATTCCCATGATGCTCTGCAAATGATTTTTTTTTCAAATGTACACATTTTTAATTTCTTTATTATGCTTTAAAAACATTGTCTAAGACTGGGGAGACATCCAGCAAGTAAAAGCCCCTGACATGCAAATGTAGTGACCTTGGAAATTCCCGGGGGCCAAGTGAGGAAGGAAAGAACCAACTCCCCAAAGATGTTTTTGACCTACACACCCACTGCATCATTCCTAAGCCTGTACTCACATACACAAGGACTTGGATGCTGGTATCCAAATTCAGATTCTCTGCAAGAGCACCAACTCTCCAGCCTCTCTATTATTCTTTGAACAATATTTAAACTTTGATTTGCAAAGAATTTCTTAAGTAATTTTATATTTATATTCCAGTAGGAATATTAGAAGATAATGTTGCCTCTTTAGTTTTTTAAATTTATTCTTTGGTAATTTCATACATGCATAGAATGTCGTTAGACCATACCCTCTGCTTCCCTATCCAACTTCTCCCCACCCACCAAGTGTCCCCTTTCTTAAACTATTTTTCATTAGTCTATTTTAAATTTTCCTTTCTTATCATGCTTTTGCTTCATTTGGGTTATATCAAAACCACTTAAGATGAGTTAGAAAGTGTTTTCTAATCTGTCTTTTCTGCACAAAAATCAAGTCCAAGTGAATCAAAGATCTCAACCTGAAATCTGAGACCATGAAGGTGATAGCAGAAAAAGTTGGCAGCAACCTACAAGGCATAGGTGTAGGAGGAGACTTTCTAAATCAAACAGCAGCCATGCAGAAAATAAGGTCAACAATTGACAAATGGGACCTTATCAAACTCAAAAGCTTCTGTACGTCAAAAGAGACAATAAAGGAAGTGAAGAGAAAACCCCACAGAGTGGGAGGAAATCTTCACCAGTGATACATCTGATGGAGCATTAAAGTGAAGAATATATAACTACTCAAAAAACAAAAAAGAAAGAAAACAAATGACTCACTCAAAAGATGGAGTAAAGAGCTGAATGGAGACTTCACCAGTGAGAAATTAAAGATGGCTGAGAAACGTAAAAAGGGTTCAACATCATTAATAATTAAGAAAATGCAAATTAAAACCACTCTCAGATATCATCTCACTCCAATATGACTAGCTAAAATCAAGAAAACAAAAGACACCAAATTCTGGAGACGTTGTGGGGAAAGGGGAATGTGTACTCATCCACTGCTGATGGGACTGTAAACTGGTACAGCCATTATGGAAAGCAGTGTGGAGAACCCTTAAAAGACTCAAAATGAGCCTACCACCTGACCCAGTCATACCACACCTGGGTATATACCCCAAAGACTCATCCTACCACAAAGATACATGCACATCCATGTTTACTGCAGCTCTCTTCGCAATAGCAAAGAGCTGGAACCAACCCAAATGCCCCTCAATAGATGAGTGGATGACAAAAATAAGGTACATCTACACAATGGAGTACTATTCAGCAGTAAAGAAAGTTGACATCATGAACTTTGCAGATAAATGGATGGAGCTCAGAAGCCATTATGCTAAGTGAAGTAACACAGTCCCAGAAAAGCAAATGTCAAATGGTTTCCATCATTTGTGGATGCTAACACTGAATCCCCAGATGAAAGGCAAGCTGAACAACATTATTGTTATATATCTGAAAGCAACTATGTTGTTATAATGTAAATCTCCCAATGGGCTCTAGAATCCACCCATCACTTATTTTCAGACTCTGTAATTACTGTATATGAGTGAAAAGTATGTATCCATATTTTAGAGTAATATAAAATTAATGGAGGAAAATGTGAATTCCTAACCATAAAAAAAAAAAAAAGACTGAGAGAAAGATGCAGGACAGTTGTGGCAGAATGCATGATCTGAGGTGGGGTAGAGGGAAGGGAAAAGGGAATGTGCCTAAACTGAATCGAAAAATGTTGTCTGAAATACACAAATCATCAATAAAAGCATAAAAAATATTTACTAATTTATATAATGGAATTGATACTAAGATCAAAGATGCTACCTCATAATAAAATAATTTGAAACTGTAATTCAGCCTCTAACATAATGGCAGATGGAGAAGTAAGAATATGATATTCAGAATCAATTCAGTCTATCTTGTAAGAGTATATTTCTTCCAAGTTGACAACAGAGCTAAAGCTAATAGAATAGTTAATACAGAGAGAGATACAAAGGTTAAACTTTTATTAAGCAACAAAATACCATGAACATAATGTTGATAATAATTATAACTAAGGGTACAAGATTCCATTGTTATACCATTTCTTGAGAGGAAATTCATGTAGAAATGTCCTACATATTTCCCAGAATCACTTTTAAAATATATCTATGTTTAAGTGTTTAAAAAAGAATGCTATGTAAGTATCTTTGAGGTAGGCCCTTTACAAAGCTTAACCTGCAGACCTAGAATTTAAACATGTCATTAGAGCCTATCTATCTTTCCATCCAAACATCTGATTCAGGTTGCCGAACCTGAATTATCTTCACTGGATTCTTTTTTTTTTTTTATTATTTTTTATTTTTAAGGGATTCTACAATACAATGACACAGTTGTTTGCAGATAGCATTGATGTCACTCATTATGTCATACAATCAGGTAATTGGTGCATTTTGCAAGTATGTATGTCCAAATTTTGAACAACCCAAGGTTCCCATAGACCAGTTGGAGAAGCTTGTATGCACAGGCATGTTGATCAATCAGGAGTCCAGACTATATTCCTGTAGTCTCATGATACACCCCTATCTCTCCACAGCCCTTACAATCTACCACGCCTCCTCTTCCGCAGTTTGTTCCCTGGGCTTTGGGAAAGGGGCACAAGTGGGTGAGAAGAAAACAGTCTAATTTCTTTGGAGTTGTCATTTTGGACTCCAGTCTGTTCAGGTTGTTTCCCTTCATGGATTGACAGCTTTCCCAGTGATACCCTTTTTAGTCATATTAACAAAGCACAAGCTATTGGATGTACAGGCATTTAAGCAGTACCACTTATTATGTCAAGCTAAGCTGTGAGCATAGACACAGATGCTTGGATGGCATGCTAATCCGCAAACTGTGGTTTCTCTATAAAGGGTGACAAGTTCTTACTGTGGCTCACAACATCGCCCAACCACCAGAGGACACAAGCTTGTGGCATCCGCTGTGAGTTATTCCTCCAAGGAGAGAGCTAATAGCCAAATAGATTTGGGATATATATAGACACTTGGCTGCCACTGTTGCACAGTATCTCCAGGCTGTTGAGGTGTAGCTGATATTGACGGAGGAGTCTTGCTTGTCTCAGGGAGACCAATATTTTGCTGTATTGCTTTAGTGGCCTTTGGTAACGCTCTCTAGCATTTCAGAGGCCAGTTGTACGCTAGCAAGTGACGTCTCATAACATTTTTCATGCTCACACCAGGTCTTCGACAACAGGGACTTACTGCCTTTCTCCTTGCATATATCCCATTTATAGGCAAAAGGCCTTTATAATTTGGGGGGGCGGGTTTGAATCCCCTAGCCAACATCTCCTAGGCAGAATAATTCATTGCTGATGTCAGAGCTTTCCTGTAGTAATATATTTGGCTTAATTACACAACTTATAAACACTTTACTATTGAATTTGGCTCTAGTTAGGGAAATATCCTTTCACAGTTCCTATGCCTATCAATCAGTTAATACGTTATGCCTGTTTTATAGGAAATTACCACTGTAACAGTTGGCTCTAGTTTACAGTTAGGGAGTGGTTTCATTATCATCATGTTTTTCTTTTTCCTAAAAAAGGGGAGAGGTAGGAAGGTTTCTCAGCATCTGGAAGGTAAACTTCATTAGGGTTAAGCTTTGTAAAGGGCCTACCTCAAAGATACTTGCACTGGGGCCTCATGTATTGGCATTGCAAGTGCCCAAATTCAAAGGGGTAAAGCTTTGTTAGTGATATACACATAAAATACAAAAGAGCTTTAGAACTTTTAACTGCTTTGTAGACACAATAATAAAAATCAAACCCTCTCAAATAGCTTGAAAACCTTGCCCATGTGACTGCTGGCATCAATATTCCACACAAGATTAAAATTATTTCCCAAGATGCTCACCCTATGCTCCAATTGATATTTTAATAACTTGATTAAAAATTTCCCAGAAGTCTATTAGATTCAGGAAACAGTCTGCAGTGTAGGTGAGGATTTGTTTTTGCAATGGAAACTTTTGGCCCCCAAGAATAGACTTGCCAAAACTCATTTATGTGTTCTTCCGTCCTCCCTTAGTACAAGTGAAAAGTGAAAACCTGTTTGAGGGAGTAATCTTTTAGGCTTGTCTGTCTGTCTGTCTGTCTGTCTCCCTCAAACAGCCAGGTGGACTCATAAGATCCAATTTTAAAATGATCTTTTATTTACCATTCAGAGTAAATTCGGGGATTCACAGAGGATCATTAGAAATAAAAAAAGAAAAAAATCAAAGATGGGCATGGTGGTGCTCTCCTTAAGTCCAGCATCCGGAAGGCAGAGACAAGAGGTTCCCCACAACTTCAAGAACAGCCTGATTACATTGTGAGCTCCAAGCCAGCCAATGCTATATAACAAGACCCTGTGTCAAAATACATAATAAACAAACAAACAAATAAATAAATGCAGTTCCAGAAACCTGGGGTGGGGGTGGGGGTGGGGGTGGGTGAAAAAAAAAAAAGAATGCTATGTAGAAAAAAAAAGAATGCTATGTAGAAAAAAAAAGAATGCTATGTAAAGATACCATAATTCTCCCTAGATGCTTCATACAAGTCAAACATGCTGTCCTTTAGGCCTGGGATTTACATTGGGGAAAGATCTTTGCCTACACATTCATATAACTTACTACATCAGATGCTATGCAAGCTATTACCTTTTCTAAGGAGTTAAGCTTTCCTAGTTTGTGCAGGAGGCCATGGAACCTGTACCAGAGATCTTTGGGTAATTGGAGACAGGTCTGTGAAGGGAAAAGAGGGACCTCCATCAGCTCCCTTTCCTGTCTTTTCTCCTGTCCTCAAAGTGATGAGTTTTGTTCTCCAGCATGTCTCCTGTCAGGAAGTATTGTTTTAAACATTCCTAAAGCAGTGGGTGAAAATGACCTCCGGATATTCGGAAACTCTAAGAGACAAAGTAAAACTTTTCTCCTTGTAAGTTGATGAGCTTACATTTACTAGAGTCATGTGTTCTTTAGTTTCCTATTTTGATGTTTTATGCTTTTGAGAGAACAGATCTTTTATCTCTTATTTAAATGCATCCCTAAATGTTTCATTATTTAGATGCTATGGTAAGTGGAATTGATTTCTTAATTTCTTTTCTGGATAATTTATCAGTTAATTCACCAACATTAATAGCATTAATTTTTCTGTGTGCTCTTTTAAAAAATGTTACATTACAAATTTTCTTTCAACAGTGATGACAATATCACATGAGAAAATATGGGCTTTGATGACTCACCCCAAAAGTTATGAAGACTGAGATTTCCAAAGGGTAATAGATCCTTTTGATGTTGACACAAAACAAATATCATAATTTATGTTTAAATAAGTCTGAAAAGGCTTTCAAAGATTTGACATTTTACGCCCTGAACTGCGGGACATACAACGGAGGTTGACGGCCTAGAGGAGAGGATGAGGGGACAAGAGACACAAAGAACGGACAGCAAGACAGGATTTCTGATCAAGCTGACCACGTTTTATTTTTGAGCAGGGTTTATATAGGATTTGGATGGGGTAGGGTCAAAGGAGGAAGAGGCAGCTTGTGTGAGATGGGGGTGACTTCTGGTGTAGCCAATGGGCTTCTGCCACATCACGAGTCTCTAGGCAGAGTCCCATTTTGACCTAGGTCTGCTGAGTCACTCAGATGCGGAAGTGACTCGGGAGACAGGTCCTGAAACTCTAGTCAGGCTCGAGAGCCTAAGAAAAGGAACTCCTTGGCTCCCCACAATTTTAAATTTTTTTTTTTTTTTTTTTGGTCTTTTCGAGACAGGGTCACTTCGTAGCCCCAGCTGTCCTGGAACTCACTTTGTAGATCAGGCTGGCCTTGAACTCACAAAGATATGCCTGCCTCTGCCTCCCGAGTGCTAGGATTAAAGCGTTCACCAACATGCCTGGCAACATTTTAAACATTTTTAATATCGTATTTATTATTTTTATTTTTATATGTATGAATATATTGCCTGCATGTGTGTAAGTGCACCTATGTCATGCAGTGCCTGTGGGATTCAGAAGAGTGTGTCGGATCCCCTAGAACTGGAGTTATGGATAGTTGTTAGCCACCATGTTGGTACTGGAAATTGAACCCCAGTCCTCTTCAAGAACAGCCAGTGGTTTTAACCACTGATCCGTCTCTCCAGTCTCCTGAAGTTTAAAAGTTTTATGCTAAGAAAGCATGTGCCAAGGATGGGGAGATGGCTTAATTGGTATGTGGCCTGCCATGTAAACACCTGAGTTTGGATCCACAGAACCCAATAACAAGGCCAGGCATGGCCACCTGAGTGTCTGTAAGTTGAGCATAGTAATAGCAGACAGTCAGATTCTTAGAGCTTACAGGCCAGGAAGTCTAGCCAACCAGTGAGAGATGTTGTCTCAGAAAATAAGGTATAGGACATAGCAACTGAGGAAAAATTCTGACTTTGACCTCCATGTGCATGGACACATATATGCATCTATATGAACAAATCACATACATGTGGGTCACATACTGTGGAAACAGCTGAAACTCAGCAGTCTTCTTAACATGTAGAACATTTCAAATATTTCCTCCCGGATAGATGTTAAATTATTTGTATTCATTATTTATAAACTCTGATTTTCTTTTAAATAAAACAATTTTATTATATGTTAAAACATGCTATCCCTGGATGAAACGCTGTAAGCAGTCAACAACTGCTGAAGAAGGAGAATCCATTTTCTCCAGGGACAAGAGCAAGGATAGGCTACTCAAACCTAAGTGATCAGCCCTAAGCATATGTGCCTATGAATGACATTAAATGGACTCAGCAGTTTGTGACTATATATATATATATATATATATATATATATATATATATATGAAAGAAGAAAAACAAACAAAAGGATAAAGGGAGGTATTTTCTGCATTCGAATGAATTTTTTCATCTTTTAGAACATTACCATAGAAAAGTCATTCACACAGGGGTGGTGGTGCATGCACTGGGGAGGCAGAGGCAGGTAGATCTCTGTGAGTTCAAGGCCAGCCTGGTCTACAGAGCGAGCTCCAGGAAAGCTGGGACTAAAGGGAGATCCTGTTTCAAAAATACCAAAACAATACAAAACAAAACAAAACAAAACAAACAGAAAAGTTATTCACTAACTGTTCAAGGTTTTATGTTTGATTTCAAAGAAGGAAATCATAAGATGAGAAACTATTGCTTTAGCAGAGTGAATTCATGGATACACCACTCATGTAGCTGATGCCACACTCTTCTCCCAGCCTCTTCTCAGGACTTTCATGCCAAAGATAAAACCCTTTGAAAGTCGAATTTCTAAACAGACTTGTTCAACTTCCTTCTGTTTTCATGAGAAAGAATCTCTTCTCTAAGTCTATCACTGTTCTGTACATTTGGCTTAAAAGTACTACTCTTCTAGAAGCTTCAGAATTATTGATAATGGAATGGAGATGTTGGCGCTCCTTGATCTATGAAATCAAAATTAGAGCTTATTTCCAATGGCTGCCACTTAACAGATGAGTGAATCTTAGCCAGTGACCTGGCCTCTCTGTCCTACTTTTTTCTCCTATTAGATGAGATTTCAACTAACAATTATATTAGTATCTAACACATACTATTTAGTATTCAAGTAGCATACTGAGCTTTCTCTGCATAGCATTCCGTTTTGAATACTTATGGTTAGCCCATGGAAAAGGTGCTATTATGATCTCTCTTTTACATATGAGGGTACAAAGGTCACTCTAGAATTAAATAAGGTAATAATTATGACACTCATGATGTGGATAGTAAGCAATCAATATGTAATGACAATGATTATGTCCCAGGTGACAGAATGGAGATAATGGCAAAGTTGAAAATGTCTATGCATTGGCATTATACCACCCTCCTAAGAGAGTGTGCAATTAACCATTAGATATATAGCATCAATTATTTATTTAATAAGCATTTATTGAAACCCCTTTGTAGTCAGGCACTAAAGGCTGATACAAGATTAAGATACAATGCTATTCCTAAGCAGTCCTTAGCCTAATACAAAAGGGAAAACATGATCAAAAGAGGAAGATATTAAGGAAATTAGTGAGAAAGAAGGAAAGAAATGAGTTAGGAGAAAAGTGGACACTGGAGAGAAGATAAAGAGAGAGAAGAAAGGAAGGCTAGGAAATCATGGAGGAGGTACACTTGGCTTCTTTAGGATGGCACAGCAGGAAGTCTGTTCCAGTCTTTCATTCTCAGAAGTTCTAGCTCAGAAGACACATGGAAACAAAGCAAGCATTTTTTCTTTTTTTTTTTTTTTAAATTAATTTTTATTGATGCTTTGTGCATTTCATACATTTTTTCCAATTCAGTTCAGGCTTATTTCCCTTTCCCTCCCCCCCCCACCCCATCCCAGATCATGCATTCCGCCATAACTGTCCTGCATCTTTCTCTCAGTTTTTTTTTTCATTTTTAGCTATAAGTGATAATCCATGAGTACAAGCATCCTTCATGCAAAACCTATCTGCAGGCTGTTGTGCCCAAACACCTACAGCCCCACCATCCAGTGGGGGGTGACAGGTTGTTTGTTCAATCAAGTTGATCAAATGAGTGTCCAGACTACATTGCTGTAGTTTCACCATTCACCCCAATCGCAGCCCTTACATTCTACCACGCCCCCTCTTCCGCAGGTTGTTCCCTAGGCTTAGAAAAGGGGCACAGGTGGATGAGAGGTAAAACAGTCCACTCTCTCTGGAGCTGTTGACTTGGACTCTGGTCAATTCTGGCTGTTTCCTTTCATGGGCTGACAGTTTGTCCAGGAATAACCTTTCGATCCTACTAATGAAGAACAAGCAATTAGATATATAGGTATTTAAGCAGCACTAATAGTTATGGTAGGTTACTTTAGCATAGACACATGTTTGGATATGTTAATCCATGAATTACAATTTTCCCCCCTGTTAAATATGACAGGGTCTTACTGTGGCTTATAACATCTCCTAACCTGTAGAGGATGTAAGCTTGTGGCATCAGCCATGGGTTATTTCTCCAAGGGGAGAGCCAATAGCCAATTAGATTTGGGATATACAGGCACATGGCTGCCTCTGCTGCACAGTATTTCCAGGCAGGTGAGGTGTAGCTGGTGCTGACGGTGGAGTCTTGCTTGACTCAGGGAGACCCATATTTGCTTTATTGGTTTAGTGGCCTTTGGTAACACTCTCTGGCATTCCAGAGGCCATCTGTACACTTGCATGTGTGGTCTCAATACATCCCTCCCATGTTAACGTCAGGTCTTCGGCAGCAGGGTCTTATTGCCTCTCCTCCTGTAGGTATCCCAACTTAGAGGCAAGGAGCCCTTACCTTTTGTGGGGCCTTGGATCCCCTGGCCAACATCCACCTGGTAGAACAATCCATTGCTGATGTCAGAGCTCCTGTATTAATATATTTTGCCTGAGTGCATAGCCCTAGGACTTTAGTATTATATTTGGTTCTGAACAGAGAGTAATCCCTTCCACAGTTCCCATGTCTAGTAGTCAATTAAAGAAAGCAGTTTTACCGGTTTTATAAGAGATTACCTCTACAATAGTTGTCTCCAATTTACAGTTGGGGAGCGACCTCATCATTGCCATATTTTCTCCTTGTTCTATGGGTGGGAAGGCAAGAGAAGTCTCTCATATTAAACGAACCCTTTGGTGCACCTAGAAGGTTAAGTTTCATTAGGACTCATTATAAACTATTGCTTACATGTAGGATCCACAGAGGGTTCGATGTTTATGGCCAATTCTGAGGCTTTTCTTCCTTTGAATGTTCAGACGGGTCAGCCTTTCCGTTGCACTTTTCGGTACATCCTACTCAATGCAAACCTTTATCTTTCTTTCTAAGGCGTTAAGTTGGTGACGTTTTGTTCCTGTTGAAACAAACAAATCTCTTTCCCATAGTTAGTTTTAAGATTTGAATTGCAGGGTTATTTGTTGAAAAGGTTTCATGTCTTTCTGTATCCCCCCCCCTTTTTAGCGTATGATGTCTCCAGAAGATAGTTGTATTATACATAAATATAGGGTGAAGTCAAGGCATAGATTTCATCCAATTCAACCCCATTTTGTTTTGGGTGACTACATATAATTAACTTGGGAAGCTAACTTAATTTTTACGTTAAAATCATCTTAAAGAGAATTGCTACAAGGTTATACTGTCAACAGAGAAAACATATTATAGAGAACATTTAGTATGTGTCAATCCCAAAGTTCGCTCTACAGATTTATAGTGTAAAACAAATGTGGGCAAACAGCGAATTATATCCTCCCATTTATAAATTCAGATGCATTACCAATTTTTATCAGATTCCTGACACCAATGTTGTTTAATATACACATTACTTTTACTTTCCTAAGTCCAAAACACCACTGTGTACCTGTAGACAGGTCTAGGCGAAAACTGGGTACTTGCTGACTCACTTCAATTAAATATGGCCTTAATCGATATACACCCGTGTCCCTCTCCCCCATCCCCCCTTTCCAATTCACCATTCAGTCATTTTCTGATGCAGTCGTTTCTGTTCTTTTACTATGACCTCCCTCTCACATGAGAAATTATTTATACTGGGTTGTTAGTATAGCATCCACATATCGAGGGAAACCATTGTCGTTTGTTTTTTGGTGATGTGTTACGTCACTTAAAACATAATGTCTTCCAGCTCCATCCAATTTACTGCAAATTTCATGCTGTTGTCCCTCTTTTACTGCTGCATATATACCCCATTAAGTCCTCTAGAAGGATCAACAGGACAAAGGATAAACAGATGAGACATCTGACACTAAATGACCACAATACAGCAAAATGGACCTAACAGACATCTACCGAATATTTCACCCAAACCAGAGAATACACTTTCTACTCAGCACCTCAGATGAACATTCTCCCAAAATGCCATATACTGGGACACCAGGGAAAAATCAACAAAGTATAAAACGGTTGAAATTAATCTCATGCATTCTATATGACCACAGCTGCAAACAAACTCGATATCAACCCAGAATAAACCCTACACAACAGGAACACACATGGAGACTAACAACACATCCTGAATAATGAGTGGGTCAAGGAAGAAATAAAAACAAGAAATAAATCTAAAAAAACAATGAAAAATGAAAGATAAAAAAAAAACAAAAAAATTCTTATGGGACACTCTAACAGCAATCCCTAAGAGGGAAGTTTATAGCTCTTAATTGCCCACATAATAAAAGAAAACGCAGGAAGTTACCAAAAAAAAGAAAAAAAAAAAAAAAAAAAAAAAAAAAAAAAAAAAAAATATTAGAGAAAAACAAATAACTAAAGGAGAGACCAAAGAAGAAATAACACAAAAATCAGAGCAGAGATCATGAAATATAAAAACAAAGAAAAACCATACCATAAAAAATCATGAATCCAAATCAGTTGGTTCTTGAGAGAATAAACAAGATAGACAGCACCTCTAGCCCAATTAACAAAAGGGGGAAAAGGGAACAACTCCATATCAATAGAATCCTGTGATGAAAGGGGAAATTTATCCAAACAGTACAATAAAAGATCCAGACAATTCATCACGGACATACTTCAAAAAAAACTTATATTCTACTAAGTTGAAAACACTCAGAAGAAAAATGATGAATATCTGAAACTCCTGGGAAATCACCAAAGCTCAACCAAGAATGAGATCGACAGCCTAAAAAGACCATATACAGGAAGAAATCGAAGATGTAATAAGTAGCCCTCCCAACCAAAAAATGCCAGGCCCGGAAGGATTCACGGCAGAATCATCTTAAAATATTTCGTAAGACTTACAACATTACTACTTAAATTGTTCCTTAGAGGATACAATGGAGGACTTTCTCCCAAATTTCCTCTCTATGAAGAACACATTACAGCTACTGACAAAACCAGGTAAAGATATAACAAAAAAGGAGAACTATAGACCCATCTCCCTAATGAACACAGATGCCAAAATTCTAAACAGGATTCTGGCAAATCGCATACAGACTCACATCAAGAAAATCATCCACCATGACCAAGTTGGATTCATACCAGACATGCAGGGATGGTTCAACATACGAAAATCAATAAACATCATCAAACATATCAATGGACTGAAGGACAAAAACCACGCCATCATCTCAATAGATGCGGAGAAAGCCTTTGACAAAATCCAGCACCCTTTCATGTTTAAAGTCCTGGAGGGAATTGGTCTGGAGGGATCATTCCTCAATGTAATCAAAGCCATATACAGAAAACCCACAGCCAATATCATCCTAAATGGGGAAATGACAGAAGCATTCCCCTTAAAGGTAGGAACTCGGCAAGGCTGCCCCCTGTCACCACTCCTCTTCAATATAGTGCTAGAAACCCTAGCTAGGGCAATAAGGCAAGAAAAGGAAATTAAAGGAGTTCTAATTGGAAAAGAGGAAGTCAAGCTATCCCTTTTTGCTGATGATATGATTGTCTACCTAAGGGATGCTAAGAACTCCACCAGAAAACTCCTAGAAACGATTAAGAGCTTTGGTAAAGTGGCAGGATACAAAATAAACCTAGAAAAATCAGTAGCCTTTCTGTACACCAACAACAAGCAATTGAAGAAGGACTACAAGGAGACCTTCCCACTCACAATAGCCTCAAAAACAATAAAATACCTAGGAACAAACCTAACCAAAGACACCAAGGATCTCTACAACAAAAATTTTAAACCCCTGAAAAAGGAAATTGAGGAAGACATCAGAAGATGGACAAACCTCCCATGCTCATGGATTGGGAAAATAAATATAGTAAAAATGTCCATCCTACCCAAACTAGTGTACAGATTTAATGCGATCCCAATCAGAATCCCCAAGAGTTTCTTCACAGGCCTGGAAAAAAAAATCCTCAATTTCATTTGGAAAAACAAAAGACCCCGAATAGCCAAAGCAACCCTGAGTGAAAAGAGCAATACAGGGGGGATCGCTATACCAGACATCAAACTATACTATAGGGCTATAGTCATAAAGACAGCCTGGTACTGGCACAAAAACAGACCAGTTGACCAGTGGAATAAAACTGAAGATCCAAACCTGAGCTCATACAATTTCAGCCACCTCATATTTGACAAGGGGGCCAAGAAGACACAATGGAAGAAAGACAGCAAGCATTTTTTCTTAAAGCTGTGTGATGATGCATAGCACATGCCAAGCTTAGATCTGGCTTTCCACAAAATGACTTGCTGGGTCACTACTCCTGATTCAGTATGCTGTCTGACAAAATGAAAGTGCAGCACATGTGTGTACAATTGATATTGTGAGGTGATGTCATGTTGTGAAACCCAGTGAGGGAGGCACGGTTGGCTTTTTTTTTGTTGTTGTTCCATTCATACTGTTGACCAGCACTGTATTTTTTCCCACTATATATATCTAAGGATTACAGAAACTGTTCAGAAGAGATGCACGGACACAAAAGGGGGAGAGCGGAATGGCAGAAACAGTGTAGTAGCTTTCAGCTCATTCACATCTCTTAGAAAATGGTTTGTTAAAAATTCTTTCCAGAAACATAAGTGCCTTCATCAGCTTTAGACCTTATTGTGCTGATCCACTTAGTGCATCAAAATGTTCCATTTCTGGTTTGAGCAAAATGATAATAAAGCTTTGAGGCACCCCAAGGGCACCTTAATTCCAAGTGCCTTTGTCACCCTCACAGGAAATAGCATTTTGGAAGCATCTGATTTGCATCAGGGGTGGCCATGATTTCTGAGAAATCTGTTTGCAATTCAATAGGCTGGTGCACAATGTGGCCTTTCACGAGAAGCCTCATGGTCTGTGGCTAATCACCAGAATACTTCTTCCTCCAATGAAGCCCATGGAGCCAGTGCTGAGAAAAATAAATCAAACTTTGTGTTTTAACCTGAGAACACATCAAGACTGAGAAAGTTGAACCTTCAGATTTTATGATCTTTGACTTGGATTAGGAAAGTTTGCTCAGAAGTCAATAGGTCAGGCGAAAGCAAGCTTGATTTGAAGGCTTTGCAAAGGAAGCTCAGACAGAGATTAAAAAGTGAGGAGGGAAGGAGGCAGGGCAGGAGAATGGAAAAGTGAGCGAAGAGGGGAGGGGCAAGAGAAGGAGCGACAGAGGCCAATGAAGAGATGGAGGGAGCCCAAACAGTAAGAGAGGACAGATTGAAGACAAAGCATGTTGGTTAAGAGGCTCCACCCCAGCACACAAAGGCCATTTCTCCAGCTTAGAGAGGGAGGAAAGTTCGTATGCAATTCATCCAGTACTCGCTCCCTCATTCTCTTCCTTCTTTCCACTCAGCTCTCTGATTATAAAGTTTACGCCACAGGATCTTGTAAAACCTGAAACTTTTTTTTTTTTTTCATTTCCCATTTTGAGTGGTTAAATAGCAACCACCTCCTTTATGGCCCTGTGAATTTTAATTCTATTTTCATCTGAACCAAGCTGTTAAGAAGTTAATGATTGGAAACTGTTTCCTACTTGGGTGTGCTTGTTCCTTGATAGAAAACATTTGAGGTAAAGGCTTAATGTGATGACATGGCTACATGTTGCTCACTTGAACTTCCCAAGTTCTGTACAGGTGATGCTCCAAGCTACCTTCAAGGAGAGCAATCTCTACAGATTCTATAAATACAGGATTTGCTACTGGCAGAGCCTTGGTTAAAGAAAACTATGGGAGACTCTTGTTTCGGACTAGGCAGCTGCCTAGGCACCTACAGAGAACTCCAAATAGAGCCACTCCCACTGAGGTCCCTTGTCATTGAATAGCAGCACAGTGTTAGATCTACAGTGGCACAGACCCAAGATTTAAAAAACAAACAAACAAACCGGGCACATCAGGCTTAATCACGCTGGGAACATATTTACTTCAGGAATTGCCAGGAGTAACTTCCTGTTGGCCCACGTGGGTCAGTCATAAGATGGCGACTGAGGCAAGCCCGTTTATAGCCACTGGGGGACCTCCGGTAAAGGGGAAGAGGTCATAAGATTGACAGCCTCTAGAGGAAGTGGACATCTGTGTAGCCCTTGGTATTGTGAGAAATCCAGACCTAACACACAGTGCATGACCTTTCTAGAAAGAAGCCAGCTATAAAAAGGTCTCTCTAGATGTTATCCCTACAAGAAAGTAAACTGTTAACCACTGCTGATGGCCCGTCCTGTCCTTACAAGGATATTAGCTTTGAACTGACTAATTCACTTTTTGTTGCTGTTTTCAACTTTTTCTAAACCTTTCTCTATTCTATTTTGTAATTTTTTTACTTAATTTAATTTTGTGTGCAAGCGTTTGCTTAAATATATATAGATTAATGACAGATAGATGATAAATACATAGATAGATAGATAGATAGATAGATAGATAGATAGATAGATAGATAGATGATAGGCAGATAGATAGGGTTTGCTTAAAATATACGGAGATGATATGTAGGTAGATGACAGATGATAAATATGTAGTTGATAGGAAGATGCATAGACAGATAGAGGATAGATAGATAGATATGCTTTTATAAGTGATTCACATAGTTCTGGAGACTGAGATTAATGATCCATTATAAAGAGTCAAAAGTTCAGGAGAGCTGGTTCAAAGCTGAAGACTTGAGAAACAGGGATATTGATGACAGTCCCAACGCTAGTCCAAAGGCCTGAGGACTAGAAGCACCGATGTCTGAGGTCCAGGGGAGAAGATGACTGTTCCCATTTCAAGAAGAGACAGTGAACTCCACCTCTGTTGCTTCTTATTCCATCCACGCAGTAGCACTCCATGAACTGGATAAAACCTACATTGATGACCTTCATCTTCATCTGATTCACCATCTCAAGTTCTAATCTCTCTGGAGACACTTCACGGATACACATATTCAGCCTCAGCCCAGCCCTCATTTCACAATCCTCAGCCCAGCCAAACTGTCTCATCCATGTATATGATCAAAGTGCAAACTCTGGTTAGGCCAGACAGTTTGGAAGAACAAACGATGTAAATAGATGCATGCCCATATTACAACAAGTATTTAGCCCTCATTTTCATAAGACCCCCAGTGGAATTGTGTGACCCCCATGTGGATCCAGTAGCTTGAACTGAACCCTCATAGAGTATATTTCCCAGTGTGTGGACCTACAGTTTAATTATAAATTTAACACAGTAAGATACTAGCAATAATTAATAATAAAATAGAACTTGAAAACAATGTAATAAAAGTTACATGAATATGTTATCTTTCAAAATATCTTCTTATTCTTTGCTCATTCTTCTTAGTATTATGAGAGGAGAACAATCCCCATGTTAAGAGACTAAGTGAGGTGGTTGTTATGGTCATTGGGCTGTGCCATCAGGATGCTACTTAAGTGTTTCATGATTAAGAGAAAGCACTGCCATACTATGACAGACCGACACAGAGACAATTCCACACTCTTAAGAACTGTCATTGTGAGTCACAGGGACATCCTTTTTCAGGAAAAACTCTTAACCATACTCTCACCTTATGGCAAGATAATCGCCAGAAGTGTGAAGTGACAGGTTTGGGCTCAACTGACTCACCTGAGTGAGTTTTGTTGGGAAGAGTTCCACATTTCTTTTATAACAGTGGTGAGTCTCCGAAACTTTAACAGAATCTGATAAAACTTTTAATGACTCACCTTTCTCTGTGTTCCTTCATCTATTTTCTCTATGTTCCATCTATTTTCTTTGTGTGTGTATATACACACACAAAGAAAGAGACAAAGTACTGAGTTCATTTAGTGATGCTCACATATGTACTTGTGTTTAGGACTACACATTTGGGATTAGAAAAGTGGCGCATGCCTTTAATCCTAGCACTTGGGAGGCAGAGGCAGGCAGATCTTTGTGAGTACAAGGCCAGCCTGGTCTACAGAGTGAGTTCCAGGAGGACAGCTGGGGCTACAGGGAGACCCTGTCTCGAAAAGACCAAAAAAAAGAAAACCAGTACTCAGGGAGCTAGTACCTGGAGAAAACCAATTCTTCCTCCCTTGTCCATTGATGGCCTGATGCTCTTCATCTTTAGGTTGGACCCCCATGAAATTTTACCCATCCTCATCGCCATGTCAACTAGTTTTGTCATTATGTAGATCTTGCTAGACTAGGATAACATGAACGTTTTCTGGGTATAGTTTTCCTATTACTTCTAGAACTCATTGACTAGCAGGAGGTGTCTTGTCCTCTAGGCTCTTAACATTCTTTCTATCCCCTCTTCCACACTGTTTCTGAGCCTTATTGTAGATGTGTCACTTAAGAAGGGGCACCTCAGTCACTTATTATCTGCATATGACCAGTTGTGGAAATTTATAAGAGTCTTTACTGGTTGTGAAAAGAAGCTTCTTTGATGAGTGAACTACACTGTGAATATAAGGACATGTATTTAGAATTTAGTACGAAATTACATTGGTCTAAAAAAGTGACAGTTGTAAGTTCTTCTCTAGGGTCTATGACTTTTGCTATCATGTGTATTAGGCTAGGTTAACCTTGCCATGCATGGATTCTGATGACTGATTAGGCCTTAAGTCCAATCTGTTGATTATCTTCAAGATAAAAGTGCCACTAATGTATCCATAGAGAAAATGTGTTAGGCTGGTCATTGTTCTGGTTCTTAGAATGACTTACAGACTGAATATATGAAACCATATGCATGCCTATAGTTTTATAACAGCAAAACAATATAAATTGAAGCCAGCAAATTCAATCAACAGAATGCAGCCCGAGGACCCAATCAGACTCAATCCACTCATCTGGGTAGGATTGCCAACAGAGAGATCATTTGAACTCATCGAACAGAGGTTCATTTCATTATGAAAGTAGGATTGATAGACACTTTGATTACATTCAATCTCTAGCCAACATGATACTGGTCTTTTGGGGACAGCCATTTCCTATGTAGAAACAGTGTATGAAACTGCCACTACCACCCTAAATTCAGCTGTGGACACAGGGCCCATCAAGAGTAACAAAACATCCTATCAGGGAAGCACGGCTTTTTTTTTCTCCCTCCCTCCCTGGAATCCAGGACAAAGACAAGTTCTTTATAATACAATATTTTCCTTTGAAAATTTAATTTGGGGACAGTGACATGGCTCAGCAGGTAAAAGGTCTTGTTACCAAATCTGAGGACTTGAGTTTGATCCCCAGGCCCCTCACAGTGGAAGGAGAGAACTCGCTCCTGAAAGTTGTCCTCTGGCTTCCACATGTGTACCAAAGCATGGATAAATACTCAAATACATAAACAGAGTAAAAAAATATTAAAGTTCATTTAAATTTCCAAAAACATATCATTAAACTATTCGTAAGGAGAAGCAGCATAATTATGTATGTGTGTTTGTGTTTACTGTGGGAAAATGGACCTATGTTGTTAGGAGCTTTGAGCAGAATTATAAGGTAGTCAATATAAGAATTTTAGAACTTGAAGGAATTTTAGAAATTTTCTAATTCTGTATGATGCTCTATAGAAACATATAGGTCGTGGGAAGTACATGACTTTCCTGAGTTAAAGCAAAAGCTATTGACTCAGAAATGTGATCAGAATTCAAGTTTTCTAGCACTCTTTCCTAGTGGCATCAGTAGAAGGGGACATAGCCACATGTGTATGGCTGACTGTGGCCTGAACAGTTCTCTCAGAGGCCTCTGCTCCAGCCAAGCTGGGATTCTATTTAAGATGATTAGGAGGAAGCAAAGTTAGAGTTTATTAAGAAAGAGTTTTAGTAGAGATTTAAGCTCAGGAGAGAGAGAGAGAGAGAGAGAGAGAGAGAGAGAGAGAGAGAGAGAGAGAGAGACTTATTCACACATAAGGAAAGAACAGAAGCATCCAAAGCATTGCACAATGAGTCCACTTGAGTACATGTAGGTAGGCACCATTTTTTTCTTTTCTTGAATGAGATTACATACAGTGTGGTTGCTAAGGTGCATTAGACAAATTTAGCAATTGGTACAATAATACCTTAGGTCGTAAGGTTCAAAGGAATTCTTTGGATACAATGGTCACCAGGGGGTTAATAATATAATTGATTGTAAATGAATTTCTATCCTTGTTTATGATCGTCTCAGAAAGTCACAGGCATGCATATGGGAAAAGAGTAAGCTTAAGCTCAGGTGTCATAACATTTAAACACTTCCATTTTCAATACCTTTATCAAAAGTAATATAGTCTCTATGTAGGCAGTCTTAGCAGCAAGTTATATTAGTATGCTGAGATTCTTGGGCTTAGCTAGAGAAGGGCTTACCAGACTCCATAGTGAAAGCACCTGTCTGTTCCCATGGACCCTTCATTCTCTGTTTTCTACCCAGCTTATTCCTACTGTACCACTCAAGGAAGCCTGGGGAGCCTGCTCCAGGTCGTCTAAGGCTGGCACATCCTGGTCTTCCAGACCTGGCCTCTTTCCCTCCCCCATCCCGGGAACTTTTATTGTTTTAAATTCTTCTTTGCCTATATATTATTTTCTTCCACTTCTTTCTCTATTAATTCCTTTGCAAATCCATCCAGCCAAAGAGCAATCTACAAATTCTCTTCCCTGCGAATTCTGATCTCAAAAGCCTAGCAAGGGTGAAATGTGTTAATTAAATCGTTTACAGCTCTCCTAGACATCCTGGTACCTTAACTCAGTTTCTTAAAATTAACCTCTGTGTTAATGAGGAGAATTTCAGAAATGAGGCCCTTGGTACTTCCTTGTACAGAGGTCATTAGGTATCCCACAGAAGGAAGAATTTAAGTAGACTGAAAAAAAATAAACTCTTGTATATTGGGCCATTAAGTAACTGGGCTTGTTGCTTACTGTATTAGGAGAACTGAGATGACGGGAAGAAGACTGTTGTCTGGTAATCTTATGATCAATCTGCTGTTCTTCTCCCTGAATAATCTTGCTCAAATTAAATATAATCTGAACCATGAGGTTGAGATAAACTTATGGCCTCCCCATCACAGTGTCCTCACAGCCCAACATGCAACAGCTGCTGCCTCTGTTGGGCCTAATCTCCAGTCTCTCAGGCTAAGATTACTTTGTAACCGTGCCATGTGATTTACACATAAACCACATGTGATTCTGCCTGAAATTTTCTCTGCCAACACTCTTGGCCCATTTCACACAGGCAACTCATTGGAAAGTTAGCATTCAAATAATTTTCCTTGGGTGAGGTGGGACAGATCATAATCCCAGCTACTTGGGAGTCTGAGGTGGGAGTCACAACTTAGAGGCTAGTTTGGCTACATAGCAAGTTTCAGGCTATGCCAAATAAGTTTGTTAGTGCCTGTTTCAAAATAAAAATAAAAAGTAGGCTAGGGTTATAGCTTAATGCAAGAGCACTTGCCTGGTACACTCAGGATTCAATCCCTAGTGTGGAGGAAAATGATGCAAATAATAGAATAAAGTCTTCTCTTTGAATAATTCCTTAGTATTCATATTTGACCAAGATATTATTTGGGGGTCATTTTAGCAGTGTTTACATTGAGCCAACCCTTGGCATCCTATGTGGATTTCTCAAATGGATTATGAGTATCCAGAAAACAATGGCCATGCGCTCTCAGTTTTTGTATCTCTAGAACCTGGTACATAGTGTGCCATAAATTAAAGTTCAATGAACAGAAGATCCACTCAGTTATCATCCTTCTCAGTTCATCTCTCCTGGAGCATTCTGGAAAGTTCATTTTAAGTGAAAACATTTGAAATAGTATCCACTTTAATCTTTGAGGGATCAGGGACTTCAATGAAATTGTAGGCGCACATTCGCAAGTAAATTTTTCTCTCTTTCTTTTAGTTCGCCAGTACTCACAGAATATTTTGAAATTAAATTTTATATCAGGACCCACTCCCCTCTGTGGAACCAGGAAAAGAATGTGCTATGATCCTTCTTAAAAATATAAAAGATGGGGCTGGAGAGATGGCCTAGTGGATAAGAGCTCCAACTGCTCTTGCAGAGGACCCGGGTTTGGACCCCAGCACCCACATGGCAGCTGAGAACTGTCTTTAACTCCAGTTCCAGGGGAATCCAACACCCTCTTCTGGCCTCCGCAGCACTGAATGATATGGGTGCACAAACCTACATGCAGACAGTACATTCATACATATACAAAATAAATAAAATAAAATATAAAAGATGGCACTGCAGGATGGTCTGAAAGGCAAATCGTAGAAATTCATATTCTTTGCTGTGGTAAATATTTCAAAAGTACTAAAACCATAATTTTCCCCTGTTCCTTTATTTGGCATCTCTACTGTTACATTTTAACAAAATACAAAGTGAATTCTAGTGATATTTTGAATAAGCACCACATTATTGTGTATTTATTTATGGGTTTTACAACTTAAGGGCAGTATTTTACCCCCTTATGCTGTTGGGTCACTGTCTTTCATGCCATAAACCCATCTCATAGCTTGCTTAATTTTAGGCAGTTCACAAGATATGGGAACAAATGTAAATTCTCCAAGCATCTATTGACAACCGAAGGGCATGGGGATGACAGGAATCTTGCATGTCTAAAACTCACCTTTGTTCCCTAGACCTCACTTCCACAAGACTAGAGCTCCTTACATGGCTTTGTATTTTTATTTAATTTTTTAAATTTATTTAATTGTATTTTATGTTTATGAAGTTGCCTACATGTATGTAAATTTACCTCATGCATGCAGTGCCCACAGAGATCAGAAGAGGGTGTCAGATCCCTTGGAACTGAAGTTAAGGACAGTTGTTAGCTACCTTGTGGGTGCTGGGAACTGACTTCAGGTCCTCTGGCAAGAGTAGTCAGTACTCCTAATTGCTGAGCCATCTCTCCAGCCCTCTTGCTTGTTTTTTGTATTTAAAAGTTTATAAATCAGCTGGGTGTGGTGGCACATGCCTTTAATCCTAGCACTTGGGAGGCACAGGCAGGTGGATCTTTATGAGTTCAAGGCCTGCCTGGTCTACATAGTGAGCTCCAGGCCAGCTGGGACTAAAGGGAGACCCTGTCTCAAAAAGACAAAAAAAAGTTTATAAATCATAGATAAGTTTATTGACGTGAACAAGGTCTTACATTGAAGTGAACAAGGTCTTATGTAATATGTAGCTCTTCCAAAACTGACATTTTTAAGACATGAGCTTATATTTAGACTGAGGAATTGTCAGAGGAAGGAACAGTGATAAAAATGAACAAAGGAATGGTGACTGCTTTTTTAAAAATTGAACACCATATTAATATCATAAAAAGGTAATTATTTCCATCAGCTAGTGAGTGAAGCCTTATCAGATGCAGTATCTTAAAAGAGTCATGACACGTCAGCTGTTTGTATGCTGTTCTTGTGCAATCTCAGGGCATTCAGAAAGTTTGGATTTCTGTTCTGTATTCAGATGGGCTGTTTGTCTGATTTTCAGACTTTAGTTGACCTCTGGGACTCCCATAATGAAGCTGGCAAAATTTACATACTCTGTCATAAAATGAGCACAATGGGAAAAATAAAACAAGATACAATGTTTTTATATGAAATAATCCATTAGAATTAATGAGAGTTGAGAAAAGAGCTCATGAAGTTATAATGATTAAAAAGTCCTAATGTTCTTGAATTAAATAAGTAGAATTATATACCCCCCCACACACCTTTGGCATATTAAAAGTGGAGGATGGTGGCTTGGACCTTTAATCCTAGCCCTTAGGAGGAGACAGAGGCAGATGAATCTATCTCTGTGAGATCAAGGCCACCCTTGTCCACACTGTGACTTTTAGCTGGGCTGGGGCTAATGGAGACCCTGTCAACTACAAAATAACAAAACCAAAAAGTAGACGTAGTAATATAATTTTGCCATTTTAGGTAATTAAAAACTTGGACTAAAATAAGAATATGATTGTTCTTTTTTTAAATTTTTTATTTATTTCTGTATGTGTATGAATGTACAGTCTGCATGCAAGTTTGTGCACCCGTGTCGTGCAATGCCGCGGAAGTCAGAAGAGGAGGGTGTCGGATTCCTTTGGAACTGGAGTTCTCCTGGAATTGGAGCCTCAGACGGTTCTTGGCCGCCATGTGGGTGCTGGGGATCGAACCCGGGTCCTCTGTAAGAGCGGTCGGTGCTCTTAACCGCTAGGCCATCTCTCCAGCCCAGAATATGATTGTTCTTTATGAGGCCGAAATGTCAGATTTTAGAATAATATAGCCAATAGTTTTAACCATATACATCACTGTGGAATTTTATGTATTAAATACATTATACTTATGCAAAGTCTTCAGAATAAGGGGAACAGTTATTGAGGCAAAATAGTCTGTATTTCTAGATTTATAGGGTCAGAACCTAGAAAGACTATGTAGTTTGCAAAGTCAGCCCTAAAAAACCACCATAAAAAGTGGCAAGTTTCACTTATCACATTAACACCTGGAATATGCCTTGGTAAATGGATGCTGAGCTGTTGCTTTCTATTACATTTATTTCTTTTTCTTGATAGTTAAACCTCTACTAGTCTCACTAGCAGACAGCAATTATACCATGTAACTGTGTTATTGTTAAAAATGAAGGAAACATCCAGAACTGACCAGAGTCCAAGACAACAGCTCCAGAGAAAGTGGACTGTTTTGCTTCTCATCCACCTGTGCCCCTTTTCTAAGCCCAGGGAACAATCTGCGGAACAGGGGGCATGGTAGAATGTAAGGGCTGGTATTGGGGTGAATGGTGAAACTACAACAATATAGTCTGGACACTCATTTGATCAACTTGATTGAACATACAAGCCCCCTCCGCTGGATGGTGGGACCCATGAGCTGTGTGGGTTTTACATGAAGGATGCTTGTACTCATAAATTATCACTTATTGTTAAAAAATGAAAGAAAAAACAGAGACAGATGCAGGAAAGTTATGGCAGAATGCATGATCTGGGATGGGGTGGGGTGGATGGGGGGAAGGGAAAGGGAAATATGCCTGAACTGAATAGGAAAATGATGTATGAAATACACAAAGCATCAATAAAAAATGAAAATCATAAAAAATGCAAACAATTAGCTAATATTGATGAGTATGATGGTTATGTTATTACCAGGATTAGTATTCCCGTGATAGAGGTGCTTCATCCTTTGAGGAGTTGGGTGATATCCCCACCCCCACCCCCACCCCCAGTCAGGCTTTTTTTCCTGCCTCTACCAGGTTAACTCAAGACCAGAGGGAGGAGTGTATGTTTAAAATACCCTTGAACACTATGTATTTCTGCTCCTGTGGTCCCCAGACCTGTAGAACTGACTGAATAGTTTGCAGGGCTTATAATAACTTAATCAAGTAGCTTGTTGCTCTTAAGGATGAAAGCAGGCTGCAATGCCAAAGTATGCCAAAACACTCTGTGGCTTACCATTGGTAGAGTGTTTTTTTTAACTTCCTGTTCCTGTGGATGTTCTTATGTAAAATTATTTGGTACCATACTTATATTACAGAGGTCAGCCAAGTAAGGGGCATCAAGTTCCACCAGTGATTTTCTGTGGGAAAGAAACTTAAACTTTCTAGGTCTCCATGTATGGAAGAGAAATAATAACCCTTAAGAATTTTTCAGTGTGTAATATTATTTTTTCTGAAATGCTTTGAAATGAGCATCAAAGAGATTCACTTATGTGCTTAACTTTGATTCTACCTGTTAATGAAGGAGATCATATTTTTTTATTTTTATAATTTTATTTATTTCTGTATGTGTATGAATGTATTGCCTGCATGCAAGTCTGTGCACCTATGTCGTGCAATGCCGCGGATGTCAGAAGAGGGCGTCGGATTCCCCTGGAACTGGAGTTCTCCTGGAACTGGAGTTTCAGACGGTTCTCGGCCGCCATGTGGGTGCTGGGGATCGAACCCGGGTCCTCTGTAAGAGCGGTTGGCGCTCTTAACCGCTAGGCCATCTCTCCAGCCCAGGAGATCATATTTTATATGGGAACAAAAGTTCTAGATGCTGTAGTGATAAAATTCCATGCATTATATTAAAGTCATCTTGCTCCATTTCATTAAAATCATTGCAGAAATTTATCTGGTTGTCCATAGAAACAGTCTTAGAAATAGCAAGCTCCATCCTGTAGCCAGCATCACCTCTAATTAAACATCTGGCAGTGCAAACATTAGATTATAACATTATAATGTATCTTCGTGAAGTTTATACATTAAAATTATTTCCTGTACCACATAGGGATAACAATATTATTCAGTTGATGAACATGGTTTTGTTAATTGAGATATCTTCAAAAGAAAATTACAAAAAATAATCTCATCAGTTGGTTTATTGAATGGGAAAATTTGAAAGTAATAGAATTAGGCAACTTTCACTACGCTGTATAGAGAGAATTCCCAAACATGCAATGGCACACACCAATGTTTCTCCTTTGTTCATGTTCAAGTCAGCAGAGGCATGTTCACTCCATATGTCTCTTCCATTCTGAAACTCAGGCTGAATGGTCAGAAGACCTGCTGGGGTATCTCAAGGCACAATATAATGCTCTGGTAGAAATGGTGGAACTGGGCCTTTGCCTTTGATCTTCTAAGAAGTCACATGCATTTCAAACTTAGTCAACATGGGGCAAAGCAGACTGCAGGAAGAAGATTGTGACCAATGAAGTGAAAAAATATAATTCTTTCTTATTTCCCCCTTGATATCACTTGTGTCCTACTAGCCTGTCTCTAGAGCTCTTTCTCACCCTCTCCCACATCATCCCTTTCTTCTTTCCTGGGTTCTATGATACAGAGATGGGAAAATACAAGGAAGCCTGAAAAAGAACCGCCACCAAAAGAAACAAGTATGGCCGTTTGAATGAGAATGTCCTTAAAAGGCTCCAAGCATTTGCACATTTTGTCCCCAGTTGATGGCAGCAGAGTTTTGGAAGGTTTTAGGAGATGTGGCCTTGTAACTCTGCTCCTTGTGCCTTCTTGAAGAGGTAATCGCTCAGCTTTCTGCTCTGCACACCTCTATCTACATACCTCTCCTGCCATTATGGACTCTAATCCCTTGGAAATAGTAATCTAAATAAGCTCTTCCTGCTATGAGTTGTCTTGGTCATGGTGTCTTATCACAGCAACAGAAAATTAACTAATACAGTAAATAATTTACTGTTCTCAAATTTCTCATTCTTGTCTCCCTCTGTATTTTTCATGTTCTCATCCCCAAGTAGGAAATGGCATCTTTCCCCCATTAACTTGGTTATCGACATCTGTGACTGAAGTTTGGCTCAATCTTCCTCCTGTGTGGTACTTACTCAGTCCATGTGAGCCAAAGGGCTGCCTTTCTACTTCCACTTTTCAAACACATTTAAATACTGTTGTCTGTTTGGTCATGCCTTTATCTCTCTTCTTTCCTTCTATGATATTTCTTTATTTCTAACATGCTGTGAACATTTATATATATATATATATATATATATACACCCTTACTCACATGTGCATAAATATAATTTGTGCTGACATAAAAAGAAATAGCAACCTTCCAAGTGGAATTAATTTTATCCCCAAATGCACAATTAATAATGCATATTTTTTGTATATTATAGAGTATTCTTCTGTTAGATCATGACAAAATGTTTTCATTCTCATTAAACTGTGCTATATCAAGATGTATATATATATGAAAATTCCACTTTTTTGCACTTGACTTCAAGAATTAAAATAATTAACTACTCTAGTTCTACAGAATTAGTTTTGACTCCCTTTGACAGGTTCTGTCCCTATAAGCTTAGCACAAACTGCAAACATTAGAGAGCCAGCTAATGCCACACACTACTTCATCACTAAAATATCAGACGCAACACTTCCATAGTCCACAGTGGAGAATAAATCATTTCGGGTGCCTATAATCGAGCTGTCCTTTGTGATGACCTTTATAATATTTTTTTTCCTTCATTGGCTACATATCTTTTTCTCACAGTTTGCTGGTAATCCAAAGGCTTTACATAGCATATAGAACACTGTGAGCTTCTAACATGAAAAATTAGATGAATTATTTTTTTACAAATGGGTAGGATAATTACAAATAGAAATAACATAAGGGAAATAAGAACACATAATTCCTTTTAAGGAGCACCTCACTTGACATTCTTAGACTGGATTTTGCTGTCACTGTTCATGGTTTGTGGACAAGCTGGCCTCCTTTAACCACCCTCAATGTTCTCTTATTTTGCAATTGCTGCATCAGTCAGTGGAGAACAAAGAGAATCTCTGATAAAATTCTGACAAATGAAAGGTCTTTCCAGAAGGCCCATAGAGAATTTGGTGTATGCAAATTCCATCTGTACAAAGGTTAAAACCCCAGGCATTCCATGTCCTGATAAAACGTCCCTGGAGGCATTTTAGGCCAGGGAATATCCGCCTTTTGTCCTCTGAGCATGACAGTTTTAAATAAAAACCAAGTGTTTTTAATCAAATATGAGCAGTTAGTTCCACCTGGACTCTATCACTTTGATATAAATGAGAATATTCAGAGATTATTAGAATCAAAATAAATAAGACACTAGGGTCATATCTCCTTTAGTGGAACATTCTGATTGCAGCACAGTGACCCCAAGGTTAATTCCTCTCACTATTAGTTTGTATCACTTGGAATTTACTAAAAATATAAAAACAAGCTGTTATAATGGAAAATTTCATTACTCGGCATACTGAGTGGCAATACACGAAAGTGGGAAAACTGATGAAATTTATCCATTAAGTTTCAAACTAGAAGAAAAGACATTAAAAATGTCCCAAATTCAGATTTCAATAAAAATGTTGAAAATATATCTAAAAATTCAAAGCTTGGACCCTCATATGAGAGAGAGCATGCTTGTCTTTCTGTGTCTGGGTTACTTCAGTCAGGGTAATATTTTTCAGTTCTATCCAGTTACCTTCAAGTTTCATAATTTCATTTTTCTTTATAGCTGAATATAATTCCATTGTGTATAGGTACCAAGTTTTCATTATGAATTCATCTCTCATTCCATTTCCCAGCTCTTGTGGCTACAGCATCAGTGAACATAGTTGAGCAAGTATTTCTGCAGCCAGATATACAGTCCTTTGAATCAATGCCCAAGAGAGGTAAAGAAGGATCACATGGAAGCTCTATTTCCACAATGATTACTACAGTGGCTGTTCCAGTTTCACCCCCACCAACAGTGAATATGTTCTCTCTTTTTACACATATTTTTCACACATATTTTTTATCATTTGATCATTTTGATGATAGCCATTCTGACTGGAGTGAGAGGGAATCTCAAAATCATTGAAATTGCATTTTCCTGGGGCTGGAGAGGTTAAGAGTGCTGACTGCTCTTGCAGAGGCCAGGGTTCAATCCCCAGCACCCACATGGTGGCTGAGAACCGTCTTTATCTCCAGTTCCAGGGGAATCTGACGCCTTCTTCTAACCACCCCGGCATTGCACGACACAGGTGCACAAACCTAACATGCAGACAGTACACTCATACACATAAAAAAATAAATAAGATTTACAAAAAGAAATTGCATTCTCCTGATGGTTAATGTTGCCGAGCATTTAAAAACTGTTTATTAGCCACTTGTGAGGCAGAAGCTTCCTCCTTGCTGTACAGCTTTCAGTGCAGAAGCTGAATTGAAGACTACTGCAGAAGAACAGCTGTCAGTGGTCTTACCCAGCCAACAGCCCCACGAGCTACAATACCAACCTGTGTCCACTAGTGCAACAGAGGGACAACTGTTATGGGGCAACAAAGCCCTCTCCAACTGAAGCCCATTCCACAAGAGGGAACTCATTCCTGGCACTATAAGCATGTCTAAAAATCCATGGCTGGGTCTTATAGCCTAGGAGGTAACTCACTACTACCATTTACCTAAACTATACAACAGCAAGGTGTATGCTGAATACTTACGTTTATACCTGTAGACAAATGCTACTCTCAGTCTTAATAAGAAATACTCCCCTTCACAAATAACAGCAATGAATACAGAGACACATGGGTACTCAAGGGCTAAAGATAAGTGACAGCTGAGTTCTCGGTCTTAAAGTGGACATTTATACCGTTACTCTCTAAGGCTCAGGGAACAATATAGAAGAGTATGGGGAGTAATATAAGATCTGGGGGATGGTGAGGAAACCTGTGAAATGCCATCTTTTAGGCATGGCACAACGAGTGTCATGACTCACAGCAGCAACAGCAACAACAGCAACTAACTGCAATAGGCCTGCAAAGACTGGGCTTGTCAATAGTCAGTCATAGATCACAGAGTGGTCCACATGGGCCTACCCATCCCTGCAGAACTATGGGCCACTTGTAGATTCTGGGGGAGGGGCAGACATTCTCTTTAGTTGTATACCCACTGATGAACCCACTTTGCTCCAATGGATAGTTTCATGGTCACAAAGACATCCATGATTATACTCAGTGGTTCATAATGCAAAACAAAAAGACATTAATATAGGAATGGGACTTATGGGGTGTCACATAAGAGGGAGGTAAATAAGAGAGGGTGACAGTAATCAAAATGCATTATATCCACATTGAATTGTCAAAGAACCCATTGAAGAAAAGATAACAATAAGCTATGAAAAGTAAGAAGCAAACTTAGGTTCGCATTTAAGAAACTACAAATAATTAAAGGAATTAAAGTTTTTTTCCTGGAAATAATACAGAGTCGGGAGAAATATTTATTATAACTCTTTAAAATGAAATCAATCATAAAATTATCTAGAAAAGTCATTTTCTTGATTTGGTTGTCACTATTTTGTTGTAAAATGTTGACATTGAGACTGCTCAGTGACATAAATTCTGAATATGGTATAAGAACATTCTATAACTTCCTGCCAATGACATTTTCCTTTCTCTACAGAGATGCTAGAAAGTTTTTTGAGGCCCAAATGAGAAAACAGATTCATAGTCGCTTTTTTTTACAGTTGTGTTTATCAGATAGTCAAGTTTGTTTATTTATTTATTTATTTAGTTATTTATTATTTTTAGAGATTATATACCCATCAAATTTAACATGTTTTACTTCACAGAAGGCTAAAGTGCTACTAATATCACAATTTTGCCTCCAAAAATTCTTTTCTTTTAAATTTTTATTTATTTCTGTATGTGTATGAATATACTGTCTGCATGCAGGTTTGTGCACCCATGTCGTGTAACGCCGCGGAGGTCAGAAGAGGGTGTCGGATTCCCCTGGAACTGTAGCTCTCCTGGAATTGGAGTTCTGGATGGTTCTCTGCCGCCGTGTGGGTGCTGGGGATCAAACCCGGGTCCTCTGTAACTGCTAGGCCATCTCTCCAGCCCCCCAAAAATTCTTATGAAGATTATAAGCATATAAGACATCAAAATAGGAGAATAGTGTCAATTTAAAGCAAAATAAATATTCTCTTAGGTATGTTATCGCTTTGAGTTACCAGTCCCTTGGGCTGGCTTGGTTGTTTTCCTTCTTGAAGTCATTGGGTTCTTATATCATGTTCCAGGTGCAGAATACTGGCTTTTGAATACAATTGCATGTCTTTACCTCTAGAGTAGTTGTTGATGCCTGTGCCCATATCTGTCACTATAAGAAAATATCAGAGGAGCCAGAGAGATGGCCCAGTGGATGAAGAACTTGGAAGAATGAAGTTTGGATCTCCTGCCCCCATGGTGGGCACGGCAGCCACATTTAATCCCAGCTTTCAGAGGGCAGAGGCTAGGAATCCCTGCAGCAAAGTAGCGAGCTAGAGAAGCAAAGCCTGCAAATTCTGGGTGTAAATGAAAGAAATTGGATCACTATATAAATCCAAAGACAACCAATGTCAACCAATAGCTTATACATGCTTGCATATACACATGTGCACCCACACATGTATGAACAAAAGCACCAAAAGATGGGGTAGGGCAAGAACCAAACATCTGAGGCAATTAGCTTCTAGAGAGGAAGGGTTGATTTTGCCTCATAGTTTGCAGGTTTTACTCTTGGAGCAGTTGGTCCCATTGCTGTGGTCTTGTGTCCGCACAGTACAACTTGATAAGAGTGTGTGGAAGATGTCTATTCATCTCATGGCTGAGCACAAAAGAGAGGAAAAGAAAGGGGCCAGGGTGTCAATATCCTTTTCTTTTTTAAAAAGTTTTTTACTTGTTATTTTTTATTTGTATGAATGTACTGTCTGCATATAGGTCTGTGCACTCGTGTCGTGCAATGCTGCGGAGGTCAGAAGAGGGTGTCGGATTCCCCTGGAACTGGAGTTAAAGACGGTTCTCAGCTGCCATGTGGGTGCTGGGAATCAAACCCGAATCCTCTGCAAGAGCTCTTAACCACTAGGCCATCTCTCCAGCCCCACCAATATCCTTTTCAAAGCCACACCTTAAGTGATGCAACTTCATGAAACAGGGCCGACCTTCTGAAATTTAGACTCTCCCAGTACTACAGCAGACACACCCACAACTCCTGCATGTGGGTCCTTGAAAGCATTTACACCACCATTTCATTGCCAGCTCTGCTGAGAATTCACTTCCTAGGTGTGGTGGCTTGAATAAGACTGTTCTCCATAAGCCCAAGGATTTGAACACTTGGCCCCAGTTGGTGCTATTTGAAGAGGCTTTGGAAGTGCAACCTTGCTGGAGGGAGCACATCAGTCAGGATGGGCTTTGAGAATATATAGCCTTGCTCACTTGCAGTTTGTCTTTCTCTGTTTCTTGTGTGAGCCTGAAGATGTGGGCCCTCATCTTCCTCCTCTGGCGCCTCCTGCCATGCCTCCCTGCCCGGTGGACTCTTATTCACTCTGGAACTGTAAGACAAATAAACTCTTCCTTCGTAAGTTGTCTTGGCTGTGGTGTTTCATCACAGCAACATTAAGGTAATGAATGCACTTGGGGGGGCCTCCCAGGCTGGCTATGCTTTTGCCTCCTTTGGGAAGAGTTGCTGGGAGAATCATTTTTATAGGCTTCTTCAAGACCCACTTTTTCTTCTTCATTTCAGTCAGTTACCGACTATCCTGGAGCTTATCCATGTTCTCTCCTCCCACTAGGATACTATTAGGCTCCCGCCTCCCCACCCCCACCCTGCCTTGGCATTTCACTAGCCAGGGAAATCTTAATGCCATCTGCAATCTGAGAAACTCAATTTAAAGAAGCTGAGAAAATATGAAATATAATTGATGTTTCACATATTTAGTATAACTCATCTCTTTACCATTCTATGTCTATCTGAATAAAAGTTATGGGATTCCTAAATAATTTCATTCCTAAAAACATATTAACTGGATGGAGAATAGCTCAGGTTAAGAGATCTGATGCTCTGCAGAGGACTAGAGTTCAGATCCCAGACGCAACACTTTGATAGCTCACAACACTGCCTTAACTCCAGCTTCTCGGGATCTGACATCCTCTTTCTGGCCTCTGGGGAGCCACATCATGTTCACATACACTATAAACAGACACACAAACATATAATAAAACAATAGACTTAAAAAATTTTATAATATTAAGCAATGAAAAGGTTATACATTTTAAAAAGATTTTAAAAAATATTTTAACACACTTACTTTTAAAGTATTTTATAACAAAAACATCATTTATTGAAGACCATGTAAGCTAAGAATGTCCGCATGAGCTCAGTGTTCTAATTTGATCCTGCAGTTGCCAGAGGGAGTTCTCATGAAGTTCATTAACTATTGAAGAAGCATAGAGTTGTTGTGTTTGTTACCTGGGTATAAAAACAGAAACAACAGTTTGAATCCATCACTCTAATCTTTCCAGTAAGTTAGCAGGCGCATAAGTGAAATTTTTAAAATCAGGTTTTCTTTCTTTTTGACAATAAAAATGCAAATACATTGTAAACAATCAAACACCATGATAGCCATAATGCAAAGCAGGAGGAGTTCAAGTTCTGTTTAACATGCACAAAACACTCAGGCAGTAATTTAGGTGACTATTGAAGTCAGATTAGTCTTGGCATTTAGTTTGTTTTAGTAACTTACTGGGATGTTTAGAAAATGGAGCATCTTTAAACTCTTATGGACAAATAGGATGGTGCTGATGATAAAATATTAATTACTGTGTATATGTTTGTGTGCCAGCACACACAGGTCTGAGCTATAAAACAAAAACAAAACAAGAACAGTATAGAACTAAAACAATCTTAATAATTGACACATGTGCTCAAGTTAAAACAGTTCCAGAGATGGTAAGAATGATTTCATGTTAAGGCCTGCACAAAATAAATTAGACTGGCCACAGAAGTCAGTGTGTTGGTGGTCTATAAAGTAGTAAAATTTAGTGCATAGTATATTTTAATGTGACTTAATAATTGTTACTGTAAAAATATTTAATATCAATTGAATGTCAGTGTATGTCTCAGAACCTCTAAGAACTAAAGGTTTATAAAAATACTAGTTTATGGCTGGCTGTGAGAGATAGCTTAGTGGTTAAGAGCATGACTGCTCTTGCAGGGACCAGGGTTCGATCCCTAGCACCCACCATGGCGTGCTAAGAAACCATCTGTAACTCCCAATTCGAGGGAACTCCAGTTCCAGGGGAATCTGAGACCTCTTCTGACCTCCGCGGCATTGCAAACACAGGTGCACAAACTACATGCAGACAGTACACTCATACACATCCAAAAATAAATAAAATAAAAAAAATCAGTTTATAACTCATCTCTAAGAATGTCATATTACAGAATGTAATTTCCTGTGTTTATTTTTATTTTATTTGTTGTTGTTTTGCTGTTTTCAAGACAGGGTCCCCGTTAGCCCCAGGTATCGGAGAACTCACTATGTAGACCAGGCTGGCCTTGAACTCACAGAGATCTGCCTGCCTCTGCCTCCCAAATGCCCGGATTAAAGGGACTTTTACCACCAGGGCTGTGGGGTTTGGGCCACAACAGCCTGCAAATTGGTTATTTACATGAGGAATGCTTGTACTCATGGATTATTCACTTATAGCTAAAAAATGGAACAAAAAAAAAAATACTGAGAGAGATATGCAGGACACATGGCAGAATGCTGATCTCGGTTGGGGTGGGGGTGTGGGGTGAAGGGAAGGGGATAGTATATCTGAACTGAATGGAAAATGATACACAGCACAAAGCATCAATAAAAAAACTGTTGAGAAAAAAAAAAAGAAATTAAAAAAAAAAAGAACTATAATTCTTTCAAAACTCTGCCTAATATGCAAATGTTCCAACAGATAGTGAGGAAAGTGAGAAAGGGTCAGAGAAGTCAGCAAACACAGAGACATTAAGAGAGGAGAGAGAGAGACGAGAGAGAAGAGGGGAGAGGAGGGCGGGAGAGCAGACAGAGAGGAGAGAGAGAGAGTTCATTCCCCTGGAACTGGAGTTAAAGACGGTTCTCAGCTGCCATGTGGGTGCTGGGAATCAAACCCGGGTCCTCTGCAAGAGCAGTCGGTGCTCTTAACTGCTGAGCCATCTCTCCAGCCCCACCAATATCCTTTTCAAAGCCACACCTTAAGTGATGCAACTTCATGAAACAGGGCCGACCTTCTGAAATTTAGACTCTCCCAGTACTACAGCAGACACACCCACAACTCCTGCATGTGGGTCCTTGAAAGCATTTACACCACCATTTCATTGCCAGCTCTGCTGAGAATTCACTTCCTAGGTGTGGTGGCTTGAATAAGACTGTTCTCCATAAGCACCAAGGATTTGAACACTTGGCCCCAGTTGGTGCTATTTGAAGAGGCTTTGGAAGTGCAACCTTGCTGGAGGGAGCACATCAGTCAGGATGGGCTTTGAGAATATATAGCCTTGCTCACTTGCAGTTTGTCTTTCTCTGTTTCTTGTGTGAGCCTGAAGATGTGGGCCCTCATCTTCCTCCTCTGGCTGCCTCCTGCCATGCCTCCCTGCCCTGGTGGACTCTTATCACTCTGGAACTGTAAGACAAATAAACTCTTCCTTCCGTAAGTTGTCTTGGCTGTGGTGTTTCATCACAGCAACATTAAGGTAATGAATGCACTTGGGGGGGCCTCCCAGGCTGGCTATGCTTTTGCCTCCTTTGGGAAGAGTTGCTGGGAGAATCATTTTTATAGGCTTCTTCAAGACCCACTTTTTCTTCTTCATTTCAGTCAGTTACCGACTATCCTGGAGCTTATCCATGTTCTCTCCTCCCACTAGGATACTATTAGGCTCCCGCCTCCCCACCCCCACCCTGCCTTGGCATTTCACTAGCCAGGGAAATCTTAATGCCATCTGCAATCTGAGAAACTCAATTTAAAGAAGCTGAGAAAATATGAAATATAATTGATGTTTCACATATTTAGTATAACTCATCTCTTTACCATTCTATGTCTATCTGAATAAAAGTTATGGGATTCCTAAATAATTTCATTCCTAAAAACATATTATAAGGCTGGAGAGATAGCTCAGGTTAAGAGATCCTGATGCTCTTGCAGAGGACTAGAGTTCAGATCCCAGCAGACACTTTGAATAGCTCACAACTGCCTATAACTCCAGCTCTGGGGGATCTGACATCCTCTTCTGGCCTCTCTGGGGAGCCACATTCATGTTCACATACACATAAACAGACACACAAACATATAATAAAACAATAGACTTAAAAACATTTTATAATATTAAGCAATGAAGGTTTATACATTTTAAAAAGATTTTAAAAAATATTTTAACACACTTAATACTTTCAAAGTATTTTATAACAAAAACATCATTTATTGAAGACCATGTAAGCTAAGAATGTCCGCATGAGCTCAGTGTTCTAATTTGATCCTGCAGTTGCCAGAGGGAGTTCTCATGAAGTTCATTAACTATTGAAGAAGCATAGAGTTGTTGTGTTTGTTACCTGGGTATAAAAACAGAAACAACAGTTTGAATCCATCATCTGAATACTTTCCAGTAAAGTTAGCAGGCGCATAAGTGAAATTTTTAAAATCAGGTTTTCTTTCTTTTTGACAATAAAAATGCAAACACATTGTAAACAATCAAACACCATGATAGCCATAATGCAAAGCAGGAGGAGTTCAAGTTCTGTTTAACATGCACAAAACACTCAGGCAGTAATTTAGGTGACTATTGAAGTCAGATTAGTCTTGGCATTTAGTTTGTTTTAGTAACTTACTGGGATGTTTAGAAAATGGAGCATCTTTAAACTCTTATGGACAAATAGGATGGTATAATATATTATTATGTGTATATGTTTGTGTGCCAGCACACACAGGTCTGAGCTATAAAACAACAAAACAAAACAAGAACAGCATAGAACTAAAACAATCTTAATAATTGACACATGTGCTCAAGTTAAAACAGTTCCAGAGATGGTAAGAATGATTTCATGTTAAGGCCTGCACAAAATAAATTAGACTGGCCACAGAAGTCAGTGTGTTGGTGGTCTATAAAGTAGTAAAATTTAGTGCATAGTATATTTTAATGTGACTTAATAATTGTTACTGTAAAAATATTTAATATCAATTGAATGTCAGTGTATGTCTCAGAACCTCTAAGAACTAAAGGTTTATAAAAATCAGTTTATGGGGCTGGAGAGATAGCTTAGTGGTTAAGAGCACTGACTGCTCTTGCAGAGGACCAGGGTTCGATCCCAGCACCCACATGGCGGCTAAGAACCATCTGTAACTCCAATTCGAGGAGAACTCCAGTTCCAGGGGAATCTGAGACCCTCTTCTGACCTCCGCGGCATTGCACAACACAGGTGCACAAACCTACATGCAGACAGTACACTCATACACATACAAAAATAAATAAAATTAAAAAAAATCAGTTTATAAATCATCTCTAAGAATGTCATATACAGAATGTAATTTCCTGTGTTTATTTTTATTTTATTTGTTGTTGTTTTTGCTGTTTTCAAGACAGGGTCCCCCTGTAGCCCCAGGTATCCTGGAACTCACTATGTAGACCAGGCTGGCCTTGAACTCACAGAGATCTGCCTGCCTCTGCCTCCCAAGTGCCCGGATCAAAGGACTTTTACCACCAGGCTGTGGGTGTTTGGGCACAACAGCCTGCAAATTGGTTATACATGAAGGATGCTTGTACTCATGGATTATCACTTATAGCTAAAAAATGGAAAAAAAAAACTGAGAGAGATATGCAGGACAGTCATGGCAGAATGCATGATCTCGGTTGGGGTGGGGGTGGGGGTGAAGGGAAGGGGAGATATGCCTGAACTGAATTGGAAAATGATGTATGAAATGCACAAAGCATCAATAAAAAAAATGTTGAGAAAAAAAAAAGAAATTAAAAAAAAAAAGAACTATAATTCTTTCAAAACTCTGCCTAATATGCAAATGTTCCAACAGATAGTGAGGAAAGTGAGAAAGGGTCAGAGAAGTCAGCAAACACAGAGACAGAGAGAGAGAGAGAGAGAGAGAGAGAGAGAGAGAGACAGAGACAGAGAGAGAGAGAGAGAAACAGAGAGAGAGAGAGAGAGAGAGAGAGAGACAGAGACAGGGAGGGATTGCTTTATATAGCTTTTAGTCAATACATGCTATAAGTATACCTAATCTTTGTGTATATTTTATGCCTAGAGTTGGAGAGAAATATGGGAAATTTCTCAAGCAATAGCTTGATATTACTAAAAATATTACATCAGATAAGTTCTATGAAAGACAACATGGTTATTGTTATAATATTCAAAGGAAGCAGTGCAGATATCATACAGTGAGTTTAAGGTTAGTGTTTGCTCTAGTTTGTCTTCCATTGCTGTGACAAAACACTCTGACCAACACCAACTTGGGGAGGAAAGGGTTTATTCAACTTACATCTCCTGGGTCACAGTTCATCACTTAGGGAGCCCAAGGCAGGAACCTGGAGGCAGGAGCTGGAGCACAGGCCATGGAGGAATGCTGCTTACTGGCTTGCTCCCCTGGCCCATGCCCAGCCTGCTCTCTTATAGGTACACAACAACCAGCCCAGGGTGGCACCACTCATTGTGGGCTGGGCCCTCCCACACTGCTCGACCATCAAGACAATTCTCCACAGATGTGGCCATGGGCCAATCCAATGGAGCCAATTCCCCAACTGAGGCTCCCTCAACCCAGGTGTATCAAGTTGACACTAAAGCTATCCAGCACAATTGACCCCTTGTCAACTTGATGCACAAAACACATCACTATTAAACGACCACCTTTCCAGTTCTTATCCCCAAAGTATGATGTTAACATTAATCACAATCTAAGACAGTACAACCTTAAAAGCCCCACAGTCCTTAAAATGTCCAAATGCTTAAAAGTTCAGTCTATTAAAAATCTCTTAACTGTGGGCTGCTGTAAAGTCCAAAACAAGTACTGTCTTATTTCAAAGGAAGAATCAGGCACACTCAGACAAAACCTAAGTCCAGCAAAGTAGCTCAAGGCTGTACACCTGGGATTCACTCACGATCTTCTGGGCTCCAAAGGGTTTTGGCAGCTCCCCCTTTCCAACTCTGCCATCCATGGCACACACAGCTCATCTCACAGGCCCAGGCCGACTCCATTTCACACCTGATGCTGCTCTCTCGGTGGTCGTCCCATGGTACTGGCATCTCCAAAAACCTGGGGTCACCACTGAAACTGAGGCAGCACCTTCACCAATGGTCTCTTCTGACCTCTCCTGGTGCAAAGCCTCAGCTTCTCTCCTTGAACCCTGCAATCCTGGGGTCTTCACTGCAACTGAGGTGCACTTCCACCAATGGTCTTTCCTGACCTCTCACAGTGCCAAGCCTCGGCTGTTCTCTGTGACCCCCTCAAATTTCAACACCAGAACCATATAGGAGACTCTTACACACTACCAAGTCCTGCTTCTGGCTTGAGATGGAGGCTCAGGCCCCTTCTGGAACACAGCTTCTGTGTGCTGACCCTGAAGAAATTCTTCCCAGAAGATTTCACCACAGTGATGCTGGTCTCTTGTTACTTACAGCTGATTTTTCAGCCCCAGCTAACCAGCATCAATTGTCCCAGTACAACAAAGATTTCACTTCAGGTTCTGGTCTCCTGTTACTTACAGCTGATTCTTCAGCCCCAGCTGACCAGAACCCACAGATTACACAGTCCTGATGATCTCTGCTCCCCTTTGAAACTAGAAACTTCACAAGCCAGGCCTCCATCTTCTACAACTCCTTCAGCAAAACTGCTCCAAGCTCCACAGCAATAATCTTTAGACATTCAATGATCTTCCCAGCCCAAAGTTCCAAACACCTCCACAATCCTTCCCCAAAATACCAAGGTCAGGTCTGTCACAGCAATACCCCACTCTTCTGGTACCAATTTCTGTTCTAGCTTGTCTTCCATTGCTGTGACAAAACACTCTGACCAACACCAACTTGGGGAGGAAAGGGTTTATTCAGCTTACATCTCCTGGGTCACAGTTCATCACTTAGGGAGCCCACCATAGGAACTCAGGGCAGGAACCTGGAGGCAGGAGCTGAGGCACAGGCCATGGAGGAGTACTGTTCACTGGCTTGCTCCCCTGGCCCATGCTCATCCTGCTCTCTTATAGGTACACAACAACCTGCCTAGGGTGGCACCACTCATTGTGGGCTGGGCCCTCCCACACTGCTCGACCATCAAGACAATTCTCCACAGATGAGGCCACAGGCCAATCCAATGGAGCCAATTCCCCAATTGAGGCTCCCTCAACCCAGGTGTGTCAAGTTGACACTAAAGCTATCCAGTACAGTGTTTAATATCTTAATGGTTTTTAATGTTACCCAAGGATGTTTTCTATGAATACATTTCATCTAGGGGAAGAATGTTCACTTCAACATCTATATAAACACAGTCACATAAAACAAATTTGTGTATTTTAAAGGAAATTCAGTCTTGCAAATAAGACACATAGAGCTAATAAAAAGCAGATCATCCAGTAAATTTGTTTGTTGTTTGTTTGCTTCTTCTCATGACTGAATTCAAAACTGCAACTCTGCTTGAACTAGTCCTGAAGCTAGCTTGCCACATGGCTAAACAAGATCTGACAAAACAAAACAAAAAAGCCTTTATATGCAGATAATAGAGAAAGTAGACTAAAATATGAAAGGGGCATCAGGTTTTTCACATTTTTTAAATGTCCTCACGTAAGCTGAAGTATTTGTCTTTTTTGAATTCATATTCTGGTAGTTCATTGTTTATTATTCATTCAGAGTCTGGGCAGGATGAATGGCAGGACTAAACACACTAGGCACATAAGGAGCTGATTTAACTTGAGAACCAATTAGGGATGAAGGAGGGACTTGCTTCCATGCCATATACAAAAGTGAGGGACTGTATCTCCCTTTACCTTTTTGCTATTTAATCTGCCCCCTCAAAACTTCCTTTTGAAATGAGGGCTCTTTACATTAAGGTTCTTTGCATTCTATGCAAAAGAGTACAAAAAACAAGTCACAAGAAGAAAAACATTGCTTTTATAAGGATGAAAATCCATTACAATATAGAACAGTTAGCTAAAAAGTTTGAGGGAGACCTATTTTTTTTTTATTTATTTTTGTATGTGTATGAATGTACTGTCTACATGTAGGTTTATGCACCCTTGTCGTGCAATGCTGCAGAGGTCAGAAGATGGTGTCAGATTCCCCTGGAACTGGAGTTCTCCTGGAATTGGAGTTACAGATGGTTCTCAGCTGCCATGTGGGTGCTGGGGATCGAACCCAGGTCCTCTGCAAGAGTGGTCAGTGCTCTTAACCACAAGGCTATCACTCCAGCCCCTGGAGACCTATTTTAAAATAACTTTATGAGGCTCTTTTAGAGCATTACCAAAGAAACTGTGTAGGACATCTGAAGAGTCTTGAGAAAATAAAAATAAAGACGTGGTGCAGGGGAGCGTGTTGCTGGTTTTATTTACAGGTAAAGTTTAACATGTTTGTGCTGGATAACTTCAGATGTCAACTTCCCACTTGGATAGATGGAACCTTACTTGAGGAACTACCCCATTGGCCTGGCCTGGCCTGTGGGGCATTTTCTTGATTGCTGAATGATGTGGGAGGGTGCAGCCTGCTCTGGAAAGTGCTGCCCTTGGGCAGGAGGTCCTGTATTGTTTAAAAATGCAGGTTGAGCAAAGCCCAGCAGAGCAAGACAGTAAGCAGCATCCATCCATGGTGTGTGCTCCAGGGCCCTGTGTTGAGTTCCTGCTTTAACTTCCCTTGATTATGGATTCTGAGCTATAAGCCAAATAAACTCTTTCCTCCCAAATTGGTTTTGATCAGTGTTTATATCACAGTAATAGAAACTAGAATAACACGTCAAAAAGTTTAGTGCCATCAGTCAAGTGTGTTTCACAATTTCTTAAAAGGTAATAGAATATATAAGCACTATATCACTAACAGCAGAAACTGTATGGGAAATATAAAAATATAAAAATCTATCTGGTAATTATAAAAACATCTGAATATTTTCATCAAATTGGATAAAGCACATCAGTAGATTCATTTCTGTTTTTTCAGAGAAAATTTAACAGTTCAATGGCTTTTAGAGTTGTCTGAATTTCAGAACTATATTTAAAGGATGGTATTTCAGCATGTGGGTTTATTTTTTGTTTGGATTCTGGTGCTAATTTCAAATGATTTGTACAGCAAAAGAAACAAGGAAGTGAAGAGAAAATCCACAGAGTTAGAGGAAACCTTCACCAGTGATACATCTGACAGAGCATTAACATCCAGAATACGTAAACTACTCAAAAAACAAAGAAGTAAGAAAACAAATGACTCACTCAAAAGATAGAGTAAAGAGCTGAACAGAGACTTCACCAAGAAGGAAGTAAAGATGGCTGAGAAACATCTTAAAAAGTGTTCATCATGGGGCTGGAGAGATGGCCTAGTGGTTAAGAGTGCCGACTGCTCTTACAGAGGACTCGGGTTCAATCCCCAGCACCCACATGGCAGCCGAGAACTGTCTGAAACTCCAACTCCAGGAGAACTCCAGTTCCAGGGGAATCCGACACCCTCTTTTGACCTCCAAGGCATTGCATGACACGGGTGCACAAACCTGCATGCAGACAGTACATTCCTACACATACAGAAATAAATTTAAAAAAGTGTTCATCATTAATAATTAAGGAAATGCAAATTAAAGCCACTCTAAGATATCTCACTCTGATAAGACTGGCTAAGATCAAGAAAACAAAAGACACCAAACGCTGGAAAGGTTGTGGGGAAAGGGGAACACTCATCTATTGCTGGTGGGAATGTAAAATCATACAACCACTGTGGAAAGCAGTGTGGAGAACCTTAAAAGACTCAAAATGATCCTACCACCTGACCTAGCCATACCACTCCTGGGTATATACCCACATGACACATCCTACCTCCAGGATACATACACATCTATGTTTATTGCAGCACTCTTCACAATAGTAAAAAGCTGGAACCAACACAAATGCCCCTCAACTGATGATTGGATAACAAAAATGTGGTACATCTACACCATGGAGTTTTATGCAGCAGTAAAGAAAGATGACAACATGAAATTTGCAGGTAAAGGGATGGAACTCAAAGCCATTATGCTAAATGAAGTAACACAACCCCCCCGCCCCGCAAAAAAAGGGAATGGTTTCCCTCGATGCTAGCACCGAATGCCTAGTTGAAAGGCAAGTTGAGCAACGTTATTGTTATATTTCTTTCTGTCTGAAAGCAACTGTCATGTTATAATGTGAACCTCTTAATGGGCCCTAAAATTAACTTACCACTTATTTTTAGACATGGTAATTAATGTATATGGGTGAAAGGTATGTATTCAAATTTAGAGTACTATAAAATTAAAGAGAAAAAAATCTGAGTTCCTAAGCATATTTCAGAGTTAACATACAGTTTATTCGCAAAGGACATAATTCTGGTACACATATGACATTTATATAGGCATAATTTTTAGCAATATGAATGGAAGAGAACACAAAAACATAAGGACTGGGTCAAAAAATGGACTGATACAGTCAAATTCTGCCCAAAACAACAAAACTCCACAAAGAAAAACTTTAAAAAGACTGAGAGAAAGATACAGGACATATATGGCAGAATGCATGAACTGGGGTGGGGTGGGGGGAAGAGAAAGGGGATTATGTCTAAACTGAACTGAAAGATGATGTATGAAATACAAAAAACATCAATAAGTGTATTATATTAAAAAGAAAAGATGATAGACTTCTGCTGAAGCAGAGTTCCCCAGGACGGTATACCATCCCCATTCAAACAGTATTCACAGATGATGTCTTCACATGTCTTAGTCATGTTTTGTTAAAACTTTAGGGGATAGTTTTATTTTGGCCAGTGTTTGTACATGTCTATAAAATATTTAGTCTACAAAAGTCTTCCTTGAAAAGCTACAATTGCGCTGGGCATGGTGGCGCATGCCTTAATCCTAGCACTTGGGAGGCAGAGGCAAGAGGATTTCTGTGAGTTCAAGGCCAGCCTGGTCTACATAACGAGTTTCAGGCCAGCTGAGACTAAAGGGAGACCCTGCCTCAAAAAGACCAAAAAAAAAAAAAAAAACAAAAAAAAAAAAAAAAAGCCAAACAACAAACCAAGATGAAAAGATACAAGTCACTATGGGTGCAGTAAATTAACTTTTCAGTAATACATGTTGATTGAGGTCTGGCCTATTTGCTTGGTATTATCTCTCTGACTTGCATGGTCTTTTATGATGGCCTCTTTCCCGCTCACAGAGCCTTTTATTTTCAGAGGTGTAGTTTGGTGCTACAAAAAAAATTAAAAAAAAAAAAACCTTCTCTTTTCTTAGCTTTCTTGGTTTCAAAGCTTGCATCATAATAAAGGTGGAAGGAAACTTTTTGAAGAATTGAAGAAGCATTTCCCACAAAAAAGCTTGGAAAGGATCACCTATAATGGTAGCTGGGAGATAGAGTGCCCCATCTTCTTGAATTAATGTTTCAACATGGTATTCTAATGCATGATGTAGTATTTTTAATTGATTTATTCAATAAACGTGGCATTCTCACGAGGAGAACCCATAATAATGTATGCGGCCATTTACCCGTGTGGACAATCACTTGAAATAATTTAAAATTGAAACGTGCAGTTTTTCTTACCTTTCGTGGTTTGGTTTGGTTTTGTACAACAGGCTAAACTAAATGAGTCCCTTTTTCGTAGGCATAGCCTCCAAACTAAGTTTTTAATGTCCAAAGTTATGTGATCCATTTGTAGGTTACATAGTAATTCCAGCTTTAAGAATTAAAAGAATTGTAAGGGGCTCACAACTAATTACATATAAAGGTGTTTCTAAGAGTGAGTGCTCACATGTTTAAACCAGCATTTGCGGAGGCAGAGGCTGCATATTCTGTTGAGATCCAGGTAAACCTGGTCTTATAGGCGAATACAGGCCAGCCTTGAAGAAACAAACAGGGCGGAATGGTATCCTCTTTGTGGATGTTTCTAGTCCCAAATCCCCCAACTGAAAGGCAAGCTGAGCAATGTTATTGTTCTATTTCTTTCTATCTAAAAAGCAACTCCTCATGTTATCATGTGAATCTCTTAATGGGCCCTAAAATTAATTTGCCACTTATTTACAGACATGGTAATTAACGAATATGGGTGGAAGGTTATATATTTTATATTTATATCATATATTTAAAGAAAAATTGAATTCTAAAACAAATTGCCGTATTAACATACAGTTTATTCGCAAAGGACATAATTCTGGTAAATATATGACATTTATATAGCATATTTTGTCGCACTTACATAATTGGAGGGAAACAACAACAACACAAGGAGTGGTTCAAAGAACAGATTGATACAGTTAAATTCTGCCCCATACAATAAATAAACCTCTGGCGAAGAAAAAAACTTTAAAAAGACTGAGAGAAAGTATTTATACAGGACATATATGGCAGAATGCATGATTTGGGATGGGTTGGGGTGCGGTGGGGGAAGGGAAAGGGGATATGTCTAAATTGAACTGGACAATGATGTATGAAATAAACAAAAAATTCAATAAAAAAAAGTGCCTTTATATAAAAAAGAACATTAATCGCCAAAAAAAAATAAGAGCAAAAAAAAAAAAAAAAGTGTCCCTTTGTACCTTGGAGAATGCCAAGGGACAAGTGAGTTGTTAACTGGCCAGGATTAGGCCTGAGATACATCGATTCTTTTTTTTCTTTCTTCTTTCTTTCTTTTTTTTTTTTGGTCTTTTTTTGAGACAGGGTCTCCCTGTAGCCCCGCTGTCNAAACCAAGAAAAGCTACAAGTAAGGTGCCAGTAACTTTTCAGTAATACATGTTGATTGAGGTCTGGCCTATTTGCTTGGTATTATCTCTCTGACTTGGAATGTCTTTATGATGGCATCTTTCCAGCTCACAGAGCATTTTACTTTTCAGAGGTGTTAGTTATGGTGCCTACAAAAAATTAAAAAAAAAAAAAACCTCTATTTTCTTAGATTTCTTGGTTTCAAAGCTTGCATCATAAAAAGTGGAAGGACAATCTTTTTGAAGAAGCATTCCCACAAAAAGCTTGAAAGGATCAGCTATGGTAGCTGGGAGAATGAGTGCCCCATCTTTGAATTAATGTTCCACATGGTATCTAATGTCAATGAGTATTTTTAATTGAATTATTCAACTAAAAGTGCATTCTCAAGAGGAGAACACAATAATGTATGCGGCATGTACAGTGTGAAATCACTTGAAAATAAATTTAATAATTGAAACATGAAGTTTTTCTTACCTTTCGTGGTTTGGTTTGGTTTTGTACAACAGGCTAAACTAAATGAGTCCCTTATTTCGTAGGCATGCCTCCAACTAAGTTTTTATATGTCCAAGTTTATGTGATCATTTGTAGGTTACATAGTCAATCCAGCTTAAGAATTAAAAGGAATTGAAGGGGCTCACAAATAATACATATAAAGAGTGTTTCTAAGAGTGGATGCTCACATGTTTAATACCAGCATTTGGGAGGCAGAGGCTGGCATATTTCTGTGAGATCCAGGTCAACCTGGTCTATATAGGGAATTACAGGCCAGCTGGAATAAACAAACAGGGAATGGTATCCCTCATTTGTGGATGCTAGAACCAAATCCCCAATTGAAAGGCAAGCTGAGCAATGTTATTGTTATATTTCTTTCTATCTGAAAGCAACTCTCATGTTATAATGTGAATCTCTTAATGGGCCCTAAAATTAATTTGCCACTTATTTTCAGACATGGTAATTAACATATATGTGTGGAAGGTATATATTTATATTTTAGAGTAATATAAAATTAAAGGGAAAATGTGAATTCCTAAACATATTGCAGTATTAACATACAGTTTATTTCCAAAGGACATAATTCTGGTACATATATGACATTTATATAGGCATATTTTGTAGCAATACAAATGGGAGGGAACAACAACAACATAAGGACTGGGTCAAAGAACAGATTGATACAGTTAAATTCTGCCCCCAAACAATAAACCTCTGCAGAAGAAAAACTTTAAAAAGACTGAGAGAAAGATATAGGACATGTATGGCAGAATGCATGAACTGCGGTGGGATGGGGGGAAGGGAAAGGGGAATATGTCTAAATTGAACTGAAAATGATGTATGAAACACACAAAACATCAATAAAAGTGTTATATTAAAAAAAGAAATTAATAGCCAAAAAAAAGAGAAAAAAAAAAGTGTCCGTTGTACCTTGAGAATGCCAAGACCAGGAGTTAAATGGCAGATTAGGCTGAATCATAGATTCTTTTTTTTCTTTCTTTCTTTCTTTCTTTTTTTTTTTTTTTGGTCTTTTTGAGACAGGGTCTCCCTGTAGCTCCAGCTGTCCTGGAACTCACTCTGTAGACCAGGCTGGCCTTGAACTCACAAAGATCCACCTGCCTCTGCCTCCCAAGTGCTAGGATTAAAGGCGTGCTCCACCATGCCCGGCTGAATCATAGATTCTTCTAGCTTGGCATTCTCAAGGTTTATTCCAGCTGGCCTGTAATTCCCATAATAGCCATAAAATTTGGTATTCAGAACAGTGAAAGTCTTAAAATCAGAGTCAAAATGAACAGGTTAATATGAGTATTTTACAGTTAAATAGTGAAAAGTCTAGGTGCCTAATATGTTTTGTATTAGGCAAAGAGAGAATTTCTTTTGGGGATGTGATTTAAGGTATATAATATTCTTTGTGAGATATGTCAAATCCTAATAACAGATCAATGCTTGAAAGTGATGAGATATGAACAATGTTATATTCTTTCAATGTAATATTCTAAAGCAATAAATTCTGGGCAATGAGTTCTCTCCTTTATGCTATCAGGCAATGTCATGTCATTTCTGGGAAACCAGTTGCTTTTTTTGTCATAAGAAGAATTACAGGTCTAAAATTATATTTTAAAACTCCCAATAAGTGCCAAAAAATGGTAGAAAATGCCAGGAAGCAAAGACTGTGAGAAGGCCACACTTGTTAAACAAATGATCTGTGGCATGGCTCACAACTGCTGAGACACCTTCAAGAACTGTTACAATGAACCTGTCCAGTCTGTTTTCAGAGTGAAGATAAGCCCAATGCACATTCAATTGGCATTCAAAGCAGTAAAGTTTTCTCTTGGCTCTTTCCTGCTGACAGGTGCCCAGGAGGCAGAGCCCTGTGAAATTTCATACCCTGTCCCAACCCCTTGATCCTCTTCTGACTGATGGGGTGACCAAGCAAAACCCAAGGAACCCAGAGAGCTAGAACCGTCATCTAACCACATCCAGGAAGAGACACATCACTTGGTTGCATTCCATCAAAGGGTGTGAAACAATACTCACGTTAAGTGATATGACCAAAGTGTTATACATAAAACATATTAATACATAGACTATATTATGGTTCATTCAAGATAAATGTGTTGGGAAAAATGACTTGTTTCTTCCCAAGGTCACTCAAGACCACATATTTCCTCTTTGTTTTCATTCTAGGTTCTATCTTACAGTTAGGGTTTTACACTTAAATGAGTAACTTTCATGAAATTCCTCTTAAAACTTTTCCTTTCACACTACTGGGTACTCCTATATTATTCCTGGACACATTGCTAATCTCATATTTTTTTGCAGTTTTATTAAAGAATAATTATCATTTGGTCCGGATTTTGAATGATTCTGTTTTTTTTCTCAATTTTTAATAATCCTGCTTCCTGACAGAATAAATTGAGGACATATTATAGCTCACTGACACTATAATCAGCTGACACAAAGTAGGATCTAGATGTTGAACTCAACTATTAGGAATTAGGTTTGGAATGGCCTAAAAGTTTGTATGCTTTTATATATATATATATTTTTAAATAATTTTATTTATTTTGTATGTGTATGAATGTACTTTCTGCATATAGGTTGGTGAACCCATGTCATGCAATGCCGAGGAGGTCAGAAGAGGGTGTCTGATTCCCCTGGAACTGGAGTTAAAGACGATTCTCAGCCGCCATGTGGGTGCTGGGGATTGAACCCCTGTCCTCTGCAAGAGCGGTCAGCGCTCTTAACCGCTAGGCCATCTCTCCAGCCCCACGTTTGTATTCTTTACATAAATGGATTGTATTGAACTTTCAGGAAGCTTGCTCAGTATAGAGTCCCTAACCCCAATGAACTCAACGGGCAATATTTTATTGTTCCTACCCTCAGTTCTGTTAATTCATTTGTAATATATAATGTCAGATATTTTAATGTGTTCCAGATAGCCTATTTCCTTAGGTTACTAATTTGCAAAAATAAAAGTAGAGTAAGAAATTCAGCTAAACAGAGAACACAAGCACAACATTTTGAATATAGAACAGCCACTATGCTAGTATGCTTCGTACAAGACATGAATGATTTAGAAAACAAAACTTTACTATAGATTTGGGGGAGAGAATTTTCAAACAGAATTTCAAAATACCAGGATAGATAGGTTCTGGGGATGCAATACAGTGGTAAAATATTGAGTGAGCAGATTGGCAAGTAAAAGGTCCAGAATTCTATTTGCAGTATGCAACAAAAATATTTAAACACCAGTCCCCAGTGATATAAAGCCACTCACAAGTCAGTAAAAGCGAGCCACCCAAACAGTCTGCATACCTCCCATCCATTTTTCTTCATTACTTTCATTCTTGTGTTTTTGTTTTGCTTTTCATCATTGTCTTTGGAATTTGATTGAAATTCTTTATTCAGCAAAATTCAGACTTTTTTGTCTTTACTGACCACTGATCGACTAAACTATTCATCTTTAAAACAGTTACGGTGACCCCAAAATTTCAGTATCATATTCATTAACATGACAGCTCTTTTCTTCTGAGCAGCTAATGGGATTACATTTAGCATAACATGGATTTAAAAAATAATTTTGAGAGAGAGACCTAGGCTCCGAATTGTGTTAGAGAAAGCAAAATCTCATTAGACGAAGGAATGACACCAAATTAAAGAGCTTTTGGAATCTTCTATTTGTGATTGGAGCAGAAAGCTAGACCTCCCAATACCAAGTATAGGATGCTGCTAAACCTCACAATACCAAGTATAGGATGCTGCTAGTGTGCTCAAGATGGTTGAAGTGATCTGCATCGAGGATATGTGACAGGGTGGTAGAAAGCCACATATACACAGTTCAACTGTTCGGTTAAAATGGACTCCAAACTCTATCCATCTGAAAGGTTGACATCAAATTCTAGTGAAAGACTCTCTTTCCAGTCAACATGATAGAATCACTTAATAACAAATAGCAGTGAGTCTAGGGGCCATTCTGTGCTCCTTGATCAATCTAGAATGACATTGACACCTCTGCGCAGATCTACCCAACTTAGTGCTCCCCATCTCCCAGGGGAAAACTGGCACAAAGTACTAGTCTATGTTTACTACCCTACTTTGTTTGCTCTAAGAAGAGGAGAGGACCTTAGAATATATACTGTGGTAAAGAGGAGGGTAGGAAACAGGCATCAAGAATATCATTTTCTGTAAAAGAAATAAAGCCCAAGACACGTTTGCTTGAATAGATTAACAAGGATAATGTGCTCATTTTACATTTGATTTATTTAACAAAATTTCTACATTGATTTTTTAATTTGAGATTTTTCCACTCACATATTGCTTAATATTTATTTGCAAAATAAATGTGCTTCAATTTCACTTTAATGTGGAAGACAGGTATTTAATCAATATTAAATTAATATTAAAACATATTTCTCTAGAATCAAAACAATGAGGTACAACACAGAAAGAAATATAGTTTTCTCTATTAATCATTTAAGATATTCAATAGTTGTACTGCCTGCTGGGTATTTTAGAACAATAAAATCCTTTCTACTATTTTCTGCATATTTAACCACAATGAATGGCCTAAAAGAAGTGAGCTTGTTTGGATGGCATAGTGTAGAATCTTACAATGCTTTGGGAAAACAAAATTTTGATATGAGGGATGACCTAGATTCCGGGAGAAAGATTTTCATTGTAAAGATGACTATATATCCAACACTTCACAAGAATGCTTTAAGAAATTTATAGTTGGGCTGGAGAGATGGCCTAGTGGTTAAGAGCACTGACTGCTCTTGCAGAGGACCCAGGTTTGATCCCCAGCACCCACATGGCGGCTGAGAACCATCTTTAACTCCAGTTCCAGGGGAATCAGACACCCTCTTTTGATCTCTGTGGTGTTGCATGACACTTGTGCATAAACCTACATGCAGACAGCACATTCATACACATAAAAAATAAATAAAATTAAAAAAGAAATTTATAGTTAAAGAATTTGTGCTTTAGAGTGTACAGTGATCTGTTTCATGACTCAACCTGAATTGGCCATAATTTCCAGTTATACTATTAAACACACATCTTAGTGTGGCCTTGTAGATATCTTGTAAATATAATTAATATGTGTACTCATGTGACTGTAAATAAAGGAAATAAATTATTCACAATAAATTGAGTGAAGCTGGTGTAATCCATCAAGTCTTTTTTATTTTATTTATTTTTGTATGCATATGAATGTACTGTCTGCATGTAGGTTTGTGCACCCATGCCGTGCAATGCCGCGGAGGTCAGAGAAAGGTGTCAGATTCCCCTGGAATTGGAGTTAAAGCTGGTTCTCAGCTGCCATGTGGGTGCTGGGGATTGAACCCCTGTCCTCTGCAAGAGCGGTTAGCACTCTTAACCACTAGGCCATCTCTCCAGCCCTGTCCATCAAGTCTTTTAAAATACTGAAGTTTTTCTGTAAAAGAAATTTTACCCATAGATTGTAGTCTCAGCTTCTACATGTGTTTTTCTAGCTTGCCCTATTTATTTTGAATGGGCCTAGATACATCTATGCTGAGTACTGAGTCAATTACTTGCAGTAAGATTGTGTGTGTGTGTGTGTGTGTGTGTGTGTGTGTGTGTGTGTGTGTGCGTATGTGTACTCCTGTGCTTTTGCCTTGGTGTATACATGTGTATGAGTGTGCTTGCATTTAGGTGACTTTGTATTTAGAGTTAGGGTGAAGATGGGATACAAAGGTTAATTAGTGGATACTAAGCTATGATTAGTTCAAAAGAGTTCTAGTGTGCTTTTGCACACAAGGTGCCTACAGATAACAATAGTGTCTTGAAGGTCTAGAAGAAAGTATTTTGAAAGTTTTCACCATCAAGAAATGATAAATGTTCGAGGATAAAATTAGTAAGCTTAGCCCAAAATATTATGTTGCCCCACTGATATGTAATATCTTTATGTCTTTTCTATCAGTTAAAATATAATTTAAAAGAAAATATTGTATGTATCATTTAAAGTACATTTACTTCTGTCAGATAATGATTGCAAAATACAACTGTGTGTGTGTGTGTGTGTCTGTGTGTATATGCACTGAAAGACAGAAAGTGAGGGGAAAGAGTAAATGACAGAAGAAAAGAGGGGGAAAGGGGAGAGAGACTGGAGAAACTTCTTTTTTTTTTTTTTTTGTCTGGTGGACCATTGACTGACACAGAGGATGCAGTCCACAGTTCATCTCTTCTTCAAAGACAATTTTCCTGGACATCCTAAGGCGTGGCACCTTGTCTTTCTCATCAATATCTGGCACATCCTCCTCCTTAGATTCTTCTTTTTGTTCTTATTGTTTTTTTCTTTTACTCATTTGAGACAGTGTCTCACCTTATGTATCCAAAATGACCTCAAACTCATGATTTTAGCAGGATATCCTCAAACTCCTGATTGATCTTCCTGCTTCAACCCAGTAAGTGCTGAGACTGGGCATAAACCTTCACACCTGGCTTAATTTGTTCTTAGAATTGATTACAATTGCAAGTGTGATTTCTGACTGCCATTTAATGTGAATGAAATAAACTTTCTGAGCTTAGCATCTGGAAGGTCTCCCATGTTGATTGAAAGGCTGAGGCCTGGTATTCACCCTGTGGAAGGTGTGGGCCTTACGTGGACAGCACAGACATCAGGAATTGTGCTGCTGTGCTCTTGACTCACAATAGCTGCTCCATTTTTTTTTTTTTTTTTGGTCTTTTTGAGACAGGGTCTCCCTTTAGGCCCAGCTGGCCTGGAGCTCACTCTGTAGACCAGGCTGGCCTTGAACTCCCAGAGATCCACCTGGCTCCCGAGTGCTGGGATTGAAGGTGTGCACCACCATGCTCCACTAGATGCTCCATTTTTTATTCATGCAAAATAAATAAATTATCATATTATATGTTCATAAAAACTCAGTAGTATAATTTTTATTTTGTGGATTTTCGAATCTCAGAGAAAATTTCAATTTTGTCTCAGATAATATAATTAGTAAGTAATGAATCCAAATTGTCTTATTTCCAAAATCCATTGCTGGTCCTTTTGAAGAATGGAGGGCAGAGGGCTGAATAGGTGTGTTCTAACTGCCTTATACCCTAAGTGTTTAGTGGAGACGTGAGGAATTTTTAGGTGCCAGCTGATAATCAGAGGAGTTTAAATACTGTTGCTTTCCTCCGTCTCTGCCTCCTTTCTATGGTTAGTAATTGACTGCCTGTGACCTCTGAGCATGGCAAGTTGGTGTTATTGTATCTGAGCCTTTGCTGCAATAACAGCACTGCTCAAGGTTATAGGTCTATGAGCTGCTCGCTCATGGCCTTGGTTCTTTATGTGGCCAGAATCCATGTGGATTTTACCATCTTTCTGCCGCTGTTCGTTGCTGCTGCTGTTGTTGCTGTTGTTGTTTTGACCTAGTGAAGGTGTTCAGTTTGCATCTGTTAGAAAAATTTTTACTTGGGGGAATTGTTCAGTGAATATTCCCAAACCAAAATAAAATACATTTATTTCAAAATTAGACAAATTTGTCTGTGAAAAGCCAAAGTCTTACTGATATTGCCTATCTGTGAAGATATGGTCTGTCTATTTTAAAAGGAAGGCCTCTGCAAGCACGAGCCAGGCCAAATTTCAGCAGAGAGCAGGGGACAAAGAGGAGGTGCCCATGAAGTATCTTCTCCAGGAGAGGAGCAATTAGCAATTGATAGCTTCTGGGAGAGGGAGAGTCAGCTTTCTACAAGGGTGTGACTCTGGTAGGTGGGCTACGTTCCGGGGGACAGGTTAAAAAAGAGGACATGAAGTTGTGTGGGTACAGAGATGAGAGTAGATCTGGAAGGAGGAGGGAGAGGAGAGTGAGTATGATGAGAACACATTGTAGGGAATTCTCAAAACCATATCCAGCACATAAAAAAATAAAAGGAAGACAGGTGCTCACCATCCATGGAAAGGGAAAGAAAAGTGAATATAAGAACAAATATTTGCTAAGGAGCGTGGTCTCATCAGACTAAGTTCATTCATATTAGTCACTATTATATGCCTGTTTTACAAAGGTAGAAACAGTGAAGCTCTGACAAAACCTACCATAGTCAATAAAGATGTATTCCTTCCTCTGCCCCACCCGGCTTGGAGACATGTAATGTGAGCTGACTGCCCCTCTTTCAATGGAAATCAGGGATGAAAGCCTGCATTCACAAAGCAGAACTTCACCTGCTTATATTCTGTAGGCTTTTTCAGTGGGATTCAGTGGGAGGTTAGGGTACACAGGATGTCCAGTAGAAATGTAACAAGATGGCCCAACGGCACAGGGGAACTCAAGAGTCTTCCCGAATGCAGCCCCCTGAACCAGCTCAAGGAGACAGACAACTTCCTCTTCTTCTTCCTCCTGGATAAATGCAGATACACTTGGAAGGCCCCTCTCCCTCTTAGGTTAGTCTGGCTTTCCATCCTTAGAATCATCCAGACTCTGAGGTTCACTTGGGACTGTTGTGACATCAGATCATATCAATCAATGTGACTCATACCTTGTCAATCATCCTTTAGGCAAATTCCTGCTGCTTGTAGCCTGTGTTCTAGGTACTTTGTCACTGAGCAGCCAGCCTTGGTCCCCACGCTGGCAGAGCACACTCTGCACCTCCCTCGTATGCTCTTGTATGTTTCACATTTTCGGCATGTGTTAGAGAACCCTAACCAGATGCATTATTTGGACGAATATTCCCACCCCATTTATTCTCTCTCTCTCTCTCTCTCTCTCTCTCTCTCTCTCTCTCTCTCTCTCGCTATTTATGTCTTTTCTCTCTTCTCACATATACAGCCCTAACACCTTCATCTGCCAATAGCTATCACAACTGTTGTTCTTATGATATTGGATATACGAGCATAAAAATCACCTATTAATTCTAGACTTGGAAAGTTCTCTGTATGTCCTGATCAGCCATCGTGTCTCAGATGATTTCCTCCCTTTCTTATTTCCTCCATATAAAGATGCTATATAGTTCCTAAATATTCATACATGCTTTTCTATTCAGAATGCATTGATGGATTGTTTATCTTTTACAGCGGGCAAACTTCTGTTGACCTGCTACGGGCCATATACAAAGGGTCCTTTGACAAAGAAACCTTCAACCTGTCTTTCAGGAAACTGTCTTTCCCTCAGCTCATGATTCACACATGGTGCTGAGCACTTAGCATTGTGCTACAAGAATTTGTTCAACTGCTTTTCAGCTTTTGTGCCATGAAATTCTCTAAGAGATGACAACTTCAGGGTTTTGAACTGTTGGTGTAACAAAGTACTTACGTGATAAGTGAATGGTTAGGTGACTTAATTTTTATAATGACTGTAATTAAGAAAACTTGGGGGGGTGGCTGGAGAGATGGCTCAGCAGTGAAGAGCACTGGTTGCTCTTGAAGAAGACCCTTGTTCAAACCCTAGCACCCACATGGCAGCTAACAGCATCCATAACTCCAGTTCCAAGGGATCCAATACCATCTTCTGTCCTCTGTGGGCACTGCATGGAATGGGTGCACTTACACACATGCAGGCAGAACACTCAAACACATAAAATAAAAAGTAAATAAATTAGAAAAATTAAAAAAAAAACAAAGAAAACTTAATTCAGCTTATTTATGATAATATTAATCACTGTCCAATTAGGTCACTTAATTTAATTTAATAGGGGAACCAGTTTGTCTTTTTTTTAATTTTTTTGGTCTTTTCAAGACAGGGTCTTCCTGTAGCCTCAGTTGTCCCAGAACTCACTCTGTACACCAGGCTGGCCTTGAACTCACAAACATCCGCCTGCTTCTGTCTCCCAAGTGCTAGGATTAAAGGCGTGCGCCACCACACCCGGCTAGTTTGTCTTTTTTTGATGACTAACATTTAGATGGAAATTCAAACAGGGAGAATTACCTCATCAGAAATGTGTACAACCATATCTCCTATTTCCTTCCTGGAAGCTCATCCTTCCTGTTCCCCTTTCTCTCCCTCCATCCTTACTACTTTCCCCTCTCTGTCTCTCTGTCTCTTTTCTTTTTTTGAGACCATCTCACTATGTAGTCCAGGTTAGCCTATGAAACCCAGTTTGTCCTTGCCCCTTGGTTTGACCTCCTAGCACTACAACTTCAGGAAGGCACGCCATGCCAGGTTGGCATTTCTCAACATTTTGTCGATTCTGGTTTAGAGTAAGACCAGACATTTGAAAATAAATTATAATGAATGTAACAATGCAATTTTCCTCAAATTCAAGACTCAGGCAAAAGTTACCCTAGAGATAAATGAAAATCTCCACAGTCATAAAATAACCACATGTAGGCTACTCCTGGAGCTGTTTATTTTTACCTAATATACAATGAAAACACTATAATTAAGAATGGGTAAACCCAGCTGTGCTTGGGGTTTATCAAATTTCTTAAAGTTGTGTGGTTTGTTTGGGGGTTTTTTTGCTATTTATAGTCTGTGAAGGCTAAAGTCTACTTTTTCAAGAAATTTTCCCTCAATTTTTAAATCAGTGTTTATTTTAAAGGAAGTGAAATACATATGGTTTTGATTCCTCCACACTTAACTCATCCAAATGCAGTTTTGTAAGAGCTGTTTGAAGTCAAAGGCTTTTTGAAATTTTTATGAGCTTTTTTGTCTTTTTCCCCCTTCAGAAAAGGAAGCAATACTTTGCCAAGTATAAACAAAGTTAATCACCAAACAGTTTTATATCCTAAAGTAATGAAACTGGATTGTGAACTAAATCTGATGAAAATAACTCTTTTATGCTCAGTGAAGCTGTTGTCTAAACTTGTTTGGAGATTGCCTTTTCTGAAGAACAGCTCCTGGCAATAGCAACACACCGTAACCTTCAGCCTTTTGGCTCTCTGATGGGACAGTGTATATATCATTTGGTTCCCAGACAAGATTTACTTATTACACCTTTTTTTGGTCACAGAAGCTACAAAAGTAGAGGATTAAATGTTGTGACAGTGCCAAATAATTAAGGCTCCAGCACTGAAATGATGAAGCAATACTGTGTCTACCAATGTGTAGCCTTCAGGAATGTCTCAACTGAGCAAGAAGTCAAGGATAGCTGGAACTCCTGCTCCTATGAATGTTCTCATATTGAGAAAAGTGGCCAGCTGACTAAAGTCCACAGTTTAAAAACTGCTCTTGTAAATAATGCTTTATGGACATAACCACTCTCATTCATGTGCTTGTTGCATAGGTTGCTTTTCTTGTGCAAGGGTCAACAGGCGTGGTTGTAACAGCAACCACATGGAAGACAAAACTTCAAATATTACAAACAAAGGAATCTCCTGATGCAGGTGACACAGGCTCAGAGGCAGCTCTTAACCTCTCAGCTTTACCAGTGATACAGGACTTCAAATGTTGTATTTCTATTTCTGATCACAGAATAGAAGGAGACACACACACACACACACACACACACACACACACACACACTCCAACAGCTGATACCTTTTATTTGTGAAAAGAGGTATTTTGAGGGAATAAACCAACAAAGTCTGTCATGCTAGCTCACTAATCATAGAACTTGGGGAGCTGAGGCAGGGGGACTATCATGAGTTCAAGGCCAGCCAAACTGAGATAATATTGCATACTTTGTGTAGTGACTTTGAGCATTGTAAAAACTAACACTGTCCTGAGGGCAAAGCCTGTGTCATTATCAAACCCTAAAAGAACCTCCAAAGGTCAGCTGAGTAAGTGGAGCTCAATTTATTAAAACCATTAAGGTATGGGGGGGCTGGAGAGATGGCTCAGTGGTTAAGAGCACCGACTGCTCTAGCAGAGGACCAGGGTTCAATTTCCAGCACCCACATGGCAGCTAAGAACCTTCTTTAAACTGGGTGTGGTGGTCCATGCTTTTAATCTTAGCAATTAGGAGGCAGAGGCAGGCGGATCTCTGTGAGTTCAAGGCCAGCCTGGTCTACAGAGTGAGTTCCAGGCCAGCTGGGGCTACAGGGAGACCATCTCAGAAAGAAAGAAAGAAAGAAAGAAAGAAAGAAAGAAAGAAAGAAAGAAAGAAAGAAAGAAAGAAATGAAGGAAGGAAGGAAGGAAGGAAGAAAGAAAGAAAGAAAGAAAGAAAGAAAGAAAGAAAGAGAAAAAAGAAAAAGAAAGAAAGAAAGAAGGAAAGAAAGAAAGAAAATTAAGGAAAAGGAGAATACTGCTCTGTAATCTTAGGAGAAGAGAATTTCAGGACAAGGCAACTCAAGGGAAATATAAATGTTTATTTCTTCAAATATATTTGTAATTTATATAATTATATATCATACATATTAATATATAATTTGTATTGGTGCTTTAACAAATTTTCTTGAAAATTTAGGAAGCTATTTGGGATTGGGTTGCTTTCTGCAGTCTTAAAATTTCATACATGTACACAGTTAATTTCATACATGTACACAGTTAATTTTGATTATGTTCACCCTCTACTCCCTCCCTCCAATTCCATTTCTCCCTCCCATCTTCATCTCCTCTCCCTTTATGGTGTCTTTATCTAGAACCCAGCGAGTCCAGTTCATGTTGCTTATATATGGATGGGATTGACGTCCTGCACTAGGTCATTCCCCTGCAAAAAGTGACTCCCTTCCCCAGCATCCATCAGTTACCAAAGCTCCTCACATAGGACTGGGGACTCAGGAACTCCTCCCTTTGTGCTAGAATTTTGTCTGTTTACTCCTTGTAGCACAAGCTGTCCTGGAAATCTGAATCTATACCAGGCTATCTTTAATCTCACAAAGCTCCACCTGCCTCCATGCTTGGCCTGTGCTGGGACTTCTAACTGGCTTGGCCTTGTGCAGGTCTTGTGCAGTCACCACAGCAGCTGTGAGTTCATGTGTGCAGCGGCCATGTTGAGTTCAGAGGACAGCGCTTCACATCACGGCATCCTCCCTCCAGGTCTTCCCATCCCTCTTCTACAGTGTTCCCTGAGCCTTGGGGAGTGATTGATAGATCTCTCTCTCTCTCTCTCTCTCTCTCTCTCTCTCTCTCTCTCTTTCTCTATGTGTGCCTGTGTTTGGGGATATGCCTGTAGTTGCAAATGGAAATCGGAGATGAATGATACCTGACACATTATTCTCGAAACAGTGTCTCTCACTGAACCAGAAGCTCTTAGGTTTGGATAGACTAGCTAGTCAGTGAGCTTCTGGATTTTGGCTGTCACTTCCTCCCCAGTGCTAGACACTATGATTGTGTATATTAGGTTCAAATATCAGTGTGTGCTTAATAATGCAGAGTTAACAGGGATGCACACTCAGTATCTCAGATAAACCTTATTCAAATAATGAAAAAATTGTATAGAAATGTTTTGCTAAATTTACTATATTTCCCCGTTGGAAGTTGGAATGGAAAGAAGACATTTACTATAGCAAGGTGGTTGTGATTGTGTAGTAGTGGTGAGGTGCAGAGGTTCCATGGCTGGCCTGAGCAGCTTTCTTAAAGGCAATGGCACCTGAGCAGCTTTCTTAAAGGCAATGGCACCTGAGCAGCTTTCTTAAAGGCAATGGCACCTGAGCAGCTTTTTTAAAGGCAATGGCACCTGAGCAGCTTTCTTAAAGGCAAAGGCACCTGAGCAGCTTTCTTAAAGGCAATGGCACCTGAGCAGCTTTCTTAAAGGCAATGGCACCTGAGCAGCTTTCTTAAAGGCAATGGCACCTGAGCAGCTTTTTTAAAGGCAAAGGCCCGAGCAGCTTTCTAGTTGCCACAGGGTACCCCTTGTGCAGTTTCCTTTTATCTGCTCTTCAGTAGTCCCTGAGGACCTGTATTCCTGAGGAAAAAAGCTTAGACAAATGTTGATGGGAACTTCATCCCTGCGACTGGTCTAGAGTCGGCAATGGTGTTGAGCCAATCTTTGCTCCGCTACCCAGAATCACCTGGTGGCTCAACCTAAACTCCCCCACCTGAGTGATTTTGGCCTTGGGAAACCATACATTATGTCACAGGAGTAGTTGCTCACTCCCATTCATGATAACACTGGGATATGTTGTTTTAAGAGACGCTGAAATTCCACACAGAATTTTCTCTATCTCACTGTCTAAAATCAGCCCTAACTCCACCTCCTAATCTTTGTCTCCCCAGGAAGAATCCAAGGATCACAGTGTGTAATTCAATGCCATTCTCTGTCAAGTGCAGAAAGGGTTGTCAACCTTAGCATCATTATTAAGAGACTGAAGAGACTTTATAATGGAAGGTTCGTCCTGTCCCTTGAAGGTACAACCAATGTCCAATATGCTCTGGTTACTAATAACTGGGGCCACCTCTGTGTCCAGCCCATAATTTGGGGCCTGATACATTTTTTCCTCTGTCCTGCCCACCTCCTGGTCAAAGAGTCCAATCCCTGAGATAAATGAGTTTTGCTTGCTGATGCAACTCCCAGGTCTCTTTCTTCAGACCTGTTCAGGTTCATCACCATCTTGGGGACTGCTCTACCCCCTCTCACTTCCCTGCTTGTACCCCTGGCAGTCAAGCCACGGCCTGCATGACTGCCATACACCTAGGGCCACGAAGCTGATGACCTGAGAGGCTGGAACCTTACAGCAACAGTTTATGACATATATGGTTTGAATCTAAATTATCTTCCCCAGATTCATTTTCTTGAATATTTTGTCCCTAGCTGGGGGTCGGTGGTTCTGTTTGGGGAGGCTGTGAAAGACTTAGAACATGAAGTCTGTTTTCTGGCAGGAGTGCGGCACTACTTTGAAGGTGGTAGCTCGCTTCTGCTTCTGACTCGAGCTCTCTGTTTTCTGTTTGTTTTCACGATGCGTGAGGAACGCAAGCCTCACTTCCACTGCCACAACCCTCGCAACCACCATAGAGTGGAACTCCAGTCAAATCATGAGCCAGAACACAAACTTCCTTTCTGTCAGGTATTTTGTCAAAGCAATGAGAAAAGTAACTAATTTTGGATACTTTCATTTCTAATCCTTCTGAGCTGGTAGTTCAGCAGGGCATTTCTATGAATCTAAGTCACCATGTCAGTAGCTTTTGATCTGTATGGTGGATGACATAAGTCAGTCCTGCACCTTCTTTGCTCTGAAGCCACAATCTCCTTGGATGATATGGCCTTCAGTAGCTTGGTTAAGACCTGTACTTATTCTCTCTCTTTGGCTTCATGAAAGCTTCACACTGTATCTATTCTACCACTAGATTTGTTAAGTCATACTGGGCTGTTGGTCCATAGACTAGACATGCTAGATATTGTTATTCCCACTTTTAACCCCACATAGACAGCAAGCCTTCACCAAGACGTGAGTGGGCCAGAGAAGAATTTCAAGGTATGTTATGTGTTGTAATCAAACTCTAAGAGGCCTATCAGATAGGCCCCTTTCATTGTTATAGGAGAATCAATATGCAGCGAATTGTTCTTTATTTTGGAAGTCATATAAGCATAGCTATAAACAACCAACCCCTGAAAACTCTCCTGGAATGGCAGGGCCATCAATCTCCACAGGGAATTAAAGTTGTCTCTCTAAAGCATTTATTTTCTTACCAATATATCTGGTATAATAGGCACTTCATGCTGTTCCATCTAATCAGAATGTTATCATCAATAGATTGCAATTTTGGGAGATGCCTCAGTGGACAGACCTCCTCATATTACTTTGTGCTGTGGGTAGTAAACATAATTAACATAGCCCCAGAAGAAAGCTAAATGAATATCACCCCACACATTCATCCATGACTACTGTTAAACATGTAAATGAATATCATTGCAAACAGTCAAACTGCGAGTTTCTAAAATGAATACAAAAGACTGCATTTGTCCTAATATCCACACCATAGACTAAAGACTACTTCAGTCTGCTCTACTAGTAAGTTTAGACTGAACACAGTATCTGTAATCAGTACTAATAATTGGGTGCCATTCAATAATCATTATCTAGGACCCATCATTTGTTGGGAGTAGACTGCTCTACAAAACATAAACACAGTATAGTTCACCACTGCAGGTTTTACTAATGTAACTAAATTTAATCTTTGTTCTGCTCTGAAGTGTGATCTCTTTATTTCTCTTTGGAATGTGAAGTCTGTTTATGTTGGTAGCAGCCATGTGTTGAATTACTGATGGACCTAATGGAGCTTTGGATCGATATAGGTTTAAGTTTACTATCTTGGCTGCATGAGCTCAGTCTCAGGTTTCCAGTTAGTCTTTCCACTATGGTAGGTCTTACCTCACTGGCCAAGGACAGGATGGGTGGGTTACTCCAAATTTCCAGCATTTTAATACCAATCAGATCCTCAGCATCTGAGGAAATGATGGCAGTGCATCCATAGGCACCATGTCTACACTTTGCACTGGGCTTTCATCTGGATTCCATAACCTCTTTCCCTAGGCCTTGACTCTAACAGAAGGACCACAAGGAAGCTCTGGGGCTCTGGCTATTGATGTCAACTTCTATACCATAAAAATCACAGACAAGACTCTTTGGAAGGATATCAGTATGGTTGAGGTCCAAGTCTTGTTTCTTCTTGGGAGAATGGAAATATCAGCCATTGGCTAGGAGAAATCAAACACCCACTAAAAGGACTTGTATCCAGAATATATAGAGAAGTTAAAAAAATTAAGATCTTAACAAAACACACATTAAGATTTTTGAAAACACAAGCAAAAAACCCATATGCTTCTCCAATGAAGACATATGACAGAAAATAAGCAGAAGAAAAATGCTATTGGTTACAAAAACAAGACAAATAAGTTAATTCTTATTGAGTTAGGGTCATCAGATTTAGCAATCTGAATTAGGCCTCCTCTTTAAGCTTCAAGCTTGTGTTCATTAAGCCACAGGCTTTCAAATATAACTGTAACCTCTCTGCTGCCCACTTTAGTTATCTTTATTCATGGGTTTTATATTTGTGATTGCAAATAGCAAAGTCAGGAATTATTTGGTTTAGCTAAGCATGGAGACTATTTAATATTTGCTCTGGGAAGATATAAATGTTATCAGCTGCTTCTGCAGTTTGTTTGTAATATTTCTAGGTATAAAATTGTGAAGGCCATCCCCATGGTAGATACAGAAGTGATGGTGTAGTACAGCATCAGATCAATTAGAGGAGCAACAAGAAATTATGCTGAGCTGTTAGACTGTGTAGAAACCCAACCAGTCCTGATTATTCACTGGGCCATTTCATTTACAAATGGCACACTGCTCTGGGTCTAATGAGAAAACAACCTTAGCTGGGGTAGTGTCCAGGGAGAAAACCGGGAAGTGGCTTCTGGAATGGACTCAGAACCCCACTAATGAAGCAGAGAGGTCAACTGGTATCCACTTGAGTGAGAGTCTTAATACCTTCATCAGACATTTAGCTTTAATGATGGAAAAAGGGAAATGATCAAGATTTTTGTTCAAAGCTATCTGTGTTTGGCATTAGCAGATGCCAGACACACTGGCCAAAGGACAGATACTGTTGTGATTCTCATGTGTCAACCATCTGCTGTCAGCATTTGAGGTTATGAGGGTAAGTGTTATATAGTCAGGCTATATCAAGTCTTCGTTGCTCAACTTTAAAGTCATAGGAACCAGCATTTATTTCAGGCCACATCATAGAAACCACAAGTAATGCGAATACACTGAGGAATAACCCTGGTCTCCAGTAACAGAAATATCCTTAGTTGATGTACTCTAGACTAGGTCCCTTCCAAAGATCTTCTGTTGGCTTGAGCAAGCTCCATGACCTTAGTAACCCATGAAACAAATGTTTAGAGAAAGGAAAAAAAGAAAAAAAAAGACATAAAAAATGTTTAGAGTAAGCGAGTGAGCTACCCACAAACCCTGCTTGTACCCTCTTACCATTCTCAAGCCAAGCATTTTAAATAGATAAATTGCTAAACTTCTCATATATGTCATTGCATAGACAAATTATGCAGCACAGAGACACTCAGATGTTCCCGTGGCTTCTGGAAGTTTCTCACTTTATTTTACTCTACATAATAATTTAGAAATGCTTTTATTTCATTTGGATGATATTAATGATAATTAATTATCAGTGAAACATAAAATGGGCCTCAAGATTCTAATATATACTTTCTTGAACATGCTTTCAGCAAGATATTTTCTGTTCTTATTCATTTTGAGTAACTTTTCTAGATTTTGATATATTTTGAGATGATATAAAAAGTAAGAAATCATTTACTGACAAATATATACATATTTTATCCACAGGAACACTTTGGTTCTGAAAATTGGTTATCTGAGATACATATGTATCTCAGATATACATGTGTATATTATATATGTAATCCCCCCTTGGGAGGCAGAGGCAGGTGGATCTTTGCGAGTTCAAGGCCAGCCTGGTCTACAGAGTGAGTTCCAGGACAGCTGGGGCTTCAGGGAGACCCTGTCTCAAAAAGACCAAAACAAAAAACAAAAAACAAATATATAATTCCCCAAAATATTCTTGCATTAATAAAGATACATAGAGAACTCCAGGCCAGCTGGAACTAAAGGGAGACTCTGTCTCAAAAATACCAATAAAAAAAAAAAAAAAAAAAGGAAAGAAGGAGGGAAGGAAGGAATGCAGGAAGACAACAACACAAACAAACATGTATTTGAAATCTTAAGCACAAGACAACTATTTTATATATGGTAAGGGATTAAGTTATGATCATGATATTATTCTATTATTCTATTATTTTATATATGTAAGGTAAGGGATTAAGTTCATGATCAAGTCTTTGAAGTCATAGGAACTGTGAAGTTTTGTGCAGTTTTCTTAATTCTTTCAGTCCCAATTTTCTAATATGTTTAAAATACTAACAATACTTTTTTTTTCTTTTTGAGACAGGATCTCCTGGTAGCTCCCTCTGTCCTAGAACTCGCTATGTAGACCAGACTTCCCTAGATTTCAGAGAGATCCATGTGCCTCTGCATAAGAGATGGACTTCAAGGCAGGCGTGCTCTACCACACCTGGCTTGGCTCTTGTTTAGTTTCTTCTTGCTTGCTATTTCTACTGAGGTTGACTTCAGTTTGAATTATTTCTAGTTTTGACAACATGGGATATCTTTGGTTCAGTTACTTTTCTGTGGCTGTGATAAAATACCCTAACAAAAGCAACTTATGAAAGGTTTATTTGGGATTCCAGAGGGATGTTGTCCATCATGCCAGGTTGGACACAGCAACATTCAGGGAAGGCACAGTGGGAGGAGCAAGGGGTTATCTGTTCACAATGCTTGTGCACGCAGGTGACAGTGAACTGGAACTGAGACTGCACTGTAAAGTCTCAAGACCTGCCCCCAGCCACCTCCCCTGAGGTATTGACCATCCCAGAATTTCAACAGGAAAAGAAGTCCATATTTGAAAAGGAGGTTCTCTGTGAGTTCTCACGTTACGTGGTGTTTAAAGGCCACGTTCAAACTTGGTGGATCAATATAATTGCGCACACTCCAAAAGTGTCATATTCTATTTTGGATTGGAAGCCAAGTTTGGGGCGTGTGAGAAAAATAAAAGCAGTGTTGTCTCAACTAATGTGCTCTGTATGAAATGTGGAGAGCAAAGATGGAAATTTGAACTCATAAAATGAAGAGCAATGGAGGCCAGATTTGCTCATTTTTGACATTTTTTTCAAGACTAAATACACATAACAGCTACTACTTATATCCAATTGTTCATTTTTTCTAGGTCATAAATATTTTACTCTCTCTCTCTCTCTCTCTCTCTCTTTCTCTCTCACACACACACACACACACACTCACACACAAACACATACACAAAGGAAAATTTCATTGACATCATTTATATATTTGCAAAGACCCAGTTAATATTTATGACATATAGATTTCATAGTAATTACCTAATGTTTCAGTGACACTAAACACCTAAACAAATACATAAGTATAGAAATAATAAACATAAATTTATTTTGTGAATTCAGGACATGAACATTTGTATACGATTAGAAATAAAATCTACTTGATATGACGGAATTCAGTATTTTTAATATATTCTGATTAAATGTTTTAAACACTAAAATATAGACATTTGTAATGTTACTTTGAGATAGGATGTCTTGCTGGGAATTCAGAAGATGTACTTGTCATTTCCTGTATTCTCTGATTAGACTGCTTGCTTTAGAATCAATTGAATGAACAAATTTTTCATGTGGCACAAAATTATTTATCATTAAGGAGAAACAGGAAGTCTGCTATCAATATAGAGGAGAAAACTTTACCTAATTAAGCGAGAGACTAGCTTTCATGAAGATCAACATCCTAGCATCCTGGAAAATTAATTTCTCCTAGCTGCACTAGAAGGAAAGTGGAAAAGTGATGCTGTCTTTATCTTCTGCAAGAGTATTCTCCACACTGCCATGCTGGGAGATAGAACTACAGGGATGGGAAGATAACCCAAGACTGTCTTTTATTAACTGAGAGTTTACTGAAATCAAATTACTAAATTAAACAGTAAAATTATTTTATTTAGCATAATTCAATACCTTGCAAAAACATTTCACATGTTTTGAGGAAGTTAGTGTGTGTGTGTGTGTGTGTGTGTGTGTGCGCGCGCACACACACACACACACAACAGAAAGAGATCTTGTCTTATTGGCTATGAGTTTTTCTCAATAGATGAACAAAAACACATATTTTAACTGAAAATAATATCACAGCTGTAAGAAAGAAATGAAACAAAGATTTCAAGCACACTTTTGCCAAAAGAGGAGCTAAAACTAGAAAGATATTAAAAGCTAACATGAGAACAGAAAGACTGAGAGGAGTTTATTACAAACCAGGTGTTGGTGGTTTCTTTAGTCTTACACCTTTGCAATTATGTTGTAGTTTGATGTCGGGCTTAGGTTCTTGAATAAACTATGAAACTGCTTTCCTATGGCTCAGAAGTCTTCAGCACCGCCATAGCAATGTGCTGCTGAGATCACTCTTCAAGCTAATCCATGTCCAAAGCTGCCTTTGAGATATGCTTGAGTGAACCAAGGTTGCAGGTTTCCTGGACACTAAGCAGCCAGCTAGCCTTGTGGAAATACAAGAGGACCCCAGTTTGGAGGCAGCAGAGCATAGGACTTTGCAAGAGCACACATTCCATTGGAGGTCTCCTAGACGCTCTTTCTTGGTTCTGCATTGCTGTGGGTGATTATTCTATCCAGTCTTCAGGCCTGTTTTCATAGAAGAAGGCTTCAGTTGAATATTCTGGTTCCTGTGCTTACCTATGGTTCATGAGAATTATTCACGCACATGCACACATATACCTATAATATAAAATATGTGCACATGGACATAGATACTTCTTTTAAGTAGTCTTTACATATGCTGATTGAATCTGTAAATTATCTATGATATTGATGAGTACAATGCACTGCTGCAGTTAGATAATTTTATGCCTACCAAATAGCAAAAGCTTCTATAGACCAGCGTGCGGGGCATGGATATTCTCTAGAATACCCCAATTGCTATACATCTCATTAGTGATGATTTTAGATAACGTCTTATAAGAGGTGAATGCTCTACCCAGGAAAATATCAGGTATTTGCAATATATGGGATTGATTATAGACATAAATAGAATTGGCTAGTTATTGCCCAATTGCATTGTAAGATAGTGAAAAAAATAAGTGTTATTAAATTGTTGAGATGAAGGAAAGCCAGATAGCATCTTGGGTAGCCCAGGAGAGGTTTCTTATCTTTTAAAAGGCCGAACAGATATAGCTGGAGGGTAATTTGAGATCTGTTATTTGGAGCCATTGTACTGCAAAGATGTTTGGATGTTAGGGTTAAGAGTTTTTCTTATGCTAAGGTCAGAGATCTGATTAGGAAACTTGGGGAATGAAAACCGGATGGAGAAATCTAGGTGAACTGCCCAGAATATACTATCTAGATCTACGAAATGAGCCACGTGTCTCCATTAAGAGCTGTCTATTCTCTCATGGAAAAAGATACTTCAAAGGTCACTTTATTACAAGGCGAATGGCATAGTTTTTAGGCATTGTTTTTCCTGGCTTTCAGTCTGAGAATCATACTCAAATCTGGTATTAAAAAAGCTGAGGAATGGAAACATGCTCGGATTTGTAAATAAGAAAAGACAGATTCTGCCTGTGAAGATTCAAAAATTAAATACCCTGAATATGAAGAGAGCATGCATCCATCCAGATTTTCTGAATATTTGGTTTCTCATCAAAACTAGGACTTAGGAGTGGAGAAACAAGAATTAATTCGGGTCCTTCTTTTAAATGTTTTTTAATTTTTAAAAATTTTTTTAATTTTTATTTTATTTATTTTTGTATGTGTATAAATGTGCTGTCTGCATGCAAATTTGTGCACCCATGTCGTGCAATCCCGTGGAGGTCAGAAGATGGTGTCGGATTCCCCTGGAACTGGAGTTCTCCTGGAATTTGAGTTTCAGACAGTTCTTGGCCGCCATGTGGGTGCTGGGGATCGAACCCGGGTCCTCTGTAAGAGCGGTCGGCGCTCTTAACCGCTAGGCCGTCTCTCCAACCCCTGGGTCCTTCTTTTAAAACACAGAATTTAATATCATGGAAAGGAACTCATGAAGAAAATATGATATTAGGATGAGTCCAGAAACGTGGAAAAAGTCAAGTGAAGTTGAAATGCCTGGATTACCATGAAGATGATAGAGGCAAGGAACAAAGGCTGGGCCAAGTGGATATGTTGGAATGGGCATATTATAGGATGCCTGGATAATGAACAGAGAATCATATTTCAGTGAAGCCCCCAGAGGAGCCTAATTTATGATGAGCATGATGTATGTACCTGTGAAACAAGTACCAGAATGACTAATTTCTCAGACTTGGGTTTTTCTCAAAGGTGGACATCAGGAAAGTCACATATTTTGAGATGTTAGTAGCTGCAGATGTTGCAGACATGAAAAAATTTAGCCCAAATGACATATAGAGCTGCAGGCACTCAGGAGTCACTGAAACCATAAATGCTTTTAATATCAGAGAGACGGTGAAGAAATTGTATCTTTGGAGAGATCAGACAAAAAGATAGAAATAATTTACATTTATCTGGAACCTTCAGCAACATAAATTTAAATATTGCCTATTGATTATGTTATATGTCCTCTGTCATAATACAGTCAAATTGTATTAGAACTATCAAGAAACTGTGCAGTCTTTGTTCCATTGCATGTAAGTTGATACAGACTAGTAAATAAATAGCTAGAAGTCTCAAAGTTTTGGCTCACAGTGACATAAAAGCTATAATAAATCAGAGACCCTATATTTCTGTTAAGATCCGAGGTGTTATATGAACCAAATACAGAGAAATATTTGAAGTAAAACTCCAGTTGACTTATCTTGTATCCCTGTCACAAAGAAGAAGATAAAACGTTGTGGGCCTCTTCAAGTTTTATAGGAAACCTTTCCCACACTGAAGAGTAATGTTTGGCACATGTCCTGTGTGACTCCAAAGGCTACCAGGTTTGAGAGAAGGATGAAGAGGAAAATGATTTTGAAGCACTATAAACATGTGAAATGGTTCTCATGTTTGGGGCATATGGTCCAGCAGACCCTGTATCACTGAAGACACTGACTACAGAAAAAAGTGCAACTTGGATTATGTGACAGGATCTCAGGGGAGAATCATAGATTTGACCTTTGGGTTTCTGGGTCAGGGTCATTCATCCTACAAGAATCATAAACCTTTAAACTGAAAGCTCGTGGAGAACACCTGAGCTTTGGTAAATGTGGAATTAGGTAGTAAGCATGTGCCCTGAACTTCCAAATTCAGGTGAAACCAACTGAAATTTGGTATACATACTCAGAATCTAGCCACAAGGGCCATACAGTAAGAGTGAGCTACAAAAGCAGGAAATCCAGGTTCCCATAGTATCTACTGTGGTGTAATGACCCTCTTGGCACATGTACTTCCATGTGCTGAGGTGCCATCAATGGAAGCATAGAGCTTGATTAAAGCTGAATCTGCTTGGTGTGGGAATAGGAGTTGAAAATAGTGTTGGCATTATAACCACAATCAGAGTGGTTTTAATCAGACAATAAAGGGAAGTTTTCCTTATGCACATAGCTCCAGATCATTCTATTTAGTTTGTAAGCAACAAGAAGTGGCTGGAGTAAGATCATGTGCAGAATGTGGAAATGGGGCAATAGGCAGGCTAGCTAGCTGGTCAGGGACATGTGTCAGAACAGAATGGGAGGTCACATGAAGCAATACTGAGTGTGGGGAAGTGTTCATAGATATATGAGTGGGTAAAAATATAAAATTAATTTTATCGCAGATTAATTAGATAGCATTCACTACATAAAAGGCAATAGTCAGTTGAGTTTTAAAGATAATGTTTTAACTAGTTAATATTAGCCAGATCAGATACATGGACATATTAACAGAGCCATTATCATGGTGAACATGAGCTGGACAGTCTGGATCCTTCCCCAAGATCACTCTAACCATCGCCTCTTCTAAATGTGTAACCCACTGGCATTTCAATTTTCTTCTCTTTCTTCTTTTACTTTCTTTTCTCTTTCAGAACTGTCAACTGCATCTGGGTCCTTGAACATGCTGAGGAAGCACTCCACCACCAAGCTCTAGTCACAGCCCTTTGAGATGGGCCCTCACTAAACTGCTGAAGCTGGCTATGAATTCACTCCATAGCCCAGGTAGTCTTGAATACATGATCCTCCAGCCTGAGCTTCTGGAGTAGTGGGAATTATAGCCTGTGCTACCAAACCCAGATGAAAAAAATTAGCTTTTCTATATAAATAATATAGATTTCTAATTGTAAAAATAATGAATGGGCACTTATTTTTTAAATGGTAGTTTTGTTGTAAACATTTAAGGTGCGAAATATAATATTTTGACATAGATATACACAGTGAAATGGTTATTTGATTTATTTTTTAAAAATGTGTTTTTTGAAGTAGACTGCATTGCTGTAATACTTCCAACTTCAGACATATTTCATAAAGAATATTCTAGGAACTTAATGTACTTAAAACATAGTATCTCTGAAACAGTTTAGAATATATAATAAGAAGGAGTTAAAACAAGAAATAGTGCCAGACAAGAGAAATTTCCCTTTGAGTTGTTGGTCAGGGCAGTCCAAGAAACTCCTCAAATAACAGGCTATTGCTACAGCCCTTGATTACCTCCCAGAACTTGAAGGTAAGACCCTATTGCTGAGGACAGGACATACTTTGGATACAGGACTTGGAGCAATGTAGTTAGAACTGATCTGAAAGCCTCCTTCCTGAATACTATCTCTCAAAGCTCTAAAGACTGTACATAAGCTTCTAAGTGAGCAAAGTCAATCAATTGTTCAACCCCAGCTTTAAAGCCTAATAACTACAACCATGACCAGTATAAACTGCAGCAGTGCGGTCATGGCACTTTTCTCTTGGGGGTAATCAACAGCTGTCTAATTGAACTCTTGGTGGGAGGGAACTCATATGTGGCACTGTAAACATAGTCAAATACACATAGCTGGAGAAATCATAGATCCTAGAGAAAAAAAAAAACCTACTTCTGTCACATCCCTAGACAAATGTAATTTCCTATTGTATGCTAAATATGGATTCTTATATTTACAGACAAGTATACCTTTCACGACTCATCAAAGAAGCTTCTTTTTGAACAGATGGAGACTGTTACAGATTTCCACAACTGGTCACACACACAGTAAGTGTCTGAGAGATGCCCAGCCTTAAGTGATACATCTGCAGTAGAAACTCTATACTTATGGTTCAGGGAACATAGCAGAATAGGAGGTCGAGAGAATACTAGTGCATCTTTCAACTCACAACAGCAAAGCTTCTGCATAAAATGGAGCACAATGCACACAGAAAGCTACAACTGCCCAAAGTGTAGAGAATAAAATACTCCAGAGTGTGTCCTTGGATAGGATTCTTTTTTTTTTAATTTTTTTAAATTTATTTCTCTATGTGTATGAATGTACAGTCTGCATGTAGGTTTGTGCACCCGTGTCATGCAATGCCGCGGAGGTCAGAAGAGGGTCTCAGATTCCCCTGGAACTGGAGTTCTCCAGGAATTGGAGTTTCAGATGGTTCTCAGCCTCCATGTGGGTGCTGGGGATCGAACCCGGGTCCTCTGTAAGAGTGGTTGGCGCTCTTAACCGCTAGGCCATCTCTCCAGCCGCGGATAGGATTCTTATATTAAACTTAACTCACTACAGTTCAGGGACCATTCTGGAAGAAGGGGCAGAAAGATTCTAAGAGCCAGGGTTGGCAAATGATCATCAGGAAACAGAGTCTTTCAGGCTCCTGGGAACTTCCTCACCTGACCTTACAGCAATGGTGGCAGCATGCACAAGACCCATCCACACTCAGACAACAAATCTAGCATAGAACTTGGGAAACAGGTAGCAGGCCCCAACCTTAGCCAAGGAACTGTTGGTACCTGATCACTGTTGGGTGAGAGAAAGTTGATCTTCCTTAAGTGCATGGCTCTAGATAAGCTGACTAGACTCCAGTAGATGAACTCACACCGAGGGACATCTGGATATAGAAAGCTGACTCAATGGGCCTTAACACATATCACAGGATGGATGAAGCCTGGTGAGGGAGCTATAGGGGTGCAGATGATGGAGGGGGCTCCAAATATGATTAAGATGTATTACATGAGATGCACAAAATTCAATAAATAAATAAATATATATATATATATATAATATATATATGTGTGTGTGTGTGTGTTGGGAGAAAAATAAAGATAAATGTATTTTTTCATTAAAAAAAGAATGCTTGGAAAAGTAATGAAGCATTTTACAGATTATTATCTTGTTGTCTTGGGAAAATTTTCATTATACATCCCTTCAAAATTCATTTTCATGAAAGAAAATACTCAGTTAAAATTGCCATGGTACACAAGTGTTTATTCAGTCATCAATACTGTAAAATACTGAGATATAAACTCAATTATTTATGATTTGTAGGCAACAAGGGCAGTAGCTTAAATGATAACTCACAAATTTGTCCTTAGGGGGAAACCAAACTACAGTTCATAGTCAATAGGCAGAGTTTCATAGGCTGTTTCTACCTATTTGTAAGTCATATCTAGATTTGATCATCTCAAACACTATTCATTTAACTACACATGAAATTCAACTTGATAACCATGTTAGATATTCCCTGAATTATTAAACAAGGAAGCAACATAAAGTACCATTAACTTGAATAATACTTTTCTTTTCTGTAGAGACAAATGAATTTTGAATTGTGCAGATTTTCCAGCTGCTTTTACCTGATAAAAGTGGTTTCTACTCCCTCTACATTCTTAAAACTTGTGATCCAGGTTTCAGTCAAAGTTATTTGTCTACTATTTAAGAGGCAGGCAGAGAAATGATCAAGAAGAAACTCTTGCTTAATCCTCTCAGGGCTCTTGGAATTTAAAGCTCACACCCTGCAGAGGTGCTTGAAGTTTAGCTCACATAAATGGCCCACAGTACCTGCTCCTGAGGAATTAATTCTGTTTGGTCTCCACTTCTCTGCTTGACTACACAGAGCAACCTTTGCCTGTCATGCAGGGGCAAAGACGACCAACCTCTTGGAACTTTTCTAGTTTTAGAGGCAGAACAGCCAGTGACCCTGGAAGGCCTGTAAGCAGGCCTAATCAAGGGTACTTTTCCACTCTATCCAGTCCATTCCTAATTCCATTCTTCAGAGTATTCAATTAAACCTCAAAAGTGTTGTCTGTAGTAGCCCAAGAAAGGACAGTAAGCAAATGGGGGCATAGGAAGCAGAGATTCGAGAGAAGACTAAAGAGAGGAACAGGGGCTGGGGAGATGGCTCAGCGGTTAAAGAGCACAGGACCCGGGTTCGATTCCCAGCACCCACATGGAAGCTAAGAACCGTCTTTAACTCCAGTTCCAGGGGCATCCCACACCATCTTCTGACCTCCACAGCATTGCACAACACATGACACCGGTGCACCAACCTACAAGCAGACACTACATTCATACACATAATAAATAAATAAATAAATAAATAAATAAATAAATAAATAAATAAATTTTAAAAAAGAATGAGAGGAACAGAGACAAAGACGCCTCACTATTAATGATCAGCATGCCCCTTACAGCCTTCTTCTCTCAACTCCTCTTTCTCATTGCCTGTTCTCACGCCAGAATTTGTCTAGAACAGTTTGTTCTCCCCGTGTTTCCCAACGTGTTCTGTGCATGTGACTTAGTCTCGTGACTTATTCTCTTCATACTCATGAACTCTGGATGAAAGCCGCAGTGTCATAAGGTTGGTGCTGAATGACTCAGTACAGGCCTAAAATATATGCAGAGCTGAGTTTTTATGCTGTCTTCTCACTCAGAGTCCATGACCATGGTGTTTAGGAGCCTGAAACCCCTCCATGCCAGACGCACACAGTCTGACTTAGCTAGGCTAGCACCATGCAGGACTATTTCACTGTATAATTTAAAATAAACTCTTGGGGGAAAACCCTGTTCTTAAACATAAGACTGACTGTAGGTCAGATAAAAAAATCATACTGCATTTGTCATTTGCATGCTCAGTTGCTAGAGCTGATTGTATCTGAGAGCAAAAATCTGGCTTAAACATTTTGCTCATACATTTTTAATTTATGGATTCAAAAGTTTGGAATAACATTCAAAGTCACAGATGCTTATCTGAACTAAACCCAAAATATTTTGAGGTTTCATATCAGATATAACCATCAGAGAACTGTAGCTGGGAAAGAAAAACCTTTGCATAAAAAACAAACCCAAGATTTGTGTTGAAAATTTACCTTTAGAAAAAACTGTTTCTATGTTTAAAAACTATGACATATGGATACAGAGAAATAGTTTGGTATTAGTGGAAACTGAATTTAAATCTGAGACTAAAAAAAAAAAAAGAGAGTTTCCTCAGAAAGGTATCACCGAAGAACTTAGGCAGTTATGAGCCAAATCACTAAGAAGATTTCTAAAGGAGACACAATTCTGAGGTAAAAAGGAGCTTATCCTACAGTACTTGGTAGTTGGATGGATCTTTGATTATTAGGTATCAAAGGGGATCCTTCAGTTGCTTTGAAGATGGCTCTGGATAAATCCAGGGTAGAAATAAAAGAATAAATTGCATATAACCTGATGCTAATTAACAAGGCAAATAGATATATTACATTAAAAAGAGTTTAAACAAGTGGAAAACTAATTCGCCAACCTAAATATATTTTACCAGAAAATTCAGGAACAACATTGGAATAACTTGAAAGATAATAAACTCTGAGAATGGATAGGGGATGTTTATAGATTCGTGGGTATAAGAACAAATACAAACTCTATCTCTAATAATGACTGGGCATGAAAAATGAAAGCTCATTACTGAGATTTCCACATGCTAAAGTCATCATATCAATTGTTGGTTTTGAAGACAGTAAGAACATGTTTTCACATTTAGATCAGATATGCTGGTAAAGGTGACATGCCAAGATGAAAACAGAACAATAAACACAGCAGCTGGAATGCACACTGCTCATTCTTAAGAACCTTGGAAGAGAAATAAAGGAAAGATTGAACAAGAAGTATTTGAGTCTGTATTTGTCCATACGCTTAGCCACAGTGAATGAAGGAAGGCAAGTGAATGAATTGTTTACCATTTAATTCATTGTTTTGTAAAAGGCTTCATCAGAACTGCAACATGTGTTGTTAGTTGGACAATGTGTTTAGTTATAGAGATTACTTTCAATGTGGAATTAGCTGTTTTTTATGTTTAACATTAACCTGTCAAAACCAAACCATTGTGAATCACTGTGCTACACAACCTCACCCCCTGGCCCACTTCATTTTATTCCAAACTCATATTGTTTTTTTTTTTTTAATTTTTTTTATTAATTTTATTTATTTCTGTATGTGTATGAATGTACTGTCTGCATGCAAGTCTGTGCACCCGTGTCGTGCAATGCCGCGGAGGTCAGAAGAGGGTCTCGGATTCCCCTGGAACTGGAGTTCTCCTGGAACTGGAGTTTCGGACGGTTCTCGGCCGCCATGTGGGTGCTGGGGATCGAACCCGGGTCCTCTGCAAGAGCGGTCGGCGCTCTTAACCGCTAGGCCATCTCTCCAGCCCCAAACTCATATTGTTTTATAATGACTTTACATATACTGTTTCTTCCGGTTTAAATTCCCTTACCTATTCTTGGTCTGATTCCTGCTTAGCTGTTCTTTATCTTCTAATTTAAATATCTCCTATTTGCAAAGCCCTCTGAAGACTACACAAATTCTTTTCCATAAAATGATTCATAATTATTTGTAATCCTTCACCCTTGCGCCTTAGGTCCATCATCAGTAGACAATACGGATTTCCTGCCACACAAACCGCTGAGTCCCTGGATCCTTTCCACGAATGACTTGCTTGTCTGCTGCTAGGGAGTTAAGGCCTCTCAAAAGGAAGGATAATATCTTATGATTCTTTGCATTTCTACCTCCAAATATAGAATCTAGAAAACAGTTCTGACCTTGGGGATGGATGGACACAAACTTTGTCTCAGCTTATAACTGGTATGAATATTAAGGCTAATTGTAGCTATAATGGTGATATCCCTTGAAACCTATCTCCTGATAGTAGATAACATATTGTTTTTAAAGCGTGTTAGTAACACATTAATAATAACTGACTATTCTCTTGTTTGTTTCCACATATTAAATGAGAACAGGAAATTCTTAGGTTTCTGTGTGTGTGCTCTACTTAACATTATATCCTCCATTTTGCTGCAAATGATCCTTTATGGATGAATAGTATTTCATTGCATATATAGAGACTTTTTTTTCTCTCCATTGATCTATTCATAGGGATCTTGACTGATTCTAGGATATAAATATTTTAAGTTATGCTGCACAAACATGGGCCTGTTTATGCTTCATTTCCTGGATTCAAAACTAGGATTGGAATAGCTGGATTATTTGAGACTTCTATTTTTAGTTCTTTACTGAAACTTCAAATATAAAACACTAACTACAATGTATAGGGCAATGTATAGGAGTTCTTTTTGCTCCATATACTTACAGTGCCTATTTTGTTCTTTTGTGTATTGCAATTTTAATTTTATAGGATGATGTCTAAATTGTGGTTTCAATTCACATCCCCTTATTGTTGATGACCATGAAATTTTTCATACATTTATTGGCCACTTGAATTTATTCCTTTGAGAAGAATCTATTCAGATTATTCACTTACTTTAAAATTGGATTTTCTTATTGTTAAATTGTGTTAGATTTTGTGTACTCTTAAGTCTTAGCCTTCTGTCACATGAATCCAAATCAAAATATTAATGGCATTCTTCATAGACTGAAAAAAAATTGTAAAATTCATATGAAAACACAAAAGACCCAGAATAGCCCCAACAAATCTTGAGCAACAGGAACAAAGCTAGGGGAATCATAATTCTTTAAGACATACTGTAAATCAGTAGCAACAAGAACATCATAGTATTAAGATAGCAACAGACACATAGGCCAATGAAATAGAACAGAGATTCTAGAAAGAAATCCACACCTCCAGAGCCCACCAATTCTCAACAAAGCTGCCATAAACACACTAGAGAAAAGAGCATCTCCTTAAGAGATGGTGATAAGAAAACCAGATATTCAGACTGAGAGGACTGCCACTTGGTCATTGACTTCCACCTAGTACAAAAATTAGCTCAAAAATGTATGAAAGAGACCCTACTGTATGAGGTGAATCTCTGAAGTTATTAGAGGAAAATGTAGAGGATAGTACAAAGATATTACTACGGGAAATCATTTCCTAGTTGGGATTTCTAAATACGCAGGCAACAAAAGGAAAAATTGAGAACTGGGTTATATCAAAATAAAAGTTTTCTACACATTAAGGAAACAATCAGCAGAAGAAAATGTCAATGTACTGAAGAGGAAAAAATCATGCGCAAGGCTCTGGATTCAATCTCTAGCACCACAAAAAAATACAAAGATAAAATATTCTTTACTTCATCTCAAAGCCTGTGGTCCTAAAACTCACAAAACATATTGAGTACTTTTTATGCCACTGAACACAGCATTTCAGTTTTAAGTGTAGAGTTTCACTTTCCTTCGAAAGAAATCTGAGACTCAGAAACCATACACATCTTATGGGTGTGCATAAAATAAATGCTGTTTTCATGGTACCAAATATTTAGAGTGTCTGTTTTCTACAGGGACTTGACTAAAAGCTTTATGCACCTTTAGGATTACATGGTGAGGCAATATATGGCTTGAATGTTTTAATATTTATTTTCCCCATAAAGAGAGGGATGATATAATTTGGAACCCATGCTGGTATAGAAAGTGTGCGGGTTGCTTTTAATGGTTATGCTCCAGTAGGAGATATAAATGAGAACCATTCTGGGAAATCTGGGCTGTATGAATGTACAACCTACTTTGTGGAATTGTAAATCTAGTTATTGAAAGGCTATATTAAGTTGTGTTTATTTGATGTAGGCCCCAAATTGAAAATCTAATTGATCATCTTGGCTTTCCTAGGCCCACTGTATTATTAGTAGTGAAATGCCCCTGATGGAGTTTTCAGTTCCTAAGTACACAGCAAATTCAAAACAATATTTCTAGAAATTTTGTGGCACTTTCTGTGGTTGTTTGAATTTCAGACTTAATCCTTAACTTTTTGTTTTTCTTGCAGTTTTTGCCGAGATTCTTGTGGTCCTAGATGTCTATGCATACATTTACCATTGTAGTTTTGGTAAAATCATTTCCACAATTAATAAATACCTACTAGTTGCAGACTTATGGGCCTTACTTGGCCTTGGTGAGCAGACCCCTCCACACAGTAGCTGTTGAGATTTATGTTTATCTCACTTGATTTCCAGCATGCAGCTTCTCAGATAGGACCAGATTCTTCCTAGTGTCCGTGTCTAGCAAAATCCTAAATCGTTACATAACAGTTAGTCTCAAACTCTAACTTTGGAGTCAATTTTCTTTCCAGGGCTGTAGTTCTGTTTCTGAAATGAATATAAATGATAAGGGATAGAGGTAGTTTTTAATGACATTGCTCAGGAATGTATCTCGATTGTCCATTTGATGCATGCAAGCCAGTCAGAGCCTGAATGATCCATGCCAAATTTCTCAAAGTTTATAAACTCTTTAGAATGTTTACAAAATGAAGACTCTGATGACAAATCTCAGACTTGTGTGAAGAATACCATAAAAGTGAGAAACACTAGCTTTTTAATGGTGAAAGTTAAATACCTCCTCTAACTTCATTAGAAGATTTTACTGAGGATCAAATTCAATAATGCATAGCACAGAGGTCAGGAAAGAGTGAGTCTTTTTGTATCATCAGTTCAGTGTGAAAGAAATGACTTTTCTGTATTACTTTTCACAAACAAACCAACATTTAACTCCAAGTCCAAGTCCATAGTCTTCTCAAGGATTCCTTCAGCCTTCCCAAAGAAGCATCAAAGACTGAGTTCCTTAAACTTTCCTGAAAACAGGAAAAAGGCTTCCTTCTCCCAGGATGCCATCCCTGACATGGTCATGTCTGATTGTTGTCACTGTCACCTCCCCTGGAGGTCTGCTAGCTCTAGTGTGTTTATGTTGCATTGTGAGTTGGGAAGCTTTGGCAGGGTTAGGAACCCGGGCTGGTCACTGTATCCACCTCTCAGGGTTCTTGGATCACGTACTCTATATGTTCAGCTGTAGAGTCTTCCTGCCTTACCTGCATCCATTCCAGGGGACAGAGTTCTGGATGCACTGCCCTAGAGCCAGGAAGACTCTGCACCTTCACTTTTCTCAGCTAATCTATATCTTTGCTTAGTATTACAGGTCTGGAAACCAAAAGCACGAAGGTGTTTTTGATCTTGTCTTCTTACCTTCCACTCCCTGGGTGGAGAGATGAACTTGACAAACATTGTCTGTTACTCCCTGAAATGGAAAGCATGGGTGGGTACAAATGGGAAACAAAAAGGAAATGGAAGAATATATTTAAAACATGCATTGTATTGAGGTGATTATGAAAGTCTTTATTACAGTGGTGACTGGCTGTGTGAAAAGAACTTTGGTTTCTTGTGAAGGACACCTTATTCCTCTAGGAGGTATAAAGGCAAGTTCCCGCAGGCTTGGGGCTCCAGCTTCAGAGCTGTACCAGTGGGTGTGAGAGGAGAGAGCACTGAAACGGCACTGGACAGCAGTCAGGACTGGGTTGAAGCAACTAAGCAGCATGTCAGATTTAGAGAAATAAGGCAATATGTGTCTGATTGTTCAACACCTCTTCCACTGCAAACACCTTGTGCTATTGCTATAGAATCCCCAGTGCTTTCTCATGGATAATTATTGGTACATGCTGAATGATGAATTCCTTTAGCTAGTGTTGGGCCAATATGAGAAGGCAGAAAGTATGAAACTCACAATACTGCAAGAAGCAGCCACTTTTCTAGATAATGCATGTTGAAAACACACACACACACACACACACACACACACACACACACACACACACCAGAGAGAGAGAGAGAGAGAGAGAGAGAGAGAGAGAGAGAGAGAGACTGACTTCTTGGAATTTAAAAATAAAATTCTTCAGTGGATTTTCTTATTTTTTTTCTCTTTTCTTCCTTGATACTGCTTACAAAGTATAAAGTGAATTTATTAGAGGAAAGAAAGGGATTCTGATATCCAGTTTTGTATATTTGCTGGATGAATATGACAGCCACACACCTCTTTTCTACATTCATGCTTAATGGAAAAATACCTATTGCTGGCTCAAAGATGTATTTTGGATCAATAATTCACAAATTCAATGTTTTATGATGGGTTATTAATTTTCTTGGCCAGAAAATTATTGTGCATTTCTTTTTTATCATACCCAATTAAACTATACATATTTGATCCTATTTTATTGACAAGCTTCATTTTCTTAGGTGTTGTATGCCACAACGGGAATCAAGGTTGGTTAAGTTTCATTTGCATATCCTTTGTCATAAAAGTTATGTTCTTTGAACATAGAAAAGCAATGTATTGAACTGGTAGTTTTCTTTGAGACGAATATGGTTGCATCTCATTGCGAGATGTGCTCAGGACTGGATACCATATACAGATTATTTATTTTAAGAAGTTGGGCATTATAAAGCATCAGCACTGTCTTTTAATTACCAATAATAATAAAAAGCATGAGGTGGTTTGGGAGGGGCAGGGTGTTAAGTCACATTTCTAAGTTACTGTAGCAACATTTGTCCTTTATGGCACTCAAATTCCCTGTGCAGTAATCTGTGTTGTTACAGAATGCTTTGTTCTGTAGTGTTGACCATAAGCCAAGCTTAAGGGGTTCAAACACTAACTCCCCACTCCATTTTGTCCTATCTGAAAGGCATCCACCAAGTCTTTTTTCTCCTTTCATTTAAGATTAAAAGAGGGAAGAACTTGAAGATTCGTTTACTGTGCAACAGCGCCGCCTAGAGGCCCGACGCCTGAAAGCGTCCAGCATCTAGAGTTTTCTCCAACCAACTCTTTGTTTTTGCTAATCTACAGAGCTATCTTAAAGAACTGTCTTTGAGAATGCGGGCTGTGTTTGATGCCCAGAATCAAAAGCCCAAACTTTCCGGAGCTCTACTCTTGCCACCATCTACCGCACTTAGTTCTTTGTTTACTTTTGGTGACATTTAAAGAAGAGTGGTCTTTCTCTTTTCCAGCAAACCATAATAAACTTGCACATGGCCAAAAAGCCAACGCCTTTGATTACTTTTTTGTTTGCGTAGAGAAAACGCTTGAAAAGTTAGTTTAAAATCTCCGGAAAAAAAGGAAAATAGAATGCTTGTGGCACAGGCAGCAGCATATTTAGTCCCGGGGATATGCTTGCTCCATTTGTTTTGTGTATTTCTGTCTCCCTTCCCCTGCCCTTTTGTTAGTCTTCAAACCTTTCAGAGAGCTGAAATGTGTTATTACCTTGTTAAATCTCAACCCAAATCATTCCTACAGCCCCAAGCTGTTTGGACGTGGGTTGAGCATCTCTCACACACAAAAGAATTGCTTTTGTTCCCAGAAGCTCTCATTGGCTGAATGGCCTCTGCTCTGAGCCAATCAGAAGCTAGTTGTCAGGCTTGGCAGGCTATTTTTAGCTTAACACACAAAAACACTCGGTCTTGGAGGCAGAATGAAAGTCCCCATAGTAAAAGCGAACAGCTGAATGCATTTTGGATGTCACGGCGTGTTTGACATTTTCTCTTTAATTCCTCATCCGCTGTTACATTAGCATGTGTTTTTTGTAAACAACGAACTTAGAAATGGAGCCGTATCTCCCAGCTCTGAATTACCAATTTAGTAAAAAGAAAGCCTAAGAAATAGTACGTTTCATCCAAAAGCAAAACAAGGCGTTTGTAAGCATTTCACAAACACAAATAAGTGCCGGTTGCAGTATGGGAATACGACGTTGTTTTTACAATGGATTTTTGTGAATTTTCATCTTGGGTTCATGGAAATTTTCAAGGTCTTGCTTGTTATGAACTAGAGCTAGTCATTTTTCCCTTTGCTCTTTAAATATGTATATAATTACGTCAACGTGTATACACATGAGGTGCAGCAACTAAACTCATAAATATTCAATGTGTTTCATACGTTCAGATAAAACATTCTTTGAGCATGTTCCCCCATTTAACCTATCATCCAAGGGGAAAAAGAGTATTTTTGTCCCCCGACATGCTAAGAGTGGCAAGCCACTAAAACACACAATTTGTTAATTATCTGATATTTTCAGGAAATGAAAGATCCCAAATGGGAAAATGCCAGGCCCTAAACTTTGATTTCCCTCCCCAGCAATCAATTTAACAATCTCTAAAAAGGAGAAAAAGCTAAGCCGAACCAAAAATTTATAACACAAAGCAATTTTATTGGCAGGGAGACTGCTTCCTGCTAAGGGTGGGGGAGTAAAGACTAAAAAGCCTTGACTAAAAAAACAAAAAAGACAGCAAAACCCCAATCTATTTCTTTTAAAAACGTTTTATATGTTATTTTTTATGTATGAATGTTATGCTTGCATCTATTTAAGGACACTTGAGTCGTGCCTGTGTTGCGCAATGCCCATGAAGATTAGAAGAGGGTGTCAGATCCTCTGGAACTAGATAGAGTTAAGGACAGTTGTTAGCTGCCACATGGATACTGGGAATCAAAGCCAGGTCCTCTGCAAGAGCAGCCAGTGCTCTTAACCACTGGGCCATCTCTCTAGCCCCCACCATGTCTAATTCTTAAAATGAGCTTTCTGTTGGGGATTCGACCAATATTTATTACTCAGTCTTGGGTATATGACCTAATTTGTGGTTGTTTGTAAATCTTAAGAAAAAGTCTATTTTTCTTTTTGTTGCAAACCATGGAGGTGTCATTTGGACCTGGTGACAGGAAATCATGGAAATGCTGAAAAGCCTAGAAGACTTCTAGAAGGAGAAAAGGCTGAGTATACTTCCCCACCCCCACCCACGGCTGCAGGAGTGGTTTGCCTTAGTATCCTTGAACAAGGGTGGCCCCAAACAAGTTCTACTAGAGCTGGGAAGCACAGACAGGTTTGGGGAGTAGGCATTCCTTGCTTGAAGCAATCCAGAATTTTCCACTGTTAGGATTTCTGAAGGTGAATTTGAATAACTGGAATAATACATTTGGGAAAGAGGTAAGCAGCCTTTCCAACATCAATTTGATGCACCGGGGTGCAGATTTTAAAAAGCTACATAATAGCTCCCAGGAGCTTCCCTGGGTTTATGTAGACAACCAGCTGCTAACAATTTAGTTTACTATTCAGTCTTAGGAAATTTAAAGAATCTGATAAATTGAGCCCCAGCACGATTCTTATCTGCTTGCTGGGGTCTCCCATATTGAACTCAGTCAGAAATTAGCCCATTGCAATTTTTGATGCCAGACCCTTATTTTATTTCCCCACTCGCTTCCCTGTGCCAGGGTTTTGCTCTTTCCTTAATCATCCAAGCAACTCCTTGGTTTTAGGCTTGTCTGCCTAAAAAGAAAATATACAACAATAACAAAAAGTTTATAAATCTGTTTGTTTCCAGTCCTCTCTGTGTTTGTATCTAAACTCCTTGAAGGGAAAAAAGTAAATTGAATAAGAGAGAGGGGGTTTTGGCTTTTTTGTCCCTTAACCTCTCTACCTGGCACTTGGTGAGTCTTAAACATTCATGGTGTACATTTTGTTCTCTGGAAACAGAGACAATTTTAGGAAGAGAAACATGCCAATATCAGTTGGCTGCATCTCCATGGGAGTGCTGACTAGAAAAAGGCTGCCAGGTTGCTAACTGACAGAGGAGAAGTGGAGTGACTGGAAAACAGCAAATTTTAGATTAACATGCCCATGAAATAGCTTTGACCTGTTGTAGACTTTGGGAAAAATCATACACTCATCAGTTGATGGAAATTGTTGTAATATTAAGTGGGAAATAGAGAAAAGGTTGGAATTCCTGGATTTTATCACGAATACCCACTAGTTTGTAGAATCAGTGAACTAGAAAAAATTAAAACAGGGCAAACAATAGTCTTCTCCTGATGAAGTAGCTGTTTTCTCAAAAGTGACAGTTTCCTGTGCAGCAAGAAATACTGAAGGAAGTACAAGCAGTACATCTGGCCTCCTTTGCTGGCTCCTCACCTCCTGGGAGCCATGCTTGCAGCCTTGTTTCAGTCTCCTGTAGGCAGTCTCTTCATCGTCTACTGGTTCTTTCCCCCTCTTATTCCTCACCCATCTTCCAAAGCTATAGTTATGAAAGAACCCACTGGCTACTTCTCTATTTTTTAAGATTGAGCTGAAAACAGCAGCTTTTTCTAATGCATTTTCTATCAGGGGTGTGTGTGCGTGTGTGCGTGTGTGTGTGTGTGTGTGTGTGTGTGTGCGTGTGTGTGTGTGTGTGTGTGTGCGTGTTCAAGCACATGTATGTAGAATGCTCTTTAACATGTCACAGGAAACATTATGTTCTTCATTGTCATGATTTTCATCTGGTTAATTTGTAACTCTACAGAGAATCTCCTGGATTAATTATATTAACTGTACCATCAGTGTTCCAGGCTTAACAATATCTCTTTAATAAACTCTATAATATTTCATCCCTTGTCCCTTAACTTGTTTTGATCTTGTGAATACTTTACTGTTTGGTAGACCATTTTTATTAAGATGAAAACCTCAAAACACAAGAAGAAAATTAGAATCAATGCATAATTTACCATGTTAGCACTGGGCAAATGAAAGTACTTTTTATTTTTTCTTTTTATTTTTTTATTATTTTATTTTATTTATTTTATGTGTATGAATGTACTGTCTGCATGTAGGTTTGTTCACCCGTGTCGTGCAATGCCGCGGAGGTCAGGAGAGGGCGTCGGATTCCCCTGGAACTGGAGTTCTCCTGGAATTGGAGTTATGGACTGTTCTCAGCTGCCATGTGGGTACTGGGGATCGAACCCAGGTCCTCTGCAAGAGCAGTTGGCGCTCTTAACTGCTAGGCCATCTCTCCAGCCCAAAAGTACTTTTTAAAAATTCAAGGCCCTTATAGGAAATAAAATCTTTAATGACATAAGGATAAGAAAAGTTTAATAGGAAAGATTTGAGTAGGAGAATAACTGTGCAAGGATGGCTAGTCTATAAAGTTAGTGTGCTGCAATAAAACCTGGTAGTTGAAAAAAGCAACAATTTTAAAACAGTTTTATCTAGATAAAATTTTCATCCAGAATGAGGTAACAATTTGAGAAATGGAAATTTTACTGTAAATAACAATTCATAATCAAGTAGAAGTCATTACAATTTTTGCAGTTATGAAATAAAGAAAAAAGAAATAATGGCTGATATAGAAACAAAGAAAAGGAAAACAATTGAAAAAAATAGCATATAACTGAAATTTACATCGCCTTAATTTTCTGGCTTTAAATATTTCTTATTTTTATTTTATGTGTGTGAATGTAGTGCCTGCATATAAGTGCACCTGTATCATGCAATGCCTCAGGAGGTCAGAAGAGGACATCAGATTCCCCTGGATCTGGAGTTATGGAGAGCTGTTATGTGCCATGTCAGTACTGGGAATCTAACCCAGGTCTTCTGCAAGAGCAGCCAGTGCTCTTAACCACTGAGTCATCTCTCCAGCCCCCTTTCTGGTTTTTACAGATGTAGCAATATTGTACACTGCATAGATATTCCAGAATAAATTCCTTAATGAGAAAACAATTGAATTTGCATTGTATTACTAGAGTAAAATTTAGTAGATACTCAGAAGGTTAATAATGTCCTCAGAGAATAAAAGAATTAAATTTTTATTTCTATTTGTTTTGTGAATGTGTGTACATCTGTATATTCATGGGTGCAGGTGTGATGGTTAGAGGACAGTTTGCTAGGGTCTCTCTTCCACTACATGGGATCCAGGGATTGAACTCAAGTCTTCAGGTTTGGTATTCAGCACCTTTACCCAATGATCCATCTGCCAGCCCTAAAAGAATAATAATAATCTTATTAGATTCAAATTATTCTTCTTTTAAATAAAATTTGATAAATTATTATTATGGCATTTATACTAAGAAAAAAAACATAACAATGAATTCATGTAAGAAAACTGAGGAAAAACAGTCATGAAAAAAAATCAGACACTTTTAAAACTTCTTTGATAAGCACATGGTTTTAACAAGTTTTTAGAATTTGTGATTACTCACTCCACATTCAGTTTCACTGGCATCTCAAACCATTAATCATGTGATAATTATCAGAGTTGGGTGTCTAATAATTCAGAAGGGGGTGAGGCTGGGTATTGGTCACACAACTATGAATATTTTAAACACAAAAAGATTACAGAGCACTTAAGTAGTAGGCCTGAGCATAAAGCCTCAGTGTTAATCGTCCTGGCCTAGAGAACGCCTGAGGGCCTTTCTTATAGCTGGTCCTTCTAGCCACGGCTCTCCCTTCCAGCTTCTTGAAAGCCTCTGTAATTTCTAAATGATGATTTGTTGGTTGCTACTGACAGAATGTCAAAAGAACACACTTAAACATTCACTTTAAACTCAGGGATTCCAGATACAAATACCAATAAAATTCTTAATGTTCTTTTATGGGTGTGGGATGCAACGTGGTGGGCACATCTCTGGACTTCTGTGGGGTCTCCTTTTTTTCTTTTTGCTAGGTTCAAAGTTTTATTTTTGAGAGATAATGAGGTACTCAACTAGAAAGGTGTTTTTTTTTTTCAATGTAGACTGTCTAAAGGAAATGTCCTTTTCACAAGCAATAAACTGTTTAAAATATATAATCTTTTTCATATACTGCAGTTTTGTTTGATTATTGAGACTAGTGCATGTAGATTATTACATAGACATATAATTCCCCAGTTATACACAGGAAGTCTCATCCTTCTCCCTATTTAACTACTACCTTATAAAATAATATCTTTAAAATTTATTTCTACAGGTCCAAACATCCATAGAATATCCAGACTTGAAGATCTTGATATTCATTAAACATTAGGAGCTGGGTGGTCCCACAAGCATCTCAAAACTCCTAATTCCAAATCCAATGCACAGGATATTTGAGTCTCCTGGCTTCCTGTGTACCACATTCACTGAATAATAATAGCATCAACTCTATTTCTCAAGACAGAAATTGAGTGACTTAGAAATACCCCATCAAAAAAAAAAAAAAAAAGTGGAACATTTGCACATTTGCATGCCATCCTTGAAGAGAGGCCCTCCTCATCTCCATGGAGTCTTTAAAAATCAAACAACTGGGACTGAAGAGATAGCCTAGGGGTTAAGAGTGCCGGCTGCTCTTGCAGAGGACCCGGGTTCAATCCCCAGCACCCACATGGCGGCTGAGAACCATCTGTAACTCCAATTCCAGGAGAACTCCAGTTCCAGGGGAATCTGACACCCTCTGACCTCCGTGGCATTGCACAACACAGGTGCACAAACCTACATGCAGACAGTACATTCATACATATAATAAATAAATAAAAATTAAAAAATAAAAATCAAAAAACTAGTTTGCTGTGACATAGGTTTGGCTTGGAAAGGCCTTTGTGACCCAGTCTGTGATCTGCTTGGATAGTGTACTAGTGCCCATGGCAGTGAAGAGACAAGCCCCGAGCTGCAGAGATGGAGTCTCCTTTACATAGAGGGCGGGGATGAGGGCTTGAAAAAGGACAGTGTTGCACTCTGGGAACCAACTGTGCTGGCTTAGAAGCCATGGGGAACTCTGGGAAGGGGTGATGCTTGCTCACCCCTACCAGTGCCATGTTGGCAGAGGGTCTGGTATGCGACTGGCTAGGTATGAACGGCCCCGGTGCATCATGCAAGTGAAAGCTTCCCTCATTCACTCTGTAGGCAAGCCTGAGTAAAGTCACTAATCTCCCCGAACAAAGAGTCTGTTCCTTAATTTGTCTTGGAAAAGTTGCAGGTGGCAGGGGCTGGCCCCCATGTGCATGGGTACCTCCCGGAAGGAATCTCTGCCACAATTTGCTACAATGTTAATGCAATGCTTTTTTTGATTAAAATAAGAAATGAGTGATTAAATATTGTGTAGGAGTCATCAAGCTACAGTCAGTGCCCATGGAACCATGGTGCATCTGTCCAATGAGCACATGTATGCTTCAGCAATAACGCCTGAAAATACCATCTGTGAAGACCTCTCACACATGGCATGGCTGTGTGTCTGGGCGTAAGCTGACACCATTTTAAATGTCATGTCAGTAACAAAACACAAACTAAATTGATTAAGATGTGTGTGCTTGAAGACTGTTGTCACTTTTTGGACAGCATTACTCCACACAATGCACAACCCTGTTAACCTCTGGGACCAAAGTTCCATAAAACTCATCCATGACTTTCTTGACTTTGTGCAAGCTTTCTATAAATGCAGTCACGGATACCAAAATGCAAGACAGATGAGAAACTGGAGGTAAAAGCATTTTCTGAGCGAAAACCTGTAGAACATGTGAGCCTTCTGTGTGCTAAAGTCTGAGAGATCCAAGATATTCATGCTGAACTCCAGCCTTTGACACTATCAGAATTTGTTCAATAGAGATAAGGAATCTGGAAGAAAAATCTAATAACTATAATAAACTGCAGCAGCCTTGTCTTCCCTTCTTATCTTTCTTATTTCTTAATTTAATATCACTTCCCAAAAGTACTGGGGATCATTAGCATACTCACAGATTGGACTTTAGTTTATGAGTTACAGTACCATCATTCAGTATGCTCCATAACAACAGCCTATGTCCAATGCAATCCAATCAACCTGGAGACTGAGAGGGGATGGTTACTCCAAAAAAATCACCACCCGTGTGTATGGAGTGTTTTTCTTTTATTACTGCTAAGAGAAAGAAAAGGCTAAATCTGCCAGAGCATAGGTGAAACCTCTGGTAAGGTTCAGCTGGTTCTAACACAAAGACAGACAATCATGGTTACAAAGATCATGGAAGAGTTCCCTCACAGGACTTTGCTCTAATAGAAAGAGGATGTCTTTCCCCACAAGAATTGACAATGTGGGTGATATCCTTACCCAAAGACCTAAGGAATGTGCATTGCTCTATCTAGTTCAAGTTCTTGCTTTGAAATGGGAATTTAGAGACCTTGAGAAATGGTGTTGGGTTGCTGGCAGACTCCTAAAATGGCAGCACAGTTCCAAATATGCTAAAATGGTGGATCCAGGCCAGGGCTAAGTTCTTCTGCCTGTTGAAAGACCAACCAATCATGGGCTAAGCTGCCCGCCTTACTGGTGGAAAGTTACCCAAGGCCCTAACTGCCTAGAAAGTCTGCCTGAGTTCTGCTGCTGGCTGCTGCTTTCTCTTTGATCCCAGCAAGAGCAGCCCAGAAATCTATTATCCAGTAAACAGCTGTCCCCCGTGGAGTTGTCTTGATTGATGGTCTTTGCTGTGCCTCTTTCCATACACATGGATAATTTTCAAAGCTATTTCTTATGTACCTGAGGTCATTGTAGGTATGGTTACCATTTCACTTAACATTGGGATAGCATTTAAAGAGGAAAAAAAAATTGAATTACTTATGACTGAGACCTAGATTGTGAACAAGCTTACATAATAACCCGTATGCTTGTCATGTGATGGAAGTATTAGAGAGATATTTAAGTAGGATAAAATGGTGTTAAAGCTTTTAAACAAAGACCCGAGGATGAGTAGGGAAACAGCATACACACAGGCATGGGCAAAACGTATGCTGAGAAAATAAGAAATTAGGTACAGTTAGTAAAAGGAGATAGAAATGGCATAAAATGATGCAGATAATAAGACAGGGGTCAGATCATCAAAAGTTAGGGGATGCCATAACTAGAGTGGCCATGTAACTGTCTAGGTCACTTTACAGGCAAATAGTGCTATAAGTAATAATTATTTTGACAAAGATATAAGCTAGGGATCTCCTTTCTGAGTCTTTGGCTGTATGACAGGCTAATAATAAAGTCTGAAGGTAATGTTGGCCATCATTATCACCTCATTGCTGCCATCCTGGCTGGATTTGATCTTCACACAGTGATAACTGGAGCTTAGATAGGACATGAACCCGAGAGCCCAGATTTGCCTAGGTGATGATGAGGAACAATCTCAAACTGCATCAGCTAATCCATTATGAAATCTGCTCAACCTCTTCTTGCTCATTTGGGGCTATTGTAAAAACATGACATCAATTCATTTTCCTAATTCTGGGAAGTCCAAAGCATGAGTAGATTCAGTTCTGGTGAGGAACTGCTTCCTGGTGGCATACTCCCCCCCCCCCGCCCCGATTTCCACATGTGTTCTCACATAACGGAATTGGTGAAGGATCTTCTTAGGGTTTCTTTCCTGAAGGTGAATCCCACTTACAAAGGCTTTCCATCGCAACAAAACTTTGAGATTTAGAATTTCAGCACATGAATGTGGAAATGCACATTCTACTTCTTAATAGAATAGGTAATGTTGCTTTGCACATATAAACATGAAATTTTGATGACCTAGTCAGTAAAATGGCTCTTACTACCCAGTCCTCTTGCATTCAATGAAAAAAAAAAAATCAAAGAAAAGCACTGGTAAGAGAAGGGCTGGAAGCTGGGGAGGGCTCTTCCTCTCAGGAACACCCTCAGGGGGGTCTGCAAGACTAATATTTGTGTAACTGCAACGGAGTCAGTGAAATACAGCCCACCTGGGTCCCCTCACAGTGCTCCTGCAGTCGTAGGTTGATGGGACTGAGAGGCAGAGGTCAGAGCAAAGCTAGCGGAATGCAGGGCCCTTTAAAGCTTTGAGAAAAGCACTCTTGAAAGTCATTGAGCCCTAAGGGAGCTCAGCTGTCTCAGGCCCTTGTGCAATGTTCTGGCCACCCTGCTACTGCCCACACAAACATCTTTCTCTTTAATTTCTTCTGCCTTCTAAACCCTGCTATGGGTTTTCAGTTTTACCAGAGGAATAAATGGTTCCGGAAGCTTCTCTGCTTTCTGTTTACTTCTGGCTCCTTTCTGTGTTCATTAGATAATGAACAGCTTTCCTAATGGCTCATTTTCACATCTTATTTTATGTGTCTCTTTTTTAAAGCTATGTATTTTATTACAGTTCCCTGAGGCAAAATAACCCTGGCCAAAGTTCCTATAAAATGGTTTTGTGTATATATCAAGTCAGTGTAAACAACATTATGGCTTTAGACACTTAGCCCTTTCAAAGTGATTTCTGACTCTCCTGTTTATGTATTTTAAATTAGCCTTGGTACAACAAAATTTCTGAAAGCATATTCTTCTTCCAAAAAATATTCTCTTGATGCAAAGAATTCCCAGATATACTCATTTATATTTTATGTGATGATTTCTTGAATCTCTATTCTGTTCTTGACAGTGCAAAATGCTTGGCACATACCAACATGAGAGACGAGAAAGACATTACTCTTGAAGAGTTGGTGGTTTATTGGTGCTAAGACAAGGGAGTTACTGGAACTAAATGGGTGATTTGTGGATAAAAGCCATTTTGAAACGGTAGTCCCAGTACTAAAACATTCACTTCACAGGAGAAATTGTTAAATCAAATTTTTGTGCCCCCCCACAATCTGAAATGACCTCAAGTGAAAGCCAAAAACTATCATGACCCAGACAACTTCAACAATCCATCTACTTGACCCAGACACACACTTTAGTTTTAGAGCCCTTGAAGTGGGTCATACCAAAGGATGGGCGAAAAGGCTCTATGAATCCCGTGTGGTCAGAGAAGCTTCTCAAAGAACTTCGTCCCTGTGTGTACATGTGTGTAGGTGTGTATGCACATGGAATGCATGTGAAGGCTGGATGTGAGCCTTGGATGGCATCCCTCAGATAGGATGCACATTATTTGGCCTGGGACTCAATAATCAGTCCAGGTTTTCTGGCCAGGGAGCCTGGGCATCATGAATGACATTTTTATGTGGGCTCTGGTTATTGAATTCAGGTCCCTGTGCTTGCAAGGTAAGCTCTCTCCCAGATCCATGAAATTGCTTCTTGAGGAACGTTTAACCAGCTAAGGATTTGTAGGAATAGGCCAGGGAATGGCAGGGGGGAGGTAGACATAAGTTTGAGCAGGTGCTGAATCAGGCTAGAGTAACTTTAGAATTCTGAAGGCATTCAGAGAGGCCAAAACCTCAATATTTAGCTTCCAGAGGTGTGTAAAAATAAATTTCTGACATTCCAGTTACCCAGTCTGTGGGATTTTGCTGTTAAAACCATGGAAAACCAAGACACCATCCTGGGAGTGGGGGAGTAGAGGCTCTGAATTTGGGTACACATGGGGTTTCTGGGATATACTTCTGTTGACTCCCTACCTGTGGCCTTGGATGGGTCTCTGAAGAGCATCAGACTTAACACTCTTGTTAGACTTCTGGATGCAAGAAAAACTAATGTTTACCCTAGAGCAGCTGTTGCTCTCACTAGTGGATGCAGGTGCGACAGACTGTGTGTGCTTTTGTCTGTTCCTTGTTTAGAAAGCAACAGTTCCCTCCCTACATTACAGCAAGCCCAGGTTCAAGTGTTTTTTTTGGGGGGGGGGGCTTTACAAGTAATATTCTCATGGGATGTTATATCTCAGAAAGAAAACATTCCTAGGACTTTGAAGGGTGAGAAAGACCAAACCAGTCAGGGCTAGTTTTCTAAGTTAATGGCATATTAACATAAGTCTGTTCTCTTAAACTCTTTAATTTTGCAGATTGTTCAAATGGAAATTCCATAGTAATTTAGATTTGAGTTGAAAATATGTGGTGAAAAGAACAATTTTAAAAAAGTTAATTCTGGAGCTGGAGAGATGGCTCAGTACTTAAGAGCACTGGCTGCTCTTATAGAGTACCCTGGCTCAATACCCACCACCCACATGTCACTTAACAAATAACTATCCATAACTCTAGTTTCAGGGGAACCTGATGCCCTCTTCTGACCTCCATGGTTATTGCACAACAAGGGTGCACTTACCCACATACAGTCGATACATTCATACACATAAAATAAAATACTAAATCGAATATTTTTTTAAAAAGTTAATTCATGGGTCACTCACAGCTGGGTAGCTACTGCTCATGGGCTAGGGCAGGAGCACCTTCACAGAAAAAATAACGTGTGGGCTCCATCATGGAGCAGAGTAGTAAGAAACAACACTGAAAAATTTTGAAGTTCAGGTAACAGAGCTTGAAGCCACTAGGGAGAAGAGGGCTTTGTGAAAGCTTGTCACCTTCTGTCCCTCCTTGTCCCTTTGTGTTCCCAGGAGACTTGTAATTGCAAACACTCTATTTGCCTGTTAGGAAGTAAAAAGCCAAAAGCACAACCAGAAATAAAAGGATGATGAGATTTCTTACCTGCAGCCAGTAAGGAAAGCATTAACGATATTATTAAAACAATGCTATGCCCAAGAAAGGGAGGAATTGGGTGGGGGGTGTTATTTGGGAATCCTGAAGATGCTCATACTGGAAAGCACAACAGAGCAGGCACATTTCTGAGCTCAAGATGATAAGGTACATGTTCAAAAAGGAAAGATGGTGGTTGTGAGAACACAGGCCTGCACTTTCATATGCTTTCTATGTGGCACTGAAAATGGATAGAAGGGAATTGTTTGACCTTCATTTAATTCTTGCCAAAAACTTTACAGAATTAAAGGCATGTACATTTTTTTTATGTGTATGAATGTACAGTCTGCATGTAAGTTTGTGCACCTGTGTCATACAATGCTGCAGAGGTCAGAAGAGGGTATCAGATTCCCCTGGAACTGGAGTTAAAGACGATTCTCAGCCACCAAGTGGGTGCTGGGGATCGAACCCGGGTCCTCTGCAGGAGCGGTCTGCACTCTCAACCGCTAGGCCATCTCTCCAGCCCATAAAGGCATGTACATTTAATATAGGCAAGGTGACCCACAAATTCCCTCTTTTGTTATTATATCTAGACTTTCAACATATAAAATGGCAAAAGTCCTTTTGACAATTTAATATTTTTCTCACTATTTGTTTGTTTATTTATTTATTCATTCATTCATTATTTATTATGGGTAAGTGCACCCATTCATGCAATGTTCATGAAAGTCAGAAGAGGGTTTTAGATCCTCTGGAACTGGAGCTTCAGACAGCTGTTACCTGTCCTGTGGGTGCTGGCATTTGACCCCAGGTCTTCTGCAAGAGAGGCAGCCAGTGCTCATAGCGGCCAAGCCATCTCTCCCCCTTTCTCACTTCCTTATTTGTTGACAGTTTCATATATGTATATTATATGCATATGTAATGAATTTTGTTTTTTTCCATTTCCCATTCCCCTCCCTCTCCTGAAATCCTTCTTCCTAGCAAGTTCTCGCCTTTTTTTACATCTTCTTTTAGTGCACTACCCACCAGGTCTAATTAGAGTTGTCTGCATGAGTTTGGGTAGGAAGTTATTTACTAGAATGTGGGCGACTTATTGGTACATTTCAGATTAAAAAAGAGAAAAGAAAAAGAATTCTGCCATTTAGTCTGTCCTTCTCTTGAAAACCTGGTATATATGTATTTGTCTTCACTAAATAATAATTTTGTTATTGCACATATCGTTTTAATCATATACCCCTGTGTGAACAGTAGCATAAGTTTCTTCACCCCTAACAATCAAATGTAGATAGTTTCTATTCAACTTTATTTTTTTAATTTTTTATGTATTTTTTATGTATATGAATGTACTGTCTGCATGTAGGTTTGTGCACCCCTGTTGTGCAATGCCATGGAGGTCAGAAGAGGGCGTCAGACTCCCCTGGAACTGGAGCTAAAGACAGTTCTCAGCCGCTATGTGGGTGCTGGGGATCAAACCCGGGTCCTCTGCCAGAGCAGTCGGCGCTCTTAACCACTAGGCCATCTCTCCAGCCCTCAACTTTATTTCCATTGTACCCAGTATGAAGAACAGAAAGGCCACTCCAGCCTGAATGGGTGTGGGGTGTATGTTTCAATAACGCAAACTCTCTTAAGTGAACTTTGAGGGAGAATCTCCTACTTCCCATCTTCTGCCTACCCGTAATTGGGCATGCATATGGTTAAACCAGATGCCTAATGGTAAAGGACATGGCAGTAGGAAAAATGAATATATGATCTGATTATCAATCAAAACAGAGAAGTAATCAAACCACAACACATAATAAACAACTCCTCCTTTGTTTAGACCTCATAAAAAGAGCCCTGAAGCTCTAACCTGGGCTCTGAGCTCCCTCAGTCATGGGGCCAGCTTTGCTCAGACTCTGGTTATGTCACTACTTTTGCAACTCTGTCTGAGCCCTTACTTCAATGCTTTGTGCAAGAAGCCAAACACCTGGAAAGATACCCAGCCTAGACCCTGACCACTGGTAACTCTTGTGTAGTCCTTGAAAAGTACCTACAGTTGAAAGGCTATGGAAACATGCGTCTTTTGTGTGATTATTGATGCTAACTGAAGGTCTTCTAACTTTGACTCAAATTTTCTGCTTCTGGCACCAGTTTGTTTCAGAATTTTCACACTAAATCACCCACATCCTCAAGAGTGAGGTCTTGAAACAACGAGAATTATAATTACCTCACTAGAAGAAGAGGTATTCTAAAGAAAGACACACATGCCCCTCGCTTCATCTATCAGACTATTGACCCAATGGATTCAGGTGATGAGGAAAAGGAAAGACCCACCTGTTGGTGTCCAACAGAGGAGGAAGTTATCCCCCACAGGAGGAGGGTTCACAGTTAGCATGTGCATGTTTCCAGTCTTTCCTTTCACCCTTTGTATGACATTACTGCTACTGTAAAGGTAGAGAGAAGCTGATAGGGGTTTTCCCTCCAATTTGGCCAAACTATAAATAACCCCATGAATTCCTTTACTTTTATTGTTGCTGTGGCAACATAAGACACTTTGACTCACACTTTGAAGGTCCTGTCCATCATGGCAGGGAAGTCCTGGCCGCAGGACTGTGAGGCAGTGGGCCACAGTCCTCCTGCAGTCAGGAGGCAGAGATGATGTGCTGGTGCTCAGCTGACTTACTTTATATTCAGACTGGAACCTCAGCCCTAGGGATGACATCACCCATATACCGAATGAGTCTTCCTTCTTTTCCCCAGAGGTTTGTTTCCATGATCATTATAAATACAGTCAAAATGATGGTTAAGATTAATCACTACAATCGAGTTTCCTTCATCAATTTTGTTCCTTATCCCTTTGAAGATGCCCTGGGTTTATGACTCTTAGTGCCTCCCATAACCAAACCATCTGACCTTGATGGGCAATGCCAACAACTGGGTCATGACAAAAACCATATAGACAACACTCTAGAAATATTTGTAATTATCTCACTAACATCCCCTGCCTGAAAGATCTCTGAAAGCCAGTCTAGAATGTCCTAAAAATATATGTCTCTTGATCTATGATTCTTAGTTAAGAGTTAGGAAATCTAAGAAAGCAGAAGTTCTACAACTTTCCAAAGCTCAGGCAAGATGGAACCAATTCCACAAACGTCTGCCACCTCTGCTCCCTATTGTTATAAGTAGGGAGGATAGAGAAATAAAAGAAGTTAGTAGAAATGTTAGAGAGACAATTGGCACTAAGCAAAAATGAGAGGAAATCAGGCATCTTTGTAAACTTTTAAATCCATCTCCAAACTCACGCACTAATCCAATGTCGGTCCAGTGCTCAGATATGAAAACATCTATCATTTTGGTATGGTTCTTTGTGTTCATTTATTTCCAAGGAAGCTATGATAGCCTGATTCCCTGAATTTTTTTTTTACAGAGAAGGATTGCAATTCTTTAGGAAGGACTCAGTATTCTGATAAGTAATGGAAACAGCCATTTCATAAATCAGAAGATAAGCTCAAGCCATTGCTTTGAAGTCTTGTTGATGTTTTCTTACTGATTTCCTAAGGAGAGAAGGCTTGCCAAAGCTCTTTAAGAAGATAAACAATGCTTGGCCAGAGAAATCCAGAGTCTAAACAATCAACTGATCAAATATTTCTTTGAGAAACTCAGACCAAATCATTTCATGTATCAAGCACTTTCTTTTACCACCATCTCCCTGATAAGAAGGAAATGAATGTATATTTCCTCTTCACCAGTAAAGTAATAATGGATTAGAAAGACCTCACTGACATCTGATAATCCAAAGTAGGCATTTTTATGAAATCCTCAGCTATCTGAAATCCAAACAGGAAGATTTTCCAGTAGTGTAATCTTATTTGAGGACAGACAATTTATCTGACCTTCACGTAGCCTTCAGTTTAGGTGTCTCAGCATGGTTGAACATGAAGACACAGGGTTCTCTAGGGTAAATGTATAGGCATAGCCACTCTACATTCGGCTGATGCCCTAAGACCTGAAGTACCCTCCATTACTGTTGATTAACCTTGTTGTGACCAGTGAGGGTACAATTATTATTATTATTTGTCCCCTGACTATTTTCAGCCCTGCTTTTATGGGCTTTCCAATTAATGTCAAAACTTATTTTCAGAGATTCTTGTTTCTGAATGTAGGAAATAAATGCAATGCTGTGTTAAAGCACAGATATCCATTGCATCCTTTTTACATCAAATAAAGTAGACCAATAGGAGACATTTTGAACAATATTTAGCAGCAAGCTCTCCTTTGTGTTTACTTACAGTGTTATATTTGAGAGTAAAATTTTGACTGAACAAGAAGGTAGCACACACTCTATAAATTATGAAGTTTGCTATGTCAAGAAATCAATTATCCTCATTTAATCATCTCATCCTTCCAGCTTTAAGTCCCATGCCTCTTTGAAATTACCTCAGTCTTAAAGTTTTGGATGCTGTTCTAAGCAACACTATTTTAGACTCGAAATAAATAGAGTTTTGAGCTCTGAAATCTGTCACAGTATACCAGTAATGGTTTGCATATTGTTCAAACCACCTGAACTCCAAAAAAGGAAGAAACAAACACAACAACAACAAAAACAAATTTATGTACATTAAAGATCTTGAGACCTGATTTCTATTCGGGAGTTTTGACCAAAAATGCCTTTTGTCCACTTGATGTCACCATTGCTCTCTACAAACTTGAGAAACAGCAGTTTCAAGGAATGAGGAGTAGAAGAGCAATCAGAGATGGAATTTTTCCATAAGTTAGTATTTTCCTGTGAAAACCAATTTTAATTTAACACATCCACAAGTAAATACTATCATTCTCATTTCTTTTAAAAAAAGAGGTAAAGTCCAGAAATTCTGAGAGATTCATCAAAAGAATTTTCCATCCACTAGTAAGACCCAGGGTTTCAACACAATGCTGCGGGAAATGTTCCCACTATAATCAAGGATCCTATTCTGTCTGGCTCTCCTCACTGCCTGCTTTGCATAAACTACACACTCAGCTCCTCTTGGTGCAAGATAGTTTGCCATATACTTTTTCTTGCAGACAATAGTCTCATGGAAGCAAGGCAGCTACACTGGTGAGGGTTCATACAGATGGATATTGTGGTTAATAGTTCTGTATTATCAATAGAAAGTGTATAATCATTGCAGATATTTGATTAGTCTAACTAATAATGTCTAATAATGACTCTCCAAATCACAGTTTCAGGTGCTTGTAAAGATCAGCAGGCTATCTGTATCCCTCTTCTTTGAGTGCCATTTCTTTCATACTTTTTTTCTGTGAGAGTGTCTAGTTGGTTCATGATCACATTTTTGTTTGCATTCTCAATGTAAAGAGTTAAAAGCAGAAGGGAGCATCTCTTAGTGTAGCATATACCTAGCAAGAGTTGAAAGGAAGTCTACCTATATGAGTGTAGTGGCTTTAAAAGAATCAGTGTTCTAAATTTAAACATTGTATTACTGCCTTTTACTTTCTGACTCAATAGAAACACCAGGTCTATTGGTTGCGCGCGTGCACACACACACACACACACACACACACACACATTTCAATCGCTACATTTTAATTACTGCATTCATCATTGTCTGCTTAATTACTCATCCCAGGAGTCTTCTGGTACTGTCTGAGGGAGAAGTTTGTGTTGGTGGCAGCCATAACAGAAAAGGTTTAGTTGCCTTTATGTGTCTTCTGGGAGAAATCTGGACCTAGATATTGAGAACTACTTAACAGATGCCTCATTGGAATATGGGATGCATACTATCTTTCACCCTCAGCTTTGAGTCCTAGCAATCCTAATGCAATAAGAAATACTAAATACAAATTTGGGCTATCAATATATAATTATTTTATCTAACTTCCTTCATTTTTGTTGTTTTGTTGGCTGTTTTTTAATTTGCAAAAAATAAAGCTCCGAAAGCATAAATGAGTTTGCCAAAGTCAAACAGAGGTGAGACTGTAAAGGCTAATCGCAGTACTTGCTCTGTTACCAGGTTCCACACACAGTGCTTCCCAGGTAAAACCTTGGGAGTTTATAAAATGTACACAGACAGTCCACCCTGCCTTTCTATTTAGCAAACATTTCGGGACAGGAGATCCAAGTGGATTTCTGACCAGGTATGTCCTGTCTACTCAGAAGATCCAGGTGGACTCCTAACCAGGTGTGTCCTGTCTACTCAGGAGATCCAGGTGGACTCCTGACCAGGTGTGTCCCGTCTACTCAGGAGATCCATGGAGACTCCTGACCAGGTGTGTCCTGTCTACTCAGGAGATCCATGGAGACCCCTGACCATGTGTGGTTCTGTTTATTCAGGAGATCCAGGTGGACTCCTCACCCACATGTGTCCTGCTCTGGCTCTGTTCTATGCTGTGTGGAATTCCCTCCCTTCTCTTTGACATGACCTGAGTTGGACCAGTATGAGGCAAAGCCTCTATGTTCCCCAGAAGCAAGCATCAGGTCATGTTTAGAGGGAACTTCAGCATCCTGAGTTCCAGGACTCAGTCTGAGCAAAGTAGGGAATGTGCACGTGCCAGGTCCTTCTTTGCCCTTGCCCCCTGGATGCCTCATCTGAAGAGCTAGCTGAATCTGGCCCAAGTAACTCTGGTAAGTACGCAGGCCTCTGTGCCTAGGACTAAGAAGTACTGAATATGGCACTGTAGGATGCTGGCTTCTAGAAGGTACTGCAGGCTTATGATTAGCAAGCCACGCAAAGCACAGTTGTTAAACCTGAGCTGAGAATAATTCCCTCTGTGGGTCACACCTGGCTGCATGAAACTTCCTGTTTGCTAATGCAAACATTTTATCAAGGACAGCACCAGGCTTCTGTTGGTTTATAGGATGGGCCCTGATCCAATGTGACAGATGTCCTTATATTAGGCAGGAAATATGTGCAGAGAAAAGTCCATCTCAAAATACTGAGATAAGAGAGCCATCCATAAGCGAAATAGAGAGGCCTCAAAAGAACCCAGCCTTGACAGCCCATTGCTCTTCAAGTTCTAGTCTTCAGAACTCTGAGGAAGAAAAAATTCTATTTTTTAAGCCATCTGCTATGCAGGGTTTTCCCATGGCATCTCTGGAGAGCACGTGCAGAATGTCATAAGAAATCTCTATTTAGGAAAACGGTGACTAATACTGAGAGTGTGAGAACAAATGTCTTTATCCGAATATTGAATGGCGTAGGATGTGTATTAGTTCAAAGAAAAAGGGATGATTTTGTTTGGCTCAATTTACAGGCAAGACCCTGATGGCAGAGAAAGGCTGATGGTGGGAGTACCGGGGGCTGGGTGCATAGGGTTTGTAATCAGGAGAGAAAGAGAGAGAGAGAGAGAGAGAGAGAGAGAGAGAGAGAGAGAGAGAGAGAGAGAGAGAGAGAGAGAGAGAGAGAGAGAGAGAGAGGCTGGTGCTCAGCTTTCTTTCCCCCCTCCCTCCTTTATTCTCTCCCAACTCCTTATTTTTTGAAAAGTCTAACTAGGATTCCATCTCTTTGATGGAATGATCCCATATTCAGAACGGATTTTCACTTTTCAGTTAAGCTTTCTTGGACTCACCCCTATAGACATACCCAGAAGCATGTTTCTACTGTGATTCTAAATCTAGTCAAATTGGCAATGAAGATCAGATATCACAGGTGGAGCAAGGAGAATTTGTGGGGAAGGCATGTGGAAAGGTGTGGGAAACAGAAGGTATCTGAATCACTGGTGAACTGGGGAGTGGCGGGGTGTGTGTGGGGGGGAGGGAGACAAGGAAACTGATCCTTAACAATAAGGCAGCAGAGTAGCCTTGAGACAGGTGTTTGTCTGTTGTAAGACAAAGAGAGCAACTCTATCCTAGACAGTTCTCTTCCTACTTCAACCATGTATCTGCTATCCGAGCTTGGCATCTTCATTAATGTTGGTTCACACCTCGTAAAATTACTTTGAGAACAAGAACAGGCCTTGTTGTGAGATAGAAAAGAGAAATAGGAAGATATAAAATCATATTTAATAGAGAAACTCTCTTGAATTGCTGAGTTCATCTCTTTACTTTTAAATAGTGGCAGTGCCTAAGTTTATTTACAAGAAATTTTAACAGAATCAAGATCCTGGGAGATAGGCTTATTTCATGGTGTATCTATATTGCTTCCTAGTGGTAGGATTCTGCATTGCTATCACATACTTGAAAAATAGTTTTGCAGGTAAATGGATGGAACTTGAAGCCAATGTGCTAAGTGAAGTAACACAGTGCCAGAAAAACAAGTGGCGAATGGTCTCCCTCATTTGAGGATGCTCACACCAAATCCCTAGATGAAGGTCAAGCTGAACAACATTATTGTTATATTTCTGATTATCTGAAAGCAACTATGATGTTATAATGTAAATCTCTTAACAGGCTCTAGAATCGATCCACCATTTACTTTCAGATTCTGTAAGTACTGTATATGAGTGGAAAATATGTATTCATATTTTACTTTATTTTTTGTATTCATATTTTAGAGCAATATAAAATTAAAGGAGGAAAATGTGAATTCCTAAACATAAAAAAAAAAAGACTGAGAAAGATGCAGTTATGGCAGAATGCATAATCTGCGGTGGGGTGGGGGAAGGGAAAGGGGGGTATGTCTAAACTCAACTGAGAAATGATGTCTGAAATACACAAAACATCAATAAAAGCATTATAAAAAAGAAAAATAATTTTCATGATGCCGATGTCACTTTTAAAATGGTTTATTCATTTGTGTATGCTGCAGCTATTTGTGGAATGCAAGTTATATAGTGAGCACCATTATTTTGTATGTAGAACTGACCTAAACTGATCTTTAAATTCTTATTTAACACAGAAAATATACAAAAAAACTAATAAAATCAATAGCTACTATTAATTAGGAGCATGCCACCCTCTAGGCACACAAAGCATTGCACTAGAAAGCTTTTACACTTTATTTCTCTTGTCTTTTGTAAACAGGTTAAAATTGTTATTACCTGCCCCTTGTGTCAGCTTTGAGGTTTGTGACTGACCCAAAATCTATGTACTGAACTGCAGTTAGGTCTTGACAAATCTAACCATAAAGTCACCATTAATTCCAGTTTCCCATGGAGCACCTTAAACAACCCATGCATAAATTCACTTATTTAAGATATATATTAACCTGTTTAGTTGATATATTTATTATAGATATATCCCCTATTATAAGACATTACTAGTATTAGATAAGGGTTCATATGCTGATTTACAACATATTACTGAATTAAATACTGTTTACCATCCATGCATTGTGTCCAATGGTTAAATGAATAGACTATGTGGCCTTGGCTGAAAACCACATTTAACTCCAGTTCCAGGGGAATCCGATGCCCTCTTCTGACCTCCGAGTCATTGCATGACATGGGTGCACAAACCTACATGCAGACAGTACGTTCATACACATAAAAATAAATAAAATTTAAAAAAGAATATGTGGCCTCTAACTTACCTGTGAAGATCAGAGTCAGTCATGGCCTGTTCTAGTTTGATTTGTTGTTGCTGTGATGAACATTAGGACCAAAAGCTGACTGCGATTCCCACAATGGATGAGAGTTGATCGCATCTTGAAATTTGTTTCGTGCCTCTCCCATCCGTCTGCTTACCACAGGTGCTCTAATAATCACTTGATCGCTGTCTTCTAATGTAGAGCCAGTTCAGCCTGCTTCTTTGCTTTACAAGTGCCTTTTTCTCACCTCACTCTCACCCTCGCTTTAATGTCAACTATCACTTACTACTATGCCTACAATCCCCTCTTCTAAGGCAGATTCCTGACTTCCCAGGCTACCACACAGGGGGGAATCACTATACCAGATTTCAAACTGCATTACAGGGCTATAGTCATAAAAACAGCCTGGTACTGACACAAAAACAAAGAAGGAAAGGTTTATTTCAACTTAGAACTCCCATTTCAGAATCTATCTTTGAGAAAAGTTAGGGCACTAACTCAACCAGAAACCTGGAGGCAGGAATTGAAGCAGAGAGACATGCTGTGCTGCTTGCTGGCTTGCTCACAGTTCACATTCAGCCCAAGCCCACCCACCCAAGGATAATTACTGCCCACAGTGGGCTAGAATTTCCTATACCAATTAGCAATCAAAGAGCCTTACAGACATGCCCATGGGTCAAAGTGATGGAGGAAATTCCTCAGTTGAAGTTCCCTCTCTCCAGGTGTGTCAAGAGCAATTAATTAGCATCCTTTTATTTGGATTGAAAAAACCTTGAATTTAGGTAGTACAGTCTGAGTTTGAGCTTGAAACATGTAAACTGGCATGCTTTTACATTTTACTGATCCAAGTAAGACACTAGACTTACCCAGATTCCACAGTGTAGAATAAGAGCTTTTTGATGGGAAGATGTCTACATGTCACTACAAAGCATGTAGAACAAGTTGGCATGAATCAGTCAACTCATCAACCATTCAGTTTTCCCAGTACCATAGCCATAGATGCTAAGGGAGCATATAGAGCAGCATGTGTGGTAGCCTGGGAAGTCAGGAATTTGCCCTAGAAGAGGGGATTGTAGGCATAGTATTAAGTGATAGTTGCCATTAAAGAAGTAAGGGTGAGAGTCAGGTGAGAAGAAGACACTTGTAAAGAGAAGCAAGCTGAACTGGCTCCACGTGAGGACACGGTGGTCTGGTGGCTCTCCTGTGGAGAGCAGACAGATGGGAAAGGCACAAAACAAGTTTCAAGATGCGATCAACTTTCATGCATTGTGGAAATCTTCTATTCCTTTAACCAAGGACAGCTATTTTCTTTCTTTTAAAAGGTATATTCTTACCTTATTCGTTGTGTTAAAAGCTTACATTTTTTTTCTGATTTAGTCGATAAACAGAAAGAACACATCCTGGAGGAATACAACTTTAAAGTTAGTGCGCAGCACACACTTGTCCCACCAAGTTATATTTTGAAGGCCTAATGGACACTTCTTTGAGATAGCCCAAAAGGGAGTCGTTATAAATGAATGATGTGTGGATTAGACAGTTGTCAATCAATCTGTCTGGAAAGCAATTCTCCAAATGTCAGGGGAGGGTGAAAGAAACTAAAGGGGATTTCAAAGAGAAAGTACGGTTATTAGGCCATTAAAGGTTTTTTGTATTTATTTATATTTTTATTCAACTAATAGACATGAGACAGAAAAGACTCAAACTCCCAACACCCATTAATACACGACACTAAAATACCAGAATGTAAAATAGAAATGAACAGAACCAGTATTCTAGAGTTATTATTGTGAGACCATTTGATTCTCATTATTTTTACTGGCTCTTTTATGACATTCCCCAAATTAAAATGATCTTAATTTTTACAACTACAGATAAAAAGCACATTTTATTATATTACAAAACATCATATCTAACCCAGATTATCCTTACATTAGTTTAGAATAAGGGCCACACATTTCTGAAGGATATTTTCATAAGTGAAGAATAATATTGTTTTATAATAGTTTCCTAATAGTAATGCTAATAGTGAATTAGCATCTCATATACAGAAGAATTCCCCCCAGCTCTCCTCACTTACCCTGCCTGGCATATGAATCCATTTATGTGAGACCTAATTCTGATAAACATGTTTTATGTTTCAGTGAATTTTTTGTATCTATACTCTTTCCTTTCCAGCCAGTCAGAATGGAATATTCTCTCTCTCTCTCTCTCTCTCTCTCTCTCTCTCTCTCTCTCTCTCTCCCCCCCCCCCCCCCAAATCTGTATGCCTATTTGGCCTCTACACAATCTTCTAGTACGTTGTGCTGAAAATACTAATGTCTGTATTCATTATTGGTCTGTGACTCTCTGGGGACAAAACCCTCTGTGTTTTGGTGTTTATGTCCTTTAGAGTGGCAGCTGCCCGGTAGAGCCTCATGGATGTGGCTGTGAATAAATGAGTGTGTGGATCAGATGCAGCCTGAAAGACTTAGTATTTATTTCCACATCCAAACTTAATACATGTGTACACAATTAGATTTGTTTTTATGAATGTGTTGTTTATGTACTTTCACATACTCAATCGTTCAATCAATAGTTACAACAACCATTGATGTTCCGTTTAAGTAAGAATACTCAGGTCAGTGGGGAACCATGTAGCTACAAGAAAATGCAAGTATCTGGGTACAGTATCACATCTTATAGATGATATGGCGTCTGTACATTCGTGCTCTGTGTCATAAAGCCTGTATCGTTTATTTCTTAGGTTCATTTCTTATGTATCAGTAAGGAAGGCAGAAAGGTTCCTTTCAATTTAGGAAATCTGCTCATTCAATTCTGTATCCAGCCTCTGCATCATATGACCACCAGATGGCGGTGCAGCGTAACTCAGTACCAGGACCTGTCTGCCCCACCTCTGAAGAAAGGATTTCTCGAGGCAATTTTACCCAGTTAGACATTTTAGTAAACAGACACTGTTATGGTTGAGACTTTACCCCCTCTCTTTACCATCTTTTCATCTGTGACTTCCTGGATTTTTATGCATAAATTATTTTAGGGTGCCAACCTCCCTAGGAAAAGAAATGGTCACCTTGAGGCCACAAAATGCCAACCAGGAAAAGGTTCATCCTCTATGATTAAAAATAAAGTATAGGTGGACAAGAAGCACAATGGTCTACTTTGTCTGGAGATGTCGTTTTGGACTCTAATCAGTTCTGGCTGTTTCCTTTCGTGGGCTGACCGATTGCCCAGGGATAGGCTTTCAATCCTACTAATGAAGCACAAGAGATTAGATATACGTATTTAAACATTGCTAGTTACTATGGTAGGTTACTTTGGTATAGACACAGATGTTTGGATGGTGTGTTAATCCCTGGATTACTTTTTTTTTCCCTGAGAGAGATGACAAGGCCTTACTGTGGCATATAAATCTCCTAATCAGTAGAAGGTATAAGCTTGTGGCAACATCCACGAGTTATTCCTCCAAGGAGAGAGCTAATAATCAAATAAAGTTGGGATATGCAGACATATGGCTGACACTGCTGCACAGTATTTCCAAGCAAGTGAGGTGTAGCTGATGTTGGTGGAGGAGTTTTGCTTGACTCAAGGAGACCAACATTTGCTTTATTGGTTCAGTGGCCTTTGGTAACACTCTCTGGTATTCCATAGACCAACTGTATACTTGTAAGTGTGATCTGGATACAATCCTCTCATGGTTACATCAGGTCATTGACAGCAGGGCGGGCCTTACCGCCTCTTTTCTTGCAGATATCCCAGTTACAGGCAATAAGCCTTAACCTTTTTGTCTGTGCACCATCTCTAAGCCTAAGGAACAATCTGTGGAAGAGGGGGAGTGGTATATTGTAGGGGCTGTGATTGGGGTGAACGGTAAAACTACGACAATATAGTCTGGACACTTATTTGATCAACTTGATTGAACATTCAAGCCCCTCCAGCTGGATGGTGGGAGCCTTGGGCTCTGTGGGCTGGGGCACAACTGCTTGCAAATTGGTTTTATATGAAGGATTCTTGTGCTAAAAAAAAAGGAGCTAGATACTGACATTTGAACTAACTGGGAATATAAAATGCTAGTTGTTTTATTTATAGTTTGTATTGGGTTGGTCTCTATATTTTTCTGAATTATACAACATCACAGTGTAACACTTTCTTTTACTTGTAGGACAATTTAAAGGAATTAAGCTTAAATTTTACTTCCCAAATAAGTAGAAGTCATAGTCCAGTCATATAGCGTTAAAGAGCAAAGTGTTTATTGGGTAAAATTTATTTAGCAGGTACTCAACTCTGCCCAAGCTTTATCCACCAAGTATAGGATATTTTAAGGCTTAGTGAATTGTTTAGATTAGTTAAATTTAGGTGTAGGTTTTGGTGGAAATGGTAATACAATTGAACTAATTGGGAATATAAAATGTTAATTGTTTTATTTATAATTTGTATTGGGTTAAGGTATACAAATGGCCTATATATTTTTTCTGAATTACACAACATCACATTATAACACTTTCTTTTACTTGTAGGACAATTTAAAGGAACTAAGCTTAAATTTCCTTCCCAAATAAGTAGCATACAGTCAATGAGAAACAGTTTGGGTAAATTTAATGAAAGCTTATGCCTTGGCTCCTGTTTATGGGTATGTGTAATACAACTTAGGCATCTATAGGTCAAAACATAAAAACCTAAAAAAAAAAAAGAAGGAGGTGGGAGGTGGGGTACTATCCTTTCTGGGATACAAATGGAAAACTCTGTGTTCCAATCCTATTGATAAATTTTCAATTTTTCTGATCTTGAAACTAACAATGGGAGGAGAATTTTATGTTCCCACAGGTAAAAATCACCAATCTAAATGCCTGAAAACATACAACTTATGGCTGTGCAGGATGGACTGGGAAATGCCAGCAGAGAGGTTGACCCATCTGAACATTAAAGAAAGAGGAACCTCAGACTGCCTGAGTCACAGACACTGAGCATCTCTCTGAATACTATTGGGGTTAACTGTTTATAATGGGCCCTAATGAAGTTTACCTTCCAGATACTGAGAAACCTTCCTACCTCTCCCCTTTATAGGAAAAAGAAAAACATGATGGTAATGAAACCACTCCCTAACTGTAAACTAGAGCCAATTGTTACAGTGGTAATTTCCTATAAAACAGGCATAACGTATTAATTGATTGATAGGCATAGGAACTGTGAAAGGATATTTCTCTATCTAGAGCCAAATTCAATAGTAAAGTGTTTATAAGTTGTGTAATTAAGCAAAATATATTACTACAGGAAAGCTCTGACATCAGCAATGAATTATTCTGCCTAGGAGATGTTGGCTAGGGGATTCAAACCCGCCCCCCCCAAATATAAAGGCCTTTTGCCTATAAGTGGGATATATGCAAGGAGAAAGGCAGTAAGTCCCTGTTGTCGAAGACCTGGTGTGAGCATGAAAAAAGTTATGAGACGTCACTTGCTAGCGTACAACTGGCCTCTGAAATGCTAGAGAGCGTTACCAAAGGCCACTAAAGCAATACAGCAAAATATTGGTCTCCCTGAGACAAGCAAGACTCCTCCGTCAATATCAGCTACACCTCAACAGCCTGGAGATACTGTGCAACAGTGGCAGCCAAGTGTCTATATATATCCCAAATCTATTTGGCTATTAGCTCTCTCCTTGGAGGAATAACTCACAGCGGATGCCACAAGCTTATGTCCTCTAGTGGTTAGGAGATGTTATAAGCCACAATAAGAACTTGTCACCCTTTATAGAGAAACCACAGTTTGCGGATTAGCATACCATCCAAGCATCTGTGTCTATGCTCACAGCTTAGCTTGACATAATAATTGGTACTGCTTAAATGCCTGTACATCCAATAGCTTGTGCTTTGTTAGTATGACTAAAAAGGGTATCACTGGGAAAGCTGTCAATCCATGAAGGGAAACAACCTGAACAGACTGGAGTCCAAAATGACAACTCCAAAGAAATTAGACTGTTTTCTTCTCACCCACTTGTGCCCCTTTCCCAAAGCCCAGGGAACAAACTGCGGAAGAGGAGGCGTGGTAGATTGTAAGGGCTGTGGAGAGATAGGGGTGAATCATGAGACTACAGGAATATAGTCTGGACTCCTGATTGATCAACATGCCTGTGCATACAAGCTTCTCCAACTGGACTATGGGAACCTTGGGTTGTTCAAAATTTGGACATAGATACTTGCAAAATGCACCAATTACCTAATTGTATGACATACTGAGTAACATCAATGTTAACTGGAAACAACTGTGTCATTATATTGTAGAATCCCTTAAAAAAAATAAAAATAAATAAATAAAAAAAAAATAAAGTATAGGGCTAGAGAAATGGCCCAGCAATTATGAGCATTGGCTCCTCTTGCAGAAGATATGGGTTCGAATCCCAGCACCCTCATGGTGGCTAACCTTACCTTCTGTAACTCCAGTTCCAGGAAGTCCCACGCCTCATTCTGTCCTTGGACATTGCAGGATACAGGTGCTTTTACATACAGACCTAACATTAATACACATAAAAGAAGAATAAATAAAGCTGGGCATGGTGGTGCACGCCTTTAATCCTAGTACTTGGGAGGCAGAGGCAGGCGGATCTTTGTGAGTTCAAGGCCAGCCTGGTCTACAAAGTGAGTTCCAGGATAGCTGGGGCTACAGGGAGACCCTGTCTCGAAAAGACCAAAAAAACAAAGAATAAATAAATCAAAAATTTAAAAATAAAGTATAAATTCATGCCAGGACATTGTGGATCTTCCTGCATGAAATAATCTGATCAAAAATGCCTCAAAGTTGTGCTTGACAGCTTAAATTTTAGTTAATTCCAGATCCAGTCAAATTGACCTTCAAGATTCGCCATCACCCCTGTCATGGTGGCCTGCTTTCTTGATATCCTGTAGGGAGATTCAGCTACCTCATTGCCTTCAGCCTGCTTTCCTGATATCCTGTAGGGGATTCAGCTACCTCATTGGCTTCAGCCTGCTTTCCTGATATCCTGTAGGGAGATTCAGCTACCTCATTGGCTTCAGCCTGCTTTCCTGATATCCTGTAGGGGATTCAACTACCTCGTTGCCTTCAGCCTGCTTTCCTGATATCCTGTAGGGAGATTCAGCTACCTCATTGGCTTCAGCCTGCTTTCCTGATATCCTGTAGGGGATTCAGCTACCTCATTGGCTTCAGCCTGCTTTCCTGATATCCTGTAGGGGGATTCAGCTACCTCATTGGCTTCAGCTCTTTCTCAGTATGTTCACTCTCCTCAGGAGATTGGTGAAGAAAATATTTGGCAAAGTTCTTTAAAGCCATACTATACCTATTGATGTAGCAAGTCACAGACAGACAGTCAGACAGATAGACAGAGGGATGTAGAGCTCCAGGCTGATCTGGGTGTTGATGGTAGCCAAGTTTTGGTGTTAGTTTTCATGTACCTGTGCAGGGGATATGGTTGTCTGGGTGGCATCTGAGAGAGGCACGGTTGCAGCATGGTGCTAGGGTTATGGAGTCCTTGAGGCGGTCAAGATAGTGTGGTAAGAGTAGCTAAGCTGGCCTCCCCAAAGCCTCTAACTGGTTTTACTGGTTCCCTATGGCAAAGTATGCATGTTGGGGTTACCTTTACTTTATCTGGAAGTTTCACCAAAACATGGACTTAATTCTTCATTTTGAACCATCCTTTGAATAAACAAAATTGGTATCCATCAATTAAAATATGATAAAATAATAAATACAATAAAGCAAACTTGTAGGAGCATTCCATGCTTTTTCCTGCATGTGAAGACATAGTGACTTGACCACAGTTGGCAACAAGCAGGGTCCTCATCGCAGCCTAAGCCCACCAGTTCCAGAACTCTGCACTTCCTACCCTCTAGAACAACAAGAAGTAAATTTTGCTTATTGATAAGATTCTGAGGTTGTGGCAATTTATTAAACTACTCTAAATAAACTAAGATGAATAGACTATGGATGACCTTTGTATATGCTTGTTTTACATCCGTACATCTTTGGTGAGGTGTTTGTGCAAATCTTTGGTCTATTTGTAATTGAGCTGCTTTCTAGTTGGGCTATTTTTTATCTTTTTTCCTTTAAGTTAGAGCAAAGCTTGTTTTTTGGAAATTTTTAGAATTTCAGAATTTTTATATAAAATGGCAATGAACATATGAAAACTAAAGTAAAAAAGTACAATATCATTTACAATTGTACCAACAAAATATGAAAAGCTAAGCTGTATTATACATATTGATACATACAAAATGTAAACAGAAAAACTGAAATCTAAGTAGGCAAAGAAGCATACCACATTCATGGACTGGAAGACTGAAAAGTAGGTGTCGGGCTGGAGAGAAGGCCTAGTGGTTAAGAGTGCCAACTGCTCTTGCAGAGGACCAGAGTTTGACCCCCAGCACCCACATGGCAGCTGAGAACCGTGTTTAACTCCAGTTCCAGGGGAATCCGACGCCCTCTTCTGATCTCCGCAGCATTGCACGACTGCGTGCACAAACCTGCACGCAGACAGTACATTCATACACATAGAAAATAAATAAATAAAATAAAAATACATTTAAAAAAAAAGAAAGAAGGAGTTTATTTGAGCTTACTGTTAATGGCTCCAGGAGAATAAGAGTCCATTATGGCAGAGAGGTATGGTAGAAAGAGGTCCCCAAGCAGGGGCAGAAAACAGAGCTTCACATCTTCAAGTGGGCACAGGAAGCAGAAAGAGAGACTAAAGATTGGCAGACTTTTTGAACTCTCTAAGCCCGCCCCCGGTGACGTGCTTCCTCCAGCATGGCCACACCATCTAACACCTCCCCAAACAGCTCCACAAACTGGGGGAAAATCTGAATACTTGGAGCCTATGGGGGACATTCTCATTCAAACCACCACAACCATGTATTATTTCAGGGAGAAATGGTTATTTCTTACAGCTTTCAGCTTTATTCTAGAAGTTAGTTTGCTAGTTAAAGCACAAAAGGTCATGGGGCATGCAGTTAACTTGATTTCAGAGACATAATGACTACTGTGTTCAGTATATGAATGTTTCATACAGTGCTTGGGATACACTTTGTTTCTAAATTTAAAATTTAACTAGACATTGTCTTCTTTGTTTGTACCCCCCACACACACAAATGATATCAGCCCAAGCTGAAGGAAAGTTCATGAAAGCCAAGAAAGCTGAAAGCAAAGAGTAGTCTGTATGCCTGTGGCTTATGAGCTAAAAATCAATGAATCATAGAAAATAAAACACTCCAAGAGTTATATATGAAGCAAAACTTTTTACTGTAAGTTTAACATATAGGAAGAAAATGCAATTAAATGCCCCTTTCCCCCAAACAAGATTAATATTAATTTTTTTTTTTTGGTCTTTTTGAGACAGGGTCTCCCTGTAGCTCTGGCTGTCCTGGAACTCACTCTGTAGACCAGGCTGGCCTTGAACTCACAGAGATCTGCCTGCCTCTGCCTCCAAAGTGCTAGGATAAAAGCCGTGCGCCACCGCACCTGGCAATATTATATATATATATATATATATATATAGATATATATATATAATTTTTTCAAATAACACCAGGTTGAGGTTTTCAAATAATATCAAAGTAGAGGACAAGTAACTAAGGGACAGGGGCTTGTTAGAGCACAGTGGTCAACATTTACAGAAAACTCTCAAAGACTGTGACATTTAGTTTTAACTTTGCTTTTTTAGACTTGAACCTAGTATAGAAGATTTAGTTTTCCTTTACTCCTCTTAGTAATAAAAACCCTTCGTTTTAAATACAGCCTTGTGATTGGACTCCAAGCCTACACTGGAATGTCCGCGCAAGTGGTATGCCAATTTCCATATCACCTCTTTCTTTGAATGTAAGGGCTGAAGGAAAATGCTGATACCATTAACTTCTAGCTCCTGAGAATCCATCCCTATTTCTGAAAAGGACTAACATACTATTTTATTTTCATACCTACCTTGTTTTTAATTACTTTGATATAAGAGTTGCTTCAGAAGTTATAACCTAGATGATAGTAATTGCATAATAAAACTATGTGATCAATGATTAGTAGTCAGGCAGGGAAAGCGAAAAAGATAGATAATGCAGCTTGGAGATCCAGCAACCTTTAACATGTTATGACAAAACAGGTGAAAACACAATGTGGAGGACAATTTGTGGATGACTCTGTATATACAAAGAGTATAACTAACTCTCAGGAAGAAAGAAGAAATGATTTATCCAAATCTTTATGGTTGGATTAGAACTGGCTACTTGTTCAATGTTTAACTAAATAAAAGTTAAAAGGCTAAGGAAATGGTCTACCCTCCACCACAAGAAAAATCTAGAACCTATGACCTGGTTGGATGAGTGTTCCGTTCCAATTTTATCCAATTAAAATATATTCATTTATGATATGAAAATATCAAATTGTTATGTCAGATGCATTTTCTGATTTCATTAATATGGAAAATATAAAAATACAGGTCTTTGGGGGATGTTGGCATTTTCTCCTTATCAAACTCTAATGTAAACTCTTCTCAATTTTAGCAAGAATTGCAAGTTTAGCTCCTGCTTTCCACTCTCGATACCTGATCAATGTTCATGGCCATTCCTCATTCTTTACAGTTTCCCAGACAACATGGGATGGTTTTAGTTTGACATCAGCAAGAATCTTGTATTGAAGTTAGTCAGAACTCCATTCCCTTATTCTTAAACTTACCTCTGAGTAATTTTCAATGGTCTGTTATCTTACTCTGAATCCTGACCACTGACGTAGATTCCAATTTTTCCTTGTTTTTGAAGTTCAGTCCTGTCTCCTTACTGCAAACCTACTGCAATATGGCAGTTTTGAGTAAAGTTGTTACTTTAACAAGTTTTTCTTTTGGTCTTTTTGAGACAGGGTCTCCCTGTAGTCCCAGCTGTCCTGGAACTCACTCTGTAGACCAGGCTGGCCTTGAACTCCCAAAGATCCGCCTGCTTCTGCCTCCCAAGTGCTAGGATTAAAGGCGTGCGCCACCACGAACGGCACTTTAACAAGTATTTTTTAACAAGTTTCAGGAACATTTTTTCCTGAATAGTATTATTAGGTACAGTTAGACTTGACTTGTTCATCATTCCTGTAACATATACATCAATCGAAGTTGTAAAAAACAGCTGAAAAATGAGTGGTGAACACACCATTCCTCCCATCATCACTGAGATTCTCCCTGGCCCTAGCTATTAGCTCACAGGCTTGGCTGTTTCATCATAAGGATGGATATTCCACAGAAAGACTCAACTTATTCTCAGTCTTTCTCAGTCTTTCTCAGTCCTTCCTCCAGACAGCACCATTTACTAGCAGGATCTATATAAAATACAAGAGACGAAACTTCTTAGGCTAGCGGTGGGTCCAGGACTATAGTCAAGATACAAGTGACTCTAAAGATGAAATTCTATGCCACACAGATGTCTCCATGAGGCCAAATGAATGCTTGTCACTCTTCCTGCCGAAAAGGACAATCCTGTATCTGAATTCCCAAGAGGGTCATCTACCTGAATTCCAATGGTCTGAGATCTCACAACAATTTTCTGCAAAACCCTGTCATTTTAGCAACTACCAGCAGTGTCCTTATTTGAGTTGTTAAAGAATGATCTTTGAGGACAAACGTTCATGAATGGCTACCATTTGGGGTTTTGTAATTGCTCTTCTCAGGAAACTTTAGATGTGGCAAAGCATAGCATTCTACCAGTGGAATCCACTCACCAAAGTTTCCCCAGCAGAACTGGAAAACTCATCTTTGCACAGTGAGGAACCGTGATCAATCACTCTTTGCATTTTACCTTGGCATTTGGCACTCACCTTGGAATTCCTCCTCACTCTCTTCTGATTCCAGTTTCTTCCTGTGCCTGTGAGCTGTTATCATCATTATTTTGTTATTTCAAAGGAAAGAATGCTATATTGCTTTTCAGGGAACATTCAGCTATCCAACTCTACAATTAGTGTTTTTAAGCAGATGCCAGGTCTGATTTTTTTTTTTTTAATTGGAAGACCTGAAGCCAGTATTTTAACAGTCACTTTTTGTTTAACATTACTTTGAGAATAAGTTTGTTAAAAATTATTAACTAATCAGAAAGTTGTTTTCTTCCCCTAAATAAATCAAAATATGTGTTTTTCCTATGATCAGATTTCAATCAGGAATTGTTTGAAGATCATAAAAAGCAGAATTAGGTAGCTTGAGGAAATTGTTTTAAAAGCCATTGTTTCCTTTTTAAAATTATTTTTTATTTATTTATTTATTTATTTATTTATTTATTTATTTATTTATTTAAATGTACTGTCTGCATGTAGGTTTGTGCACCCTTGTCGCGCAATGCCGCGGAGGTCAGAAGACGGTGTTGGATTCCCCTGGAACTGGAGTTCTCCTGGAATTGGAGTTACAGATGGTTCTCAGCCGCCATGTGGGTGCTGGGGATCGAACCCAGGTCCTCTGCAAGAGCAGTCGGTGCTCTTAACTGCTAAGCCATCTCTCCAGCCCAAAAGCCATTGCTTCTGTAATTGTGGTATATGAGGGGAGGGTATGTATGCATATTTTAGAGCAATATAAAATAAAAGTGGAAAATGTGAGTTCCAAAAATGGTTACCCTCATTTGTGGATGCTAACACCAAACCCCCAGTTGAAAGGCAAGCTGAACAACATTATTGTTATATTTCTTTTTATCTGAAAGCAACTGTGCTGTTATAATGTGAATCTCTTAATGGGCTCTATAATTGACCTACCACTTATTTTCAGATGCTGTAATTACTGTATATGGGTAGAAGGTATGTATTCATGTTTTAGAGTAATATAAAATTAAAGGGAAAATGTGAATGGTTAAACATATTTTGGAATTAGCGTACAATTTATTCACGGAGGTCAGAATTGTGATACACAGGTGATGGTTATATAGGCATATGTTGGAACAATACAAAGGGGAGGGAACAACAACTACATAAAGACTGGGTCAAAAAACTGATACAGTTAAATTCTGCCCCAAACAACAAGCTTCTGCAGTGAAAAACTTTGGAAAGACTGAGAGAAAGATGCAAGACATGTATGGCAGAAGGCATAAACTGGGGTAGGATGGGGAGGCAGGGAGAGGGGAATGTGTATAAATTGGACTGAAAGATAATGTATGAAATACACAGATCATCAATAAAGGTATTTAAAAAATAACAAAAAACACCCCAAACAAACAAACAACAAAAAAGCCATTGCTGAACATGGTGGTTCACCCTATAATCTCAGCACTGTGTAGCACATGTAGGAGGATTGCTGCAAGTTCAAGGCTGTCCTAAAAGCTATTGAATGATTTTACGTTATGACTGAATTCAGCTATTCAGTTTGGCACAAGGCTTTGATTGATCAAATAATTATAAGCATACACATGTGGTATATCATTTTACACAACATTGTGAATTTCTGCATGTGCAATGCAGCCTTCTGAAACTCACAGCCCAGGCTTTATGGCAATCAGAAGTCTAGAAAAAGGACAACAGGATTTTCTGTCCTCCAGTCAAGCTTCCTAGGTCTGGCTGCCACTGCACTTTTGGTAGGGCAGCAACAGTTACCCTGGGGATGCTCTTTATTAAGAATGCCAACTCTTTTTTTTAAATACTTTTATTGATGGTTTGTGTATTTCAGACATTATCTTTCAGTCCAATTTAGACACATTCCCCTCTCCTTGCCCCTCACCCCACTTCAGTTCATGCCTTCTGACATACATGTCTTGCAGCTTTCTCTCAGTCTTTCCACAGTTTTTCATTGCAGAGGCTTGTTGTTTTGGGCAGTTAATTGTATCAGTCAGTTCTTTGACCCAGTCTTTAAGTTGTTCTTGTTCCCTCCACTTTGTATTGCTCCAACATATGCCTATATAACCATCACCTATGTATCAAAATTCTGACCTCCGGGAGTAAAGTGTATGTTAATTCCAAAATATGTTTAGGAAGAATGGCAAACTCTTTATATATGAAATATTTTTATATTTATCTAGCTTTTACATAATATAAAGACATCAATAACTACTTTGTAGTTTTCTGAGGTTACTCATATCATCCTTCATTATTTGGGTGCAAAATGAGAAGTTGAGTTTTTCCAATGTCAGTGATTTATTGAAGATGGCAGAGTATATTGGATTCAGATAAACATTGGTTAGAATTTCAGTTCTGCTAGCTATTCAATATGGTACACCTGCCTTTAGTTTTTGATAACTAAATTGGGGGTAAGAATCTCTATAACCCCAAGTTAGAAGTAAATGAATTAATGTAGGTAAAGTTCTAAGGACATAGAGCTATCAGCCTTGCTGATGTAACACTCTCAATATCTTTAAAGTAACTTCCCTCTACCCTGTCCCAGGACTACCAGTGCATATTCCAAATCCTCAACTCAAATCCTTCCTCAGACTACACAAGGCTAGATGAGAACTAAGGTTCCATAAGCTGGAGAAGGTTGGAAATAAAAAATCAGAACCTCCACTCTTGAGGAATACATTGTGGGGTGGCATCGAAGGAGGCCGTGTTTGGAGGAAGTGCTTCCTGTTCTTCTTTTGCAACCGGTTCTATAGCAACAATTTCATCCACTTGTTTATTTAATTAGCATTGATTAAACTTTGGCTCTGATCCAATTCCTTAACCTTGTTCTTTAGTCTGGCTCCTTCCCCAACCAGCCTAGGCTACAAATCTGTTGATGAGTGAATATTTTGGTGCCAATAGTACAATTACAGTGTTCTCATTTCTGAACACCAAGACAGCTTTTCTTTGTTTACTTCCAGACTATTACAAGGCATATGGTTTGTTGTTGGATATTTTCCTCACACTTTCCTAATTAGATCAACTTGGTCTTCCAACCTCCTTTTAAGGATATCTTCCAAGACTGTTTTCTGGTTACTTAAAAACTTAAATGTGACAGGAAATCTATTCAAGTTCCTGTGATTATTTTTCTTCATAGGTCAAATCTTTTTTTCATATTTTCTTTTAAATATACTGCATTTTAATGAGAAACCAAAAGCTCTAATATTAGGGAAAATTGCCATTTGAAACAGACTTTATCTGGCTTCATTGAAGGTAACCTACCCTGGAATATTTATAAACTGTTGTACAGAAGGTGGCCACAGTGAGGAGACATAGAGTCCAAGTTCATGAGTGATGAGGTGTGAATGGTTTTGTAGGTCTAGCCCTTAATTACTACTACTTGAATACTGTTATATTAAATATTTCCTTTCTCACAAGATTAAAATGGAAAATAAATTGTGTAGCTATATGATGGAACTATGGAAATCTTCAACAAATGTTAGCAATTATAGCATCTTATGTAAGCTAGCTCAGATCATCCAAACAGGTCAGAACTGAAATATTGGAAGAATAATGACTTGCGGAGGTTTGTTTCACTCTTTATTCAGCAAGTAAACAATATATAGATAAACTGATGCCAAGACTCTATTAGGAAGTCCAAGTGGCACCCCTTTGTGAGGATGCCCAAAAGTGCAAAATAGAATTCTGAAGCCCTAACAGGATAGAAAATCTACCAGGATAGCGTTCTCCTCCAGCTCAGAGGACCCCAGCACCACAGGGTTCATGTATTTTTTTTTTTTTACATGGAGGGATGAGTATGGAGAGTCCACGCACATCAGAACTCAGTAATGGGTCCTATTTTTTCTTTCTTTTGTGTGTATGTGTGTGTGTGTGTGTGTGTGTGTGTGTGTGTGTGTGTGTATGTGTTATGCAACTATGTAAGTGTGGTGCTGGTGTCTACACATGCATGGAGCCAGAGAAAGATGCTGAGTATCCTGTTCTATCACTCTCCATATTGTTTCTTTGAGACAGAATCTCTCAGTGAATCTGGAAAGAGGCCTGCAGCCAGCCAACCCCAGGGTTGCTCCTGTCTCCCTCCCATAGCACTGGGATTGGTGATTCCTGCAGCCTCACTCAGCTTTTTACATGGGATTCTACCTCAGGTCCACACACTTGTGCAGCAAGGGCTCTCACCTCTGACCATCACTCTAGCTCAGCTTGTCCTATTTCTGTAAAAGAAATTTGAGGCCACAAGGCAAAAATCCCCATGTTGTTTCCTTCAGTTTTACTACACCCCCTTGAAGCTTCAGTCATCTAAATGCTGCCTCCACCCCCGACTAGGGCTTGTCATTTCGTTGTTAAAGTTAGTGAGTGTGAACCATAGGGAAGACAAGGCATTCAGCTACCATCTAGGAAACATTAGCCGTAACAGTGACAGAGAGACATGGACCACAACCTGACTTGGATGCATTAGCCATTGCTGATATGGTTGCTTTCCCTGAGATTCCCCCAGCTCTGAGCAAGCTCTATGCATGAGCTTCCTCCTTTGCCCTGTATTCAGTCCCTACAGATGCTTAAATAGCCTTCTGTACAGCAGAAACCAACCTTCCCTCCTCCTTCCCTGCCTTATGTTAATGTTTCTCATCTGAGAGTAATCACAGTCTTCAAGATCAGTCTGCCAAGGTACAGAATCTCTGTTTTTTTTTTTTTTTTTTTTTTATGAAATGCAAAGCAGTGTGGTTTTAGAAAAGGGGCAGAGAATGGACCATGGATCTTGGTTGTCACTTGTTTGCTGGGGATTTGTGGGGGGAAAAATCTAATCTTCCTAAGCCATTTTTTTATTTGCTAATAAACAGACAAGTGAGTTGTAACTGAGAAGCTGGTGTGAGGACTACCTGCAATTCTTAGATGATGTACACATAGTAAGCAGACAACATAGTCACATTTGTGTCATTCTCTCCTGCCTACAAAGTTCAGAACTTCAGGAAACATAGTAGGGGATACTTTCCTTTGTCTAAACCCCAGTTGGCTGTTTCTTCCTGCAATCTTCCCATCTCTGAAGTGGGTACATTCTCAGTGCCCTAGCAGATGCCTGAATGGAAGATGATCCCCAAACCTCAACTCTTTTACCATCTTAACTGAGCTCCAACATTGCAAGTTGAGGTGTATTGACAAAACTAGTGCAGATTTTTTTTTTCATTCTCACAATTTCACAGATAAAAGATGTGTCCTTATCACAGATTTGAACAATTTCAGAAAATCATTCCTCATAAAGTCATGAACTTAAACATTTTTAGCTTTTCTTTTTCATCTATGAATTGCGTACATCACTGTTCTTGTGTTTGTGAGTCATTATTAAATAAAATACAGTTACTGAGCACAAACACTAAGATAATGTCACAGTCAGTCCAAACATTAAGGCAGCTAAGTGACTACTAGGGACCAGGGTATAAAGTGTGGATGTCCTGGACTAAGTCATGAATATCTTGGACTAAGTCTTGATTCATGTTGTGAGGGGGACAGATTGGGAATTTGGACAAATTCATCATGCTACTCAGAATGATTTGCTATTTAGAAATTGTGAAGTAGTTTTCTAGTCAAAGTTAAGAATAGGTAACTAAAATCTGGAAAACCAAAGCTATGGGGAGGGGGAATAATGTGCTTTCAGCCACTCCTTTTCTCTTCAACTTCAGTTCTTTATAAACTAATGTCCAAACCCTAAAGAGTTGAGGGTAAAATATTTTATATGCTATACTCTTCAGAAATTATTAAAAAGCCTTGAAGTTGGTATTTATTTCTTATGACTGTGTCTCCAATGTACTAATTATTGTTCATTGTTTCTGCAGAAACTGAAATACACTTTTTGATAAATTTTTTTTTTTTAATTTATTTATTTATTTTATTTCCGTATGTGTATGAATGTACTGTCTGCATGCAAGTTTGTGCACCCGTGTCGTGCAATGCCGCGGAGGTCAGAAGAGGGTGTCGGATTCCCCTGGAACTGGAGTTCTCCTGGAATTGGAGTTTCAGACGGTTCTCGGCCGCCATGTGGGTGCTGGGGATCGAACCCGGGTCCTCTGTAAGAGCAGTCCGTGCTCTTAACTGCTAGGCCATCTCTCCAGCCCCACTTTTTGATAAATTTTTAAGTACTTTTTTATATCTAGCAGTTTCAAGTTATGGTGTATTCCTGAGTTTACATTTGAACTTATTGATATATTTTTCTCATTGCATATATGTGAGACTACATTCATGATGCTGAAAATAATTTAGGGTGAAGTTCATTTTTCTCTTTTTATGTTTCTGTTTAATATCTTTACTTTCACCTCTCTTTTATCAGCATTGAGCATGATTATGGTTTCAAATTCTCCTTTGTAGAAATCTGAGTTTCTCCCTGTGCTGAGAATATGTGTACGCTTCTTTAAGACAACAGAAATGAAAACCATCTTTAAGCCATACTTGATTCTCTTCTGGAACCCTACAAGTTAGAATCAGGCTATTTTTTTTTCCAGGATTATCATGTAACTTACAACTTCATGGGGAATATTTCACATTCTGGGCAATGCCAAGAGCCAAGTCACCTCATGGAAAATTACTAGCTTGTTTAACTCAGGAATTTATGGGTGTGGCGAGCATTGCAGTCATTGAAAGGACATCTGGTACTTTCAGATACACCCTTCCCCCTCTCCGAACTGTGGTGACTCACTACCGGCCAACGGATTTCCCCTTGCACAAAATAAAGATTATGGAGCTTGATCAGAACATTGTCTTGCTCTAGTTCTTTGTGTCCTCTGTCCCCCATTCTTTTGTCCCCTCCTCAGGTCCATGTTGATGTCCCCGCAGGCCAGGACACCTTGGCGCCCAACGTGGGGCTTGAGGAACAGGGATTCAATTGAACGTCACTACAAAGAAAGAGGCCTCATCGCATCTGGATCACTGTGCTTTTCTTCGCGAAGAGTGGTCCGCATAGAGATCGCCACAGAGTCACCAGCCTGTGAGACTGATCCGTAAAGGTAGGGAATAGTGACACAAACATGGGACAGACATTAAACAAACATGATTTATTTTTAAAGGGTCTCAAGGAGTCCCCCAGGATGCGAGGAACTAGGGTTAAGAAAAAGTATCTTAAGAAATTCTTTGATTTAATTTCTGATGTTTTCCCTTGGTTCCCTCAAGAAGGAACCATTGATGAAAAAAGATGGACTCAAATAGGTCATTGTTTACGAGATTTTTATAAAAACTTCGGTCCAGAAAAGGTTCCTGTCCTGGCCTTCTCCTATTGGAATTTAATTAATGAAATATTAACTATTCACAAAAAATGTCCAGATATCCAAGAGGTAGTTAAAAAGGAGAAAAGGTCCTTCAGCAGAGCTCCCCACCTCCCTCTGTTTATGAATCCATTTCCATTGCCATGCCAGTCCCAGAAAATTGCGTTGAGCCCGCCAAGCCCATTATCACCCCTAAACCCTTGATAAAGGAGTCTCCCACTCTCTGTCTTTGTCCTTCCCTTAAGTAATTTAAGACTCAACATGAGCCGACTGATGCCCTTTCCCCAGAGGAAGCTCAGTCCCTTGAGGAGGAAGCATCCAAATATAAAAATCCTGACTGGCTGCCCTTGCTATCCTCCCAGAACCAACCACCCCCATATGTTGTAGCTCCCCCATTTTGTGCTCCTGCCTTTGATTCTGATATTACAGAAAATGTCAAAGCAAAACTTAGTTGAGAGGTCACCTCACTTAAAAATTTACTCCAAATAAAAAACCAACACCTAAACTTAATAAAAGAATTACAGGCATTGGATCTAGAACTAAGTACCTCTCCCTTGGTTCCCATCACACCCAAACCAGCATCCAAGAAAAAAACCAAAACATGTATACATGCCTTTCCCATTACTAGAAGCGAGGCGGCCCCCACTTCTAGTGAGGCAAATGAATCTGAGGAGGAAAGGGAAAACTCCGGTGAGGAAGCCTCGGATGATGAGGATCAGGCTGAGGCCCCAAATGAGGAAAGCAAAGAGACAACTCTAGTTTCAGGCCAACAATACCGCCGCCTCAGTTTTAAACACATAAAAGAATTAAAAGCTGCGGTTACGCTTTATGGCCCAGTAACGCCATTCACTCTCTCTATAATTGAAACTCTGAGTGATTGATGGCTCACACCTAATGGCTGGTATCTCTTAGCCCATGCCACCTTGTCAGGAGGCAACTACATCCTTTGGAGAACTGACTTCGAAGAAAATTGTAGGGAAATAACAGCTCGCAATTCCGAAAGCAAAACTGCTAAAACATGGGTTAAGATTAAACTTCTGGGTCAGAGCCCTTATGATACCAATGAAAAACAGGCTAAGTTTCCTCCTGGCCTCCTGGTCCAAATCCAAAATGCAGGTCTCAAAGCTTGGAAATGGCTCCCTTCTAAAGGGTCAGCAAACACCTCTTTAGCCAAAATTCGACAGGGTCCTGACGAGCCATACAGTAATTTCATTAGCCGACTCACCGAGGCGGCTGAAAGACTCCTTGGACAAAATGAAAATGAAAGTGAGTTCATCAAACATCTTGCTTTCGAGAACGCAAACCCTGCCTGCCAAGCTGCCATTCAACCCCACCGTAGTAATGAAGATATCTCTGGCTACATTCGGCTTTGTGCAGGCATTGGCTCGGCTCATTCCATCGGAATGGCAATAGGAGCTGCTCTTAAAAATTTCACTCGGGCTGACCATCCTAAGACCTGCTTTAATTGTAAACAACCGGGACATTTTTCCAGGGAATGTATAGCCCCCAAAGTCAAACATCCACTTCCTCCCTCCTTATGTCCTCGATGTAAAAAAGGAAAGCATTGGGTCTCGGAATACCATTCCAAAACGGACGCCCACGGTAATACCCTGCCTCCAAAACAGGGAAACTCCGAGAGGGGCCAGCCCCTGGCCCCCAAAATGAGACAAACCCTAGGTTTGTCCCCCAAATGTCAAGTCCTCAGGCTTAAACGTCACTGATCTCTCCCGAGCAACCACAGGTAGTGCAGGACTGGACCTCTGTTCCTCCACCACTACAATATTAACACCCAAAATGGGAATTCAGATCCTAGAGATGGAGGTCTTCTGCCCCCTGCCCCCTAATTCTTTCGGGCTTCTTCTTGGTTGTGCCAGCTTGACACTCCAGGGCCTAAATGTATTCCCTGGAGTTATTGATAATGATTACACAGGAAAAATGAAGATCCTAGTATCCTCCCCCCTTGGCCCTATAACCATAAAACCTGGACAGAGAATTGCCCAACTCCTACTAATACCCCTTACTCACCCTAATCAAAAAATTTTCAAACGATCCAGAGACACTGACAATTTTGGCTCCTCAGATGCCTATTGGGTTCAAAAAAATCACACAAGACAGTCCCCTCTTAAAATTAAGACTAGAAGGAAAAAAATTTGCAGGCCTTGTAGACACCGGAGCTGATGCCACAGTAATTTCTGACAAACGGCCTCTTTCCTGGCCTCTTACAGCTACCTTAACTCACCTTAAAGGCATTGGACAATCCTCCAACCCTCAACAAAGTTCCAAGGTCCTCACATGGACAGACGAGGAAGGTAATTCGGCTACAGCTCAACCATACGTTGTACCTGGCCTACCTGTCAACTTTTGGGGCAGGGACATTCTTGCCCAACTAAATCTCATCATGTGTAGCCCAAATGAAATTGTCACCCAACAAATGTTGAGGCAGGGATTTTGCCCCAGACAGGGATTAGGAAAACGCTCACAAGGGATAAAAGAGCCCATCATAGTAACTAAAAACTCTGATCGCCTAGGTCTCGGCATGAAAAATTTACCTTAATGGTTGTTGACATTCTTGTACCCCATGTGACAAAATTACTTGGAAATCTGACAAACCTGTATGGGTTGATCAATGGCCATTAACGTCAGAAAAATTGACCGCAGCAACAGCTTTAGTACAGGAACAGCTTGCTGCTGGCCATATTGAGCCTGCCACCTCTCCTTGGAATACCCCCATCTTTGTTATTAAGAAAAAATCTGGCAAGTGGAGGTTACTACAAGATCTTAGAAAAATCAATGAAACCATGGTTACAATGGGTGCCCTACAACCTGGACTGCCCACTCCTTCGGCCATTCCTACTAAAAGTTACAAAATAATCATAGACCTAAAAGATTGCTTCTTCAATATCCCTCTTCACCCAGCTAATAAAGTACGCTTTGCTTTTAGTCTGCCCACAACTACTTTAAAGGGCCCATGCCTCGCTTCCAATGGAAAGTCTTGCCCCAAGGCATGGCTAATGGTCCCACAATGTGTCAACAATTTGTGGCCCACATAATAGACCCCCTTATAATACTTTGGCCTTCAATCTATATAATACACTATATGGATGACATCCTCCTGGCAGGCTCAGACAGCTCCCAATTACTTCAGTGCTGTCAACAACTTTCACAAAAATTAACAGATCATGGCCTTAAAATCACCCCAGATAAAATCGAACTTAAAGAACCCTATTTTTATCTAGGTTTTGAACTCCATGCTCAAAAATTTTTTACTCGAAAAATTCAGTTAAAAACTAGCCATTTAAAAACTTTAAACAATTTCCAAAAACTCCTTGGGGATATTAATTGGCTCAGACCTTACCTCCAACTCACAACTGGAGGACTTAGGCCCCTTTTCAACATTCTTAAAGGAGACCCCAGTCCCACCTCTAGCTGATCTTTAACCCCAGCAGCAAGACATGCTCTACAAATAGAAGAGGCTATACATACAAGAGGCCACCTTTATCTCATATGAGATGCCCCTCCTCTTTGTCATCTGTGACAACATCCCATACACCAATGGGGGTCTTCTGACAACAGGGCCCACTTTTATGGGTCCACCTTCCCACTTCTCCCACCAAAGTACTTGCCCCTTATACAAGTCTAGTTGCTCAACTCATTTCTTTAGGGCATGAACAAAGTCGACAATATTTCGGCAAAGATCCTGATAAGATAATTCTCCCTTACTCCAAAAACCAATTACATTAGCTTATGCAAACCACCAAAGAATGGCCCGTGGTCTGTTCATCTTTCTCTGGAATGACTGATAATCATTATCCTGCTAGCAAGCTACTTCAGTTTGTTAAAACCCACCCTTTTATTTTCCCAAAGATTACCTCCACCCAACCACTGTCAAAGGCCAGCCTAGTGTTTACTGATGACTCCTCTAATGGAGCCACAGCCTTTGTCACTAATGGAAAAATTACTACCATCCAATCTCCCTTTAAATCAGCACAGCTTTTGGAACATTTTGCAGTAATCAAGGTTTTTCAGGCACTTACGCACTGTCCCTTTAACTTGTATACTGACAGCTCACTCCTACATCGCCCACTCTGTCCCCCTCCTTGAGATGGTCCCATATATCAAACCCTCCACTAATGCCACCCCCCTTTTTGCCCAACTTCAACAACTGATTACTTCCAGGCCTTGTCCCTTTTACATTGGACATCTCCGCACACATTCTGACCTCCCTGGTCCTCTTTCGACTGAAAATGCTCACGCTGATGCCGCCACTTGCTTAACTTTTCCCATAATATTAGACCCCATCAAACAGGCCCCAAAAGGCCATGTCTTACATCACTTAAATGCCCAAACACTTCGACAACTCTACAAAATCACCCGGGAGCAAGCCTGACAAATTGTCAAACAATGCCCAGCCTGTGTCACCCTGTTACCCATCCCTCATTTTGGAATTAATCCCCGAGAGCTAATCCCCAATGATATCTGGCAAATGGATGTTACTCATATCCCAAAATTTGGCTATCTTAAATATCTCCCTGTAACAATAGACACCTTTAGTGGATTCATATTTGCCAGCCTACATGCTGGAGAAGCCTCAAAAAACATAATAGCCCACGTTTAAAATTGCCTCTCCGTTATGGGTAAACCCAAGATCATTAAGACAGATAATGGCCCTGGCTATACTGGAAAAAATTTCCAAACATTCTGCCAAAAATTACAAATTAAACATGTCACGGGCATCCCTTATAACCCACAAGGACAAGGCATTGTTGAACATGCCCACAAAACTATTAAAAATACCTTCAACAAATTGGAAAAAGGAGAACTGTATGCCATAAAAGGATCTCCAAAAAAAATATACTCCATACCTTGTTTATCCTCAACTTTTTAAATCTGGAGAGTAGTGGAAAATCTGCTGCTGATTGCTTTTGGCATCCTGAAACAAATAAAAATTATGCCACTGCTATGTGGAAAGATCCCCTCACTTCAAAATGGAACGGCCCAGACCCAGTTCTCATTTGGGGTCGAGGGTCAGCTTGTATATATGATACTAAAGAAGATGCAGCCAGATGGTTGCCACAGAGACCAATAAAACAAGTAAATACTCCCACAGACTAATTTTAATAATACCCAGAACCTCAGCGGAGACCCTCCCCCGAGAGTTCTCCTCTCTATTTTCCACAAGAAAAATGTCATTCCTGTTCATGCTTGAGCTGCTTCTACTAATGGTCCCAGCCGATGGCAGACTCCAGTCAGGTGATCCAAGCCGACAAAGAAACACCCACTATGGTAAAGGCTGTGACTGCAAAGGAGGGTATGGTCCATTCTTCCCTGAATACATTTCCTCTATGGATTGCGGTTCCCATACTGCCTATCTCAGGTATTTCATGGGCACGTCAACCTTCCAATATGAATGGAGATGTGTAACAAAACCTAAGCCCATACCCCCTCCACCAAATGGACAATGTCCAATAACCTGCTCATTTGTACAGGAAATGCATTCCTCTTGTTATGATACCTACCAGGAATACTCCCAAAATGGTGCCCCCTATTTTTTTTTTTACTAACAACCATATGTATAAACCCCATACCTACCCTATCAATGATTGGTCCAACACTGTCCCTGGTGGCACCATAGGAAAAAATAAACTTAGTAGAGCCTCATGCCTTGCCCAACAAGGCAAACCGGCCTGCTGGCCTCAATCTCCCCCACCCTTAACCATGGACGGGGGACCCATGGACCAAGTAAGAGAAGAAAAAATAAAATTAGAGATCCAAGAAAGAATCAGTAGACTCCTCCCCTGACTACATTATCACCCTCTCACCCTACCAAAACCACAAGGTATAGATATTGATCCCAAGACTGATGAAATTCTTAAAGCCACTTATTTGGCTCTTAACCTGACTAACCCCTCAATGGCTAGTGACTGCTAGCTGTGTCTCCCCCTAGGACTTTCCTGGCCCTTGGTCATACCCTTACTCAATGACTCCCATGTTCCTTATTCTGAGAACAACTGCAGTCTATCAGTTCCTTTCAAGGTGCTTCCCATTGGTTTTAACACATCCGCATGTTTCATTAGCCCTTTCAAGAATAACTCTTTTGATGTCGACCTGGGTGCTGACTCCTTTAGTAATTGTAGCTCCTATGTCAACATTTCCACACCTGTCTGCCTAGGACAGGGCAAGGTCTTTGTATATGGAGACAACATAGCCTATCCCCTTCTTCCTGTCAACTGGTTCGGAATATGCATTCTGGCAATGCTTCTGCCAGATATAGATATTCTCCTGGGAGATCAACCAATTCCTCTACCTAGCTTTGACACCTTTGTCCCCCGACACAAAAGAGCAATCCAATTTATTCCGCTCTTGGTAGGACTTGGAATATCTGGGGCATTGGCCACTAGCTCTGCAGGGATCAGGGTCGCTTTAAATACCTATAGTAAATTATCTCAACAACTAATAGAGGATGTCAACATGATTTACCTGTCTATCAGTGATTTACAAGATCAATTGGACTCCTTGGCAGAAGTAGTTCTGCAAAACAGGCGTGGTCTTGACTTATTAACTGCAGACAAGGGAGGCATTTGTTTAGTCTTACAGGAAAAGTGCTGCTTTTACACCAACAAATCTGGAGTGGTTTGAAGTCGAATTCGTGAACATCAACAAGAACTAGAAAAAAGAAGAAGGGAAGTCTTCGAAAACTCCATGTGGTCTGCTTGGAATGGAATTCTGCCATATCTACTCCCTTTCTTTGGTCCCATGCTCGGACTGCTCATATTGGTATCACTGGGCCCCTTCTTTTTAAAGACTAATAAGATTTGTTAAACAGCAAATTGACTCCTTGGCATCCAAACCCCTACAAGTTAATTATCATAGGCTTGATTTGGCTGACAGAGGCCTAGCAGAACCTTATGATGACATAGCCCTTTCAGGAACTGCATGACCACTCAGTGGGTTGCACGCCTGCCCATTCATGGTGTGGTGAACGCACCTGCATGAGGTGTGTGGCAAAGCACCGCAAGGAGAGGACCTAGTTGTCCATTTCGGAGTCTCCTGTGAAGCAAACCTGATTGCACAGTGGTTGGGGTCATTTCTTTCCCTTTCCTTGATCAAGACACTGCAGAAGCAACCTGCATGAATTGATAAGAGGGATTATCCTCTCCTCCCCCAAAAGACACCATTAGTAGATTACTTGGGAGGATCAGGTCACTACCTTCCCCCCACTGGTTAATGTCCACTCATCCTCTCAAGAAAAATAATCATGTCTTCACCTCCGGCCGTGCTATTGCCTAATTAAAACTATAAAAAAGGGAGGAGATGCCAGGAGCCAAGTCACCTCATGGAAAATTACTAGCTTGCTTAACTCAGGAATTTATGGGTGTGACGAGCATCGCAGTCATTGAAAGGACATCTGGTACTTTCAGATACTCCCTTCCCCCTCTCCCGAACTGTGGTGACTCACTTCCCACCAACGGATGGATTTTCCCACCTGCTTGCCTTTTTAAACCCTGCGCAAAATAAAGACTATGGAGCTTGATCAGAACATTGTCTTGCTCTAGTTCTTTGTGTCCTCTGTCCCCCATTCTTTCATCCCCTCCTCAGGTCCATGTTGATGACCCCACGGGCCGGGACAGGGCAACACATGATACATTTAAAGATTTCACAGTATTTGAGGGCAAGCTGTCCTCCAAGGAGGACAACTTGCCCTCAAATACTGTGAAATCTATTTTCATGATGATCTATTTTCCCTAGGTTTATTACTAAGCCCCAATATCTTCTAGACGTTGCTAATTAAATAAACTATTATTAAATATAGGACTATGTTGATATTAAAACCCCTTCGATTTTTAAGTAAAATTTATTTGTCAAAAATTTCTATAATGGACTAGAGAGGTGACTCACTTAGTGGTTAAGAACATATACTACTCTTAGGGGGCTGGAGAGATAGCCTAGCGGTTAAGAGCACCGACTGCTCTTGCAGAGGACCCAGATTCGATCCCCAGCACCCACATGGCAGCTGAGAACCGTCTGTAACTGTAATTCCAGGAGAACTCCAGTTCCAGGGGAATCTGAGACCCTCTTCTGAACTCTGTGGCATTGCACAACACTGGTGCACAAACCTACATGCAGACAGTACACTCATACACATACAAAAATAATAATAATAAAAAGAACATATACTACTCTTACAGAGGACCCAAGTTTGGTTCCTAGCATCTGAGTCAAATGGCTTACAACTGCCTCTAACTCCAGATCCAGGGGATCCAACTCCATCTTCTGGTCTCTGCAGGCACCTGCATTCATGTGCACATACCATCACACGGACACACACGTGTACACATTATTAAAAATACAACTCTTGAAAAAATATTTATAACTCATTATGTGATAATGTGCAGATTTATTAAGAGTCTATGATGATCTAAACAGTGGCTCAATCCTCTAAGAATTCAAATACTCAGAAGCTGAGGCAGGAGGATAGCCAGTTTGAGGCCAGCCTGGACTACATATGTGAGACCTTATCTAGTAACAACAGAAGACCCAGGAGGTCAATACATATGAAAAAGCCCTGAAATTGAATTAAAAAAGACACATTGCACATATAGAATGTAGAAATGACACATACACATATATGCTTAAAATAAGCTTAGTGAAGCAATTAAAAATATTGAGAAAAGCAATGGATAAGAGAAAACATCAATAATAGAAGCATCATTTAAAAGTCTGGTAATATTTTACCCCACACTTTATATTAAGTCTTTGGTAGCATGAAAAGTAATCTTTGTTTAAGACTTCAAAAATTTTAAAATAAAAGGAAAAGAAGAAATAAAATATTTCTTTATTTGTATTAGAGCAAGCAAATGATGATTAATGTTCATTCCAATTCTGTTAGTTATCAATGCTTTTTTTTTAAGTTCAACCATTTGTGACTTTTGCCAACTATGACAAATCTCTTGAGTTTCTATAAATTTTTCCAGTTTCAGTGTTTATTGGGCATTTTGTAGAAAAGGATAGATTTTTGTAGAAATTGACACTGAGTCATATTTAGCCATAGAAGTATTCTTTTATTTTATTTTATTTATTTCTGTATGTGTATGAATGTACTGTCTGCATGCAGGTTTGTGCACCTGTGTCGTGCAATGCCGCGGAGGTCAGAAGAGGGCGTCGGATTCCCCTGGAACTGGAGTTCTCCTGGAATTGGAGCTTCGGACGGTTCTCGGCCGCCATATGGGTGCTGGGGATCGAACCCGGGTCCTCTGTAAGAGTGGTCGGCGCTCTTAACCGCTAGGCCATCTCTCCAGCCCCGCCATAGAAGTATTCTATAAAGTGGAAAGAATGTACGATGGCTTGGGTCTGTGCATTCCCCAGAGACTTGAACTATCTGCAGTAAGAAGGCAAGGAAAATTCTAGTGCATGCAAAATCTAAAATAACTATCACAAAAAATACATGTCATTTCCAATTCTAGTGTTGAGAAGACAAAATAATCCTAGGTATACTCTCATTTGTTATTCAGAGTAACTGAATTTTAAAAGATTATATTTATTTAGTGATTATATTGCAATGACTTTCTTTTTAAATTTATACACTAAGCTTCATGAGTCTATATTCTTTTTATATTTATTTTTAGTAGAGCTCATTTAGACAGTCACCCTTTCCAGTGACAATGGTAAATGCTGAGCTGACTGGAAGGCCACGTGTTAGTGGCTTTGCTATATATGTAAAGGCCCTTCTAGTCCCTTGTAATTTTAATTCTTATATGAATGTCTCTTCAAATGTAGTATGTGTGTGTATTTATGTGTATTTGTATGATATGAATGCCATCACATACATGTGGAGCTAAGAAGACCAGTTTTAGGAGTTTCTCTGCTCTCATTGTGGGTTTCACCCCCCAATCTGGATCATTGGGCTTTTCCAACAAGCACTTTTACTCTCGGCATCACCTTGCTTGTCCAGGCCCCTTTCTGTTCTGTAGATGTTTTGACAATCAGCAACCAAGGGTCTCCTAAGAATCTGTGTATATTGTTCACCCCTCATATTAATTGTAGCTGAGGAATATTTTTGCTGGGAAGCAACAGCTAAAAGAGGTCTTAAGAGAATTTGTCCATTTCTACAGCAGACGTGACTCCTGAACTGTCTGAGTCAGGAATCACCACTAGCATCCTTAAATTTTCTTGTTGTTAAATGCATGTAGCCACAAAATGTACTTTTAGAAGCCATTTGTTTTAAGAAGGTGCAAATGGTAGAGAGTGTCAGAACACAAGAATTTTTCATGTGATTCATCTTACTAACCAATTTATTTTGCTAGTTTTGTCTCTGACTGGGATTTTGAATTTCCTGCCTTGTTTCTGTTGCTTCTTCTAAGTTCTTGCAGTTTTCTCCTCCTCCTCCTCCTCCTCCTCCTCCTCCTCCTCCTCCTCCTCCTCCTCCTCCTTGTCTTCAAATTCAGGATGAAGAAGAAAATAGTGTTGTTCCTCTCTTTTGGAAGAGACAGTAAGTCTCTAAGAACATGGAATCAATGTACATGTATATTTTTATAGCTTAAGGTGAGAAAACAACCTAAACTAAATCTCAGTCCTGGCTACAAAATTTCTAATGGACACAAAGAAGAAAAATCTTACTTTATCATTTTGGGGAAAAACTATAGTTTTACTAAAATAATATTTACAATTTATATTATCATCTTTGTGATATGGCATGGAGAATGTCTTTTCTGGTTCTGTCTATTTGGTGTTCTATGTGATTTTTTTATTTGTATGGGTATGTCTTTTCTTAATTTGAGAAAATTTTCTTCTATAATCCTGTTGAAGATCTGGTCAATACCATTATCCAGAAATTCTTCTCCCTCTATCCCTATGATGCACAGGTTTGGTCTTTTCATGGTGTCCCACATTTCCTGGTTATTCCGTTCTTGTGTGTGTGTGTGTGTTTTTTTTTCTTTTAATTTTCATAATGTTTGCTTGAGAGATCCAGTTCTTCCATGTTGGCTTCCAGTCTTGATTTTTTTTTCTACCTTATCCATTCTGTTATTGAGGCTTTTCCCCATCCTTTCCAAATGGCTTCAGTCTGGGGTTTCTTCAGTATTTCTACATTTATGTGAATTCATTCTACAGTTTATCATTATCTTCTTTGAGTTCATCCCTATCTTTCATTTGCTTGTATCTGAGTTCTTTAAATTCTTTGACTTCTCTGATCATTTATGATATTTCTTTTAAGATCTGTGTCCTGAGTTACATCTAGGGGTGGTCCTCATTATAGGAGTTTTCTTTTTTTTTATTTTTATTATTTATTTTTTATTTAACATTTTTTTATTGATGCTTTGTGCATTTCATACATCATTTTCCAATTCAGTTCAGGCATATTTCCCTTTCCCTTCCCCCCCACCCCCGCCCCAACCGAGATCATACATTCTGCCATAACTGTCCTGCATATTTCTCTCAGTTTTTTTTTTCCATTTTTTAGCTATAGTGATAATCCATGAGTACAAGCATCCTTCATGTAAAACCAATTTAGGCTGTTGTGCCCAAACCCCCACAGCCCCACCTTCCAGCGTGGGGTGAGGGGTTGTATGTTCAATCAGGTTGATCAAATGGAGGGTCCAGACTACATTGCTGTAGTTTCACATTCCCCCCGATCGCAGCCCTTACATTCTACGCCCCCTCTTCTGCAAATTATTCCCTGGGCTTAGAAAGGGGCACAGGTGGATGAGAAGCAAATCTGGAGCTGTTGTCTTGGACTCTGGTCAATTCTGGCTGTTTCCTTTCATGGGCTGACAGTTTGTCCAGTAATAACCTTTCGATCCTACTAATGAAGCACAAGCAATTAGATATATAGGTATTTAAATAGCATTAATAGTTATGGTAGGTTACTTTGGTATAGACACATATGTTTAGATGATATGTTGATCCATGATCTCATAAGCCACAGTAAGACCCTGTCATATTTAACAGGAGTTTTCTATAGGACTGGTAGTATTTGGCAGAGGGTTATTACTCGGGTTTTCCTGTTAGTTATTGTTTATTCATTGTGCTTTTGACATTTGGGTTTCTTTTGTTGTTTGCTATTCTAGTATGAAGCTTAAGGGTTTCTTTCTTGAATTGAAGACTGGTTTTGTTTCAGGTGTCTCCATTGTTTTCTTATTTTGTATACAAGGGTGGTTGGTCTAGGCTTCAAGTTCTCACTTCTGACTTTGCACTGGAGAAACCACCCTTCACCCAGTCAGTCAGGAGCTCCTCCAGAGGCCCTAAACAGGCACCAATCAGGCAAGCTTGAACCCTGAACCATGTAGAGTCTTCCCATCAGTTCCCTCGGGGCTGGCTATAAATGTCTGGATCTGGGTCCAGAGGTAGGAAATCTAGCCTGAAGCTGAGGGAGGGAACCCAAGTGCTCCCCAGCTGGTGGGTAGGGAGTCCTTAATACCACAGCTGCTGTGCAGTTGGGGACCAGAGAGCAGAGGCCAACCTCATACACTCACTGGAAGGGATGTACTAAGAGAACTGCTGCGCCATATGGGGTCCACCTACTGGCTCTCCTAGGCTGGTGCCAATGTTTGTATCTGGGTCCAGGAGTAGGGGAGCCTCTGCCATCTCCTGATGCCCGCTGACCACCTCTAATGCCTCCTTTATTTTATCATCTTTGTAAGTGTTAATGTTGCTTTGGACAAACAAACATATGTCTAACAGCTAAAATAGTTTGTATGATATATTCTTCATTTTCACAAAGACAATATGATAATAGTTCTTATAAAAACAATATGTTACAGAAGACAAGTTTCTAATAAGGACATTCTAAACATGTTTCTTACCACTAAAATTATGCATAGAGAAATTTATCAGAAATGCACGTTATTTCTTGCTGTGTTCACTCATTTCAATGATAAATATAGCTAACTGACCTTAGCTGGGTTCTAGAAAAGCTCTCTAAACACAGCTTTTCTCTGTCTCCTTCTTACAGTCTTGACTGGTAACTGGCAGATACAAGGTGAGTGTCCTAAAAATTTTATGGATTTGCCCTAAAAAGAACAGAGCTTAGTTCTACTAGCTGTATTTGATGACATGTCTACATGTCTATGGAGACATTCAAAAGCAGAGTAAAAACAGAAACAACTGAGCTGGGTGTGGTGGTGCACACCTTTAATCCCAGCACAGGAGGAAGTGGCAGGAAGATCTCTGTGAGATCAAAGCCAGCCTGGTCTATGTAGAGAGTTGCAGGCTGGTGGGGGGCTACAGGGCTATCCTGTCTCAAACAAATAAAAACAAACAAATTGGTTTTCTTTTTTTTTTTTTTTTTTTGGTCTTTTCAAGACAAGGTCTCCCTGTAGCCCCAGCTGTCCTGGAACTCACTCTGTCGACCAGGCTGGCCTTGAACTCACAAATATCTGCCTGCCTCTGCCTCCCAAGTGGTAGGATTAAAGGCGTGCACCACCATGCCCTGCCCAAGAATGTTTAAGTACCATGCCTAGCACAGGGGATGCTTGACCTAAATGTGTTGAACAAATAACTAGAGAATACTGGTGCTGAAATTTTTAATCCCTTTTCACCATTTCTAATTGTCTTAATGCATTCTTAAGTCCATTAAATACTAGATATCATGAATGTGAACTATTCCATCCTAGTAACATTTTTTTAAGAAGGGAATGTCTAGGGCTGGGGAGATAGTTCAGTCAGTTAAGTGGCCTGCCGTGCAAGCCTGAAGACCAGAGTTCAGATCCCCAGAAGCCATGTAAAAGTTGGGCCTAATAGCCAGGCATGGTGACACACACCTTTACTCCTAGCCCTCGGGAGGCAGAGGCAGGTGAGTTCAGGGCCAGCTGGGGCTATAGGGAGACACTGTCTCAAAAAAAAAAAAAGATTAAAAAAAGACACACACACAAATGTTGGGCCTAATGGAATGAGTCTGTAACCCCAGTGTTGAACAGGCAGAGACAGGAGGATCCATGAAGCTCATTGGCCAGCCTAGCTAAATGATTGAGCTCCAGGATCAGGGAGAGACTGTCTCAAAAGATAAGGTGAAGAGTGATTGATGACTATACCAGGTATCAAACTTTGCCCTCCATACAATATGCTTACATGTGCACATGCACAATCACACACCAGTACACACATCACACATGATAACATAATTGTTAGAGAAAGGAATACTAAACAGAGAAGAATGCACAGCAGTGAATCATGGACTTCACTGTCAACGTTAAGCAGGTGTGGAGTCAGCTTACATTCTTCTCCTGCTAGTGAGCAATTTTAATCTTCCTTGATCATTAATGATAAGCTCTGAACAGCTGTCACAAGGTGTGCTGTATAGGTTTAGTGTCAACTTGACACACCTGGGTTGAGGAAGCCTCAATTGGGGAATTGGCTCCATTGGACTGGCCTGTGGCCACATATGTGGAGTATTGTCTTGATTGTTGAGCAATGTGGGAGGGCCCAGCCCAGTATGGGTGGTGCCACCCTGGGCAGGTTGTTGTGAACCATATAAGAGGGCAGGCTGGGCATGGGCCAGGGGAGCAAGCCAGTAAGCAGCACTCCTCCACAGCTGGTGCCTCAGTTCCTGCTTTCAGGTTCCTGCCCTGAGTTCCTGCCTTGGGCTCCCCGAGTGATGAACTGTGACCTAGGAGATGTGAGCTGAATAAACCCTTTCCTCCCCAAGTTGGTGTTGGTCAGAGTGTTTTGTCACAGCAATTGAAGATAAACTAGAACAGAAATTGGTACTGAGAGTGGGGTTCGAACCCACGCGGGCACTAGACCATTGGATTCAAACCCCACTCTCAGTACCAATTTCTGTTCTAGTTTGAAATAAGACATAAATTGGTACCAGAGAGTGGGCTTTTGCTGTGGCAGACCTGACCTTGGTGTTTTGGGGAAGGATTGTGGTAGCGTTTGGAACTTTGGGCTAGAAAAATCATTGAATGCCTAAAGATTGTTGCTGTGGAACTTGGAACAGTTTTTCTGAAAGAGTTGTAGATGATGGAGGCTTGGCTTGTGAAGTTTCTAGTTTCAAAGGGAAGCAGAGATCATCAGGACTGTTTAATCTGTGGGTTCTGTTCAGCTGGGGCTGAAGAATAAGCTGTAAATAACAAGAGACCAGAACCTGAAATGAAATCTTTGTTGCACTGGGATAATTGGTGCTGGTTAGCTGGGGCTGAAAAATCAGCTGTAAGTAACAAGAGACCAGCATCGCTGTGGTGAAATCTTCTGGGAAGAATTTCTTCAGGGTCAGCACACAGAAGCTATGTTCCAGAAGGTGACTGAGCCTCCATCTCAAGCCAGAAGCAAGAGTTGGTAGTGTGTAAGAGTCTCCTATATGGTTCTGGTGTTGAAATTTGAGGGGGGTCACAGAGAGCAGCTGAGGCTTGGCACTGTGAGAGGTCAGGAAAGACCATTGGTGGAAGTGCACCTCAGTTGCAGTGAAGACCCCAGGATTGCAGGGGTCATGTAGAGAAGCTGAAGCTTTGCACCAGGAGAGGTCAGAAGAGACCATTGGTGAAGGTGCTGCCTCAGTTTCAGTGGCGACCCCTTTCTGTTTTGGCAGACATCTGAATCCTCTCTTTCATTTGTCTATTTCTCCAGGCACCCATCTGTCTACTTTCTTAACTACTCATTGCATTATTTTTTAGAGTACAGAATAATTCCATGGCATAATTATATTTTATTTTTCTCCCATGGATTTTTACTAAAGTCTCATAGTGGTTGGTGAGCCTGTGAATATTATTGCTGACAATATCACTAAGTGTGAGTGTTTTTATATTTTATTATGTGTATGAGTACATTACCTGCATATGCACCTGTGTCATGCATGACCACAGAGGTCAGAAGATGGTATCAGATATCTTGAAACTGGAGTTGTGGGTGGTTGTTAGCCACCATGTAGGTGTTGGGAATCAAACTCAGGGTCCTCTACAGGAGCAGTCAGTGCTCTTAACCACTGAGACATCTCTCCAGCCCCCATATATGAGTATGTTAAACTAAAAAAAATAATTTGAGAATTTTTAGAATTTGCTTCTGTGAATGAGATTGGTGAATGGGTTTAATAAGAAAGCAGTATAAAAGTCCAGTCTTTAAAGTATTTTAGAGGCTTGTCCGTGAAAGAGTATCTGATTTTCCAGTTTGATTTTCACATTTTCCTGAATCCACACGTACTCATGAACAGATGCTTGGGGCTAGTCTCCTGGTCAAAATAGCCCCAATTGGGTGATAGGCCTAAACTATAGTGCGCTTCTTCCATGGATTGAGGACTCCACTGTGAGTGTGAGTAGCTCCAGTCTCCACGTGCATTTCAGAGATTCTGTCTTCTTGCAATCTTCCTGACTTCAGTTCATGGTCTGATCCTGTCTGAACTCTCTGGATTAGGGATTTTTGTGAGAGTATTCTATTAAGATAACCAGGGTACATATCTAAAGGCTCACAAATGAATCAAATCAGTCAACTTAAACACACTGCAAAATAGGCGTGCTAATAAAAATTTAGAAATGTACAACAGACCTAGGCTTCAAATTGTTTCCTATATATGTAAATTGTGAAGTAAAATTAATACATTTGGAGATGGTACTCTTGAATGCGTGATGTCTACCACAGGTGCTTTACATTCACTATATTAAGGTCTTGTAACAGCCAATAAGATCCATGTGGATATTTAAATTTTTTAAAAAAATCTGGAGCCTGGGAAGCTAATGGCTAACAAATAGAAGGACTAGGATGCAAAGATAGATTGAAAAGATCATGTTTCACCCTGTGTTCCATTGAAAACATACTCATCAAGAATAACAAGACAGAGCAAGAAACTTGTGTAGATTATGACATAAATGAGTGTACAGGACGGCTACAGGATCTGCAGCAGGACATGATGTCCCGTCCTCTCACTGCTGAAGGACAGCACAGCGCTCAACCACATGTGTTTATCTTGCTCGGCTTTCCTTGTTTTCTTTGGGTTAATAATTTTTTTCTTTGATGTTTTAAAATTTACACTCATGCTCAAAAAAGGAAATGATTTAAGATTCCCCAAATCTGAGCCATCGTGATGACTGTGCTGCTTTCTCCCTGCGACAGTCAGGACTAGCATGGAGCTTTGAGCAATCATCTCCAGAGCTGCAAACTGAACACACTAAATTGAATTTTCTATTTCAAACAGTAGGTGGTGGTGCTGGGTTATGCTGTCAAGTTTTAATACTTCGTTAAACAACAAAGATACTGCTCTGTTTGGTGAAAGTATAAAGTATAGTACATGCTTTAGTTTCAGAACTAGGCATACTATTCTGTTTTGATTTCTTTGAATTATAATACAGATAAGGTCTTAACATTATTTAAAAGATATTACACAGTAACAAATCCTTTAGAAGGAAAATGAATATATACAAATAAAACAGTACAATAGTTCATAAAACTGCTTAAATCATTTGAATACATAATTTCAGTAATAAATTATTTTAAAATAGAGTTTTTTTACATTAAATAGATTCTAAATTTATAATTATTTTATAATAATAATAGTATTGCTAAATGACATTAAATAGATTCTAAATTTATAATTATTTTATAATAATAATAGTATTGCTAAATGACATTAAATAGATTCTAAATTTATAATTATTTTATAATAATAATAGTATTGCTAAATGAGTAAAGGGTTTTTGTTATTTAGGAAAAGAATGGGCAAAATTAAAGATTTTTGTTTAAATAATTTTTATTTAGTATATTGATTATATTTAATCATTTTCTTCTCAGTCTATAATGAACATATTTTCCTATCACTCATCTATTAACACTACTATTTCACTATCTTTTAAAAAAATTAATTAATTAGTTAATTTTTTTATGTGTATGAATGTACTGTCTGCATGCAGGTTTGTGCACCCATGTCATGCAATGCCGCGGAGGTCAGAAGAGGGCTTCGGATTCCTCTGGAACTGGAATTAAAGATGGTTCTCAGCCGCCATATGGGTGCTGGGGATTGAACCCCGGTCCTCTGCAAGAGCAATCGGTGCTCTTAACCTCTAGGCCATCTCTCCAGCCCCCTATTTCACTATCTTAATAGTTTATCTTGAGGCTCAGGTTATTTCTCAGTTCTTAAGAGGCTTGTAATAAAAACTGAAGTGTTTATCTTCCAGAATGTTTTGCCTGAGGCTGGTCTTTCTTAGCTTGATTATGGGATGTGATAGAGAAAAGGAGGGAGTTACACTCTTTCACAGTCATTGCTTTTATTGGTGAAAAATATGAAATATTGTAATTTTCTAGGCCATGATGACAGTTATGATGCTCAGCTACTTGAACCACTTTCTACTGAGTCCTAGGCCATAGAATGAAATGGTAATATTTATAAACTTGAATCATTCACAACAGTAGTCAACAGATGGTCTCTTGAGAGATTTTAACGACTATTTGTAGTGGCCACTTGTAGCAGATGGGATGGAGGAGTGGGAAGACAGGTCCTGAAGAGTCGTGAAAATGAGATAGAGTCAATCTCCTGGAAGGAAGAGAAGTTAAAATTTATGTAGGCATTAAAAGGGAACAGGGTGAGTTAGCATTCGAATGCAAAGGCCATCATTCTCTATACAAAATAGAAATAAAAGGACAATTTATAACTCATTTTGGGTCAAATGTGTCTAGTTTCAATGTTTTTATATTGGTCTTCTTCATGAAATTGGAACTGAAGTTTAATGGCAACTTTACTGGTGGTGGTTCAGAATTATTGTGTGGCAAAAATGATAAATATTATAATCAAAATCTTCAAATGTCTGTTTGTATTATCAGTACCTTCAGATGCCTGCCTTTAGTGATTGCTTGTACATTGAGTTTCTCTATTGTCCTAGCCCCTCACTTCTGCACTTACTCCATGATAGGAAAACAGCCAACAAAAAAGCAAGAATTGCACTTACCTTAAATTAAAGAATGTCACTAGCAGAGAAACTGTAAGGATTCTTTCAGAGCAAAGCTGGAGGCATTATGGTACCTGATTTCAAATTATACTACTGTAAAAAAACTGGCATGGCACTTTCATGAAGACAGACATGGAGACCAATGGAGTAGACTAGAAAACCCAGAAAGAAGCCCACAAGACTACCAAGACTACCTGGCTTTTCAACAAAAGTACCCAAAACATACATTGAAGAAAAGATGATCTTTTCAACAAATAGCACAAGGAAAGCTGTATATCCACATATGGAAGGACATAATTCGATATTTGTCTCCCACCTTTCACACGCACAAAAGCAAAGTGAATAAAATATTTTAATATAAGACATAAAAGTTTGAAACTCTTAGAGATAAACATATGGAAAATATAGTAAGATACAGGCACAGGCAAGGACTTTCTGAAAGAGATTCCAATAACCTAGGAAAATCCCCAAGAATCCAAAAAAGAGATTGCATAAAGTTAAAGTGCTTTTGCACAGCAAAGGAAACAGCAATGTAAAGAAGCAGCCTATAGGATAAGGACAAAATCTTTGTTAACTACGCATCCAATAGGGAACTATTATGTAGAATATATAAATAACTCCCATAATTGAACACCCAAAATTATGCAATCAATAAATGAGCTAATGAGTTAGATAGCTTGCAAAGGAAACAAACCAAGTGATCAATACAACCTCTGGAGAGACGGCTCAGTGGTTAAGAGCAGATCTGGGTCCATTTCCCAGCACCTACATGGTGGCTAACAATTGTCTGTATCTCCAGTTCCAGGGGACCCAATACCTTATTCTGATCTCCAGGGGCATTGAACAATACAGGTGTACTTACATGCACACAGGCAATACATTCATACACATAAAAATAAAATAAAAATAATAAAAAGGAAACTAAAAAAGAAAACAAAAATTAATCCTAGCACCCAGGAAGCAAAGGCAGGCAGATCTCTGTGAGACTGAGGCCAGCCTGGTCTACATAGTGAGTTCCAGGCTACAGCTCCATGTCTCAAAATAACCTCCTTCTAAAACCAAATGATGACAAATAATGGAAGGGATGTGGGGAAAAACTTGCCCTAGTCACTGCTGGTATGAGCATGCCCAGGTGTACCCACTATGGATCAAGCATAAAGGTTACTTTAAAAAAAGTCAAAATGCAGCTACCATGGGAGCCAGCTACATATCACTCCTGGATCTATACACAAAGAACTCAAAGTCAGCACACTACAGGGAGACTTGCACATTGATGTATACTGTAATATTATTCACAACCCATCAAGTTATAGAGTCAGCATAGTTGCCCCATCAATGGATAAAGAAAATGTAATGCATGTATAATGGAGTTTTATTCAGCTGTAAAGAAGAATGGAGTTATGCCATTTACAGGAAAATGAATGAAAGTAGAGATCAAGTTAAGTAAAATAAGCCAGATTCAGAAAGAGAAATATTTCAGAATCTATTTTAATATACTTAAATATATATAGAACACATTATTTAAGTATATTTAAATATTTGTATATGTTTAGTTATTATATTTGAGTACATTTAAATCTTTGAATATGTTGAAAATTTATATTTAAATATATGAATGAAAGTAAAAAAGGGAAATTTGTGTGGAGAAGAGATGTAAGGGGAGGGGAGGGGAAGACAGGATAATACAATAGAAATAAAGGCAAATATTGCATATTTTCTCTCATGTGTGGAAACAAGATTTAAACACCCAAAAATAGAAGAGGTTCTTTTTGGAGGGAGGAAGAAGAGCAGCAGGAGAAAGGCTAGGAGGCAAGAGAGAATATTTGGGGATTATAATATGACTAAAATACAAACATATAAAGTGTGAAATGTCCTAACTAACCCCATGAATTCATAGGCTACCTAAATTTAAATTTTAGAAAAGAGTTCTTTCACCAGACATGGTGGTGCATGCTTTTAATCATGGCACTGGGGAAGTAGAGACAGGCAGACCTCTGTGAACTTAAGGTCAGTCCTTTCTACATCATGAGTTTCAGGCCAGCCAGGGCTGTACAGTGAGACCTTGTATCAAGAAAAACAATCAAGGCAGAGGAATAAGCCTGAGCGAGCCACCCCAGGCCAGAACAGGTAGTGGTGGCTTTCACCAGGCCATGGCCATAGCGCCATGTTGGAATTCTTGGCCAACACTTCTGATGACCTCAGGTGCTTACGGCCTCCAACTTTGCCATCCACTCTGCCAGTGCCAGAGCACTGTGGTGGCCACTGAGGATGATCTTTTATATTGATCACAAAATTCTGATCTCAGGACTCAGCAAAAGCCAAATGCTCCATCTGGGAGAGAAGATGGTAGAATAAGGCATTCCACCTCTGGGCTGCTGGCCTTGGGGCCTGGAATGGATCCACTCTCAAGAGGTCAAATGCATTTATGATGTAAGAAACCTTACCACACAGGAGGAATATTTTCCGGGCCTTAAGTACTTCTATATTGATCTCAAAGTTCTGAAATATGGAAGCCCAACATAGTGAGCTGAGCCTGGTGGCCATGGCTGAGTGCTCGACTTGGGTTCACAGCGCCCACACATCCCTCCACCGCCTGGTGGCCACAGAGAACACAGAGGAGCACAGGGGCCACACAGCCTGGAACCAGTGCCAAGGCTCTGAGATGGAAAGCTGGAGTGGCCCAGAGGACAGAGCCATGGAATAGGACAAGGGGCAGCACATGACCATATGCAGCCATGCATATGATTTTAGGACCTGGCCACCATGTGCAAGGCCCCACGCCTGGGCAAGAGCTATGCCAATGAGGTCACGGGGTTGCTTACTAATGAACTGCCTGGCTGGACAGCAATGGATATGAACACATGGCCAGCTATGGAGGCCCAAGTCCCAGGCAGACCAGGGTGGTGGCACCTGAGGTAGCAGTGGCTTCAGCTCCTGCCCACCTGCCCTGAGGTGGTAGACACAGATAATGCTGAAACTGGAAACTTCTCAGGGGAAGGAACTGAATTTCCTACAACAAATTTATATGAACCGGAAATCCATGATTTGGCTGGTCATTGTTCTATTCTGTACACACAGTAAGAATCACTAGGCTTCTACCTAATTATCAAGACTTACTATTTCAGAGTCTGATGAGAATTGCAAAATATTTATGGAATGGTGTATGCCTGAAGCATTCCAAAAGGGAACCTTGAAGAAATATCAAATGAGCCTGGACCCAGTAGTGTACAACTGTAGTCTCAGCAGTTGGGAATCTAAGGCAGGAAGATTGGGAATTTGAGGCCAGCCTGAGCTACATATTGAGTGACGGCTATCCTGCACTGAGATGTAGCTTGAAGAAACAAAACAGCTAGGCATGGTGGCACACGAACAATCCCAGCCCTCCAGAAGCAGAGGCAGGCAGATATCTGTGCAATAAAGGCCAGCCTGGTCTACATTGCCAGTTTCAGGCCAGCTGGAGCTACAGAGAGACCCTATCTCAAACAGACAAAAGCAAACAAACAAAACAATAACAAAAATAAAAATCCAGCCTCATCTAACAAGTACGAAAAAAATACCATAGACACTTAAAACCTCCAGTAGGACATGTCTTATTCTTCCACCATGGAGGAAGATGTGAAATCAACAGACACCAAAAACACCAACTGGAGCCTTGATCGTGAGGAAGAAAACTCATAATCCATCGGCTGCCTTGAAGAAAACTCATAATCCATCGGTCGCCTTGAAGAAAACTCATAATCCATCAGCCTCCTTAAGCAAACGTGAAATTTTTTTTTTTTTTTTTTTTCCGAATACACATGTCTGTCTAGTGAGAAATTCAAGCCAGCAGGTAATTATTTGCCTTTTTGTGTTGAACAGAAACCAAAATCTTAAATCAGGACCCCCTCCGGTGAGCATAGAACTGTGGTCACTTCCTGTGAGCCTGGAGCTGTGGTTCCTTCTTATAAACCTGGAGTTGTGGTTGTTTCTCATAAGCCTGGGGCAGCGTAATCTCCCTTGAGCTGGAGCTGCGGTTGTGTCTCGTCTCCATGAGCTGCAGCTATAGTCCCCTCCTGTGAGACCGGAACTGTGAACCTGGAGCTGTTTTTTTTTTCTCCTGTGAACCAGAGCTTTGTTCCCCTCTGGTGGGTTGGAGCTCTGCTCCCTTCCGGTGAACCTACTATTGTGGTCACTTCTTGTGAGCTGGAGTGGGCGTCTGCTCTTGTAAACCTGGAGCTCTGGTCCCCAGCTCCTCTCATGGGCTGACGATGGAGCAGATTGCCAGTGTCAGCCTTCTCTGAGTGGCTGCGTCCCCCTCAGGCCCCTCACCCTCAGGCCCCTCCCCCTCTGGCCCCTCCCCCTCTGGCCCCTCCCCCTCTGGCCCCTCCCCCTTGGTCCCAAGTTGTGAAGGGCAATGCCTTTGCCTCTGGGAAGGTCTCCTGATGAACCCAGAGCAGATTTCTCTCATTTGCTGTTTCTAGTCTTGGGAGGACTGATTTTCAAGAATGGACTTCCCACTTCCCTTGACGGCCAGCTAAGGTCTTGACTCTACATGTGATCCTGGCCGTCCAAGCTTTTCCCGCTGTCAGGACCTCTCCCAGTCCCAGGACCTCTCCCAGTCCCAGCACCTCTCCCAGTCCCAGGACCTCTCCCAGTCCCAGCACCTCTCCCAGTCCCAGGCACCCAGAGGCTTTCCATAATTTTTCCATTACTCTTCTACAGGCCGCCAGTCAGTGTACCTTCTTCACCTATGCCCTACAGAAATTGTAAAATACCTAACTGATCTACTAGAGATATTAAAAGAACATCTGACAAGGAAGGAGTTGGGGCAGTTGGGGTGTGAAGGGTGGACATAATAAAAATACATTTTATCTGTGTTTAAAAATGAAATTATTGCAGCTCACATTTATAAAAATAAGAAACAAACTTTACCCCAAATCTGCTGAAGTTTAGAGAGATGATGAAATCTTTCCATTTCATCCTTTTATAATGAAAGAAACTACAAGACTCCAAAATCACCACTAATCATCCAATTGAATTTAACTGAAATAATATGAGTGAAAATGCTTTCTGAATTGTTATGCTATATCCAGATAAGATGTTATACTGCATCTGTGCAATTATATGAGGCCAAAGTTTTAATTATGTGAATAAAATTTTACTATGGAAAAGTAAAAAAAAAATTATTATCCATCAGAAGTTAATCTATGGATTGGGGCAGATGCTGATCATTTAAATATCCCTAGAAACAGCATTTCGGGGGTGTATTTTACTAATCACTTAGGTATCTCTCAATCCAAATGCACAGTGAAGATTCACCATCACAAAAATATTCATTACCTTTGTATTCTTTTTTTTTTTTTTTTGCTTTTATTGATGTTTTCTGTATTTCAGACATCGTTTTTCAATTTGTATTCTCTAATTTGGGATAAATTTTGAATGGCAACTAAAACAACAAAGTGAAACAAACAAACAGAAAAACTCCAACAAAAACAAGAACTAAATCTAAACACGAAAGATAAAACTTTCAATTTCAAAATTCTTAACGTTTTATTTGATGTTCAATGTGTGGTCCAAAGACTACTAAATCTGCTGGGAGTCAGGAATGAAGATACTTGTGCACAGATGTACATAAACATGTATTATTTTAAAAAGCTTATTTGAGTGTGTGTGTGTGTGTGTGTTGTGTGTGTCACTACTCATGTGAGTATAGTATTTTTTAATTTTAATTTATGTGTATGAATATTTTGCCTGAATTTATGTAAGTGCTCTAAAAGCATGAGATTTCTAAGGAAGCTGGAAGATGACATTGGATCTCCTGGAATTGGCATTAAGGACAGTTGTTAGCCATCGTGTCTATGCTGGGAACTAAACCTTGGTCCTCTGCAAGAACAGCCAGTGCTCTTATTAACTGAGCCATTTCTCTGGCCCTTACATGTATACTCTTAAGGTTGCAATTAGACACCTAAAACAAACTCTTAGAGGTGGAAAGTGAAATCACACATTTTTTGAAATGTCTTCTAAAAAGTGTTACATAGAACATTGTTGAGAATCCCTAGTTTGGATACTTTAAAGATGCTCCCTAATACAGAGCAATAAACAAACAAAACCACTGAGCCTGAAGAAGCAGCACAGGTCTGGTAGGACAAAACATATATTTTTTTTTACTTTTTAAATTGAATTTTTGTATATTTCATACTGAACATCTCAATCAATCTTTTTTAAATTTTTTAATTATTTTTATGTGTATGAGTGTACTGTCTGCATGTAGTTTGGTGCACTCGTGTCATGCAATGCCACTGAGGTCAGAAGAGGGCATCAGATTCCCCTGAAACTGGAGTCAAAGACGGTTCTTAGCTGCCATGTGGGTGCTGGGAATCTAACCCAGGTCCTCTGCAAGAGCAGTCAGTGCTTTTAACCGCTGAGCCATCTCTCCAGCCCCCTCAATCGGTCTTAATCACCCTTTCCCACTGACACCCTAGCATTACTCCCCCATACTAAAATTCATAGACTCTGTCATTTGTGCCAAGGCCCATCGTGTTAACTTAGCATCTCTAGACATTCCCAGTGCAAGTTTATCCACTGAGGTCCAGTCAGCCGATCTAGAGTCCCTCACTTTAAAAAGATCAACTCTTCCTCACCCAGAAGTAACCTGCTGCCCATTTCCACAGTTCTTTTTTTTTTTCCCTATGTTTCCATTCCCAGGTTTTTTTTGTTTATTTTTAAGGGATTCCACAATATAATGACACAGTTGTTTGCAGATAACATTGATGTTACTCAGTATGTCATAGAATTAGGTAATTGGTGCATTTTGCAAGTATCTATGTCCAAATTTTGAACAACCCAAGGTTCCCGTAGTCCAGTTGGAGAAGCTTGTATGCACACACATGTTGATCAATTAGGAGTCCAGACTATATTCCTGTAGTCTCATGATTCACCCCTATCTCTCCACAGCCATTACAGTCTACCATGCCTCCTCTTTCCGCAGTTTGTTCCCTGGGCTTTGGGAAAGGGGCACAAGTGGGTGAGAAGAAAACAGTCTAATTTCTTTGGAGTTGTCATTTTGGACTCTAGTCTGTTCAGGTTGTTTCCCTTCATGGGTTGACAGCTTTTCCAGTGATACCCTTTTTAGTCATACTAACAAAGCACAAGCTATTGGATGTACAGGCATTTAAGCAGTACTATTATGTCAAGCTAAGCTGTGAGCATAGACACAGATGCTTGGATGGTATGCTAATCTGCAAACTGTGGTTTCTCTATAAAGGGTGACAAGTTCTTATTGTGGCTTATAACATCTCCCAACCATTAGAGGACATAAGCTGTGGCATCCACTGTGAGTTATTCCTCCAAGGAGAGAGCTAATAGCCAATTAGATTTGGGATATATATAGACACTTGGCTGCCACTGTCGCACAGTATCTCCAGGCTGTTGAGGTGTAGCTGATATTGATGGAGGATTCTTGCTTGTCTCAGGGAGACCAATATTTTGCTGTATTGCTTTAGTGGCCTTTGGTAACACTCTCTGGCATTTCAGAGGCCAGTTGTACGCTAGCAAGTGACGTCTCATAACATTTTTTTCATGCTCACACCAGGTCTTCGACAACAGGAACTTACTGCCTTTCTCCTTGCATATATCTCACTTATAGGCAAAAGGCCTTTATAATTGGGGGGGGGTTGAATCCCCTAGTCAATATCTCCTAGGCAGAATAATTCATTGCTGATGTCAGTGCTTTCCTGTAGCAATGTATTTTGCTTAATTACACAGCTTATAAACACTTTGCTATTGAATTTGGCGCTAGATAGAGAAATATCCTTTCACAGTTCCTATGCCTATCAGTCAATTAAAAAAGGGTAGTTATGCCTGTTTTATAGGAAATTACCACTGTAACAATTGGCTCTAATTTACAGTTAGGGAGTGGTTTCATTACCATCATGTTTTTCTTTTTCCTATAAAGGGGAGAGGTAGGAAGGTTTCTCAGTATCTGGAAGGTAAACTTCATTAGGGCCCATTATAAACAGTTAAACCCAATAGTATTCAGAGAGATGCTTAGTGTCTGTGACTCAGGCTGTCTGAGGTTCCTCTTTCTTTAATGTTCAGATGGGTTAACCTCTCTGCTGGCATTTCCCAGTCCATTCTGAATAGCCATGAGTTGTATGTTTTCAGGCATTTAGATTGGTGATTTTTATCTGTGGGAACATAAAATTCTCCTCCCATTGTTAGTTTCAAGATCAGAAAAATTGAAAATTTATCAGTAGGATTGGAACACAGAGTTTTCCATTTGTATCCCAGAAAGGAGACTACCCCACCTCCCACCTCCCTCTTTTATTTTTTTCCACAGTTCTATGCTGAGTTTGGTCTGCTTAAGTTTGCCTGAGTCTTGGGCATGCTGACACCCCTTCTGCAGGATCATACGAGAAGGGTCCCAGGAGCATGTAGGATTCTAGTTCCACATGGTCACGCACCTCCTCCCTGTCTCTTACAATCTTTCCACCCCCTCTTCCGTAATGGTCCCTGAGCCCTGGGTGAATGAAGCTTAATACAGAAGACCTGACCATAGACCCACACTCTGCAGACTCCTGATTTCTGAGGTTTGCCTATTTATGACCTTTTGAGTTCCTGGCCCTCTGTTGCATGAGGGAGCTTCATTAGTGAGAGTTGAGAGCCTCATTAGTGCCCTCTTTTATCTCTTGCTCTATGTTGCATGAGCCTTAGGTGTAGAGTTTGTATTATAGATATGCCACTTAGACTTGGACAATTCACAGACAATATCTGTGTGTGACTAGTTGTGGTACAATCTAATAGTCTCCACCAAGTGTAAAAGAAGCTTCTTTGATGAGTGGTGACTAAGATACTTAACTATAAATATAAGGACAAATATTTTGCACTTAGTAAGAAATTACATTAGTCTAGGGATGTGACAGTCTTAGAGTTATCTCGAAGATATATGATCTCTCCATTCATGTGTATTTGGCTATATTTACAGCACCACATAAGAGGTTCCTCCCACTGAGTGGGCTTTAAGTCTAATTAGGTAACCATTGATTGTCCCTAAGATAAAAGTGCCACTATTGCACTAATGCCATATGCTGTGTTGGTCACTGATATAGTTATCTGGTCTTAAAGTTGGTGTTGGACCATTGATCGATGTTCTCCCTTAACAGCTTTCATATTGCTCTCCAAAGCGATGAGAGCTGGTAGGTGCACCAGTGTTGTGCAATGCCCATAGAGGTCAGAAAAATGCATCAGATCTCCTGGAACTGGAGTTAAGATCGCTGTTAACAGCCATGCGGGTAGTAGGAAGTGAATCTGGGTCCTCTGAAAAATAAGCCAGTGCTCTTAACCACTGAGCCATCTCTCCAGCCCCCAGCATTGCTTTCTTAAAGGAATAACGTAATTACATTGAAAGGATTTGTTTACTTTGGAGAATTGGGAAAGAGTGAATGACAAACACGCATTATAAGAACAGTGACAAATTTCACATTATTGTTGAAGCTTGGTAGTGAAATTTTGTCACTAAACAACATTCACAAATTATAGTAGACATACAGGATTTCAAATTTATAATCAAAGATATAATTACATATTTTTAGTTTGAGGATTATATCAGTTTAGTTATTACAGTCCTTACCTTTAAAAAAAAAACTTCCCAGTCTGTGATTTTTATTTCTAGAAGTTCAATTAAGTCATAGGTGAAGGCATACTGGAGCTATAGAAGAATAATAGAAAAATTGATTTCTAACATTTTAATGGGGTCAAAAAAGAGTATACATTTCTTGGTAATGACCACAAAGCTGCCTAAATCCAACCTTTCCAACACATGATGTGGTGATAGATGAGGGCCCAAATCACTCACACACACATACCCCCATATATATATATATATATATATATATATGCAGGCACACACATGAAAACACACCCTCTAAATGAATATATGCATATATTTGTACATATTTATGCAATTGATTCTTTCAAAATTAGAAAAAAATCTTTAGAAATTGTAAACATGTTTAAATACTTGCTTCCTTTAGTGCATAACCATATACAGGCTAAAATACAGAATAGCTAAAGTACATGCCAACCATTTTGTACAGCTGAAAACAATCAGGAACAGCCTGGGTTCACTGGGTCACTGTTCAATACATGCTTATTTAGTGTTATTTGTCATGTTCTCTATAAGTTTTAGTAAATACCTGTCAGAATAGACAAGGATTTGGGGGAATTTACAGGTCAAAAAATGTTAATCATATAATTGTAAGAAGCTTATTTTTCTGGAAAGCATCATTAGAGTCTTGCAGTCCTGAAGGTCCTTGTCATAGAGGTTTTGCATGTGCTTGTGCGCGCGTTTGTGTGTGTGTGTGTGTGTGTGTGTGTGTGTGTGTGTGTGTGTGCGTGTGTCTGAATTTCAAGTTAGGTGATAATAAAACCCAGCCCATTTTGTTGACCTCAAAAAACCTGGAGTTTGAACCACCCTGATCTTTCTCTCTGAACATGTAAATCTTATTTTCTTTAGTACTTCACCTGTCTGCTTTACATGGATAGTGTGGTCATATTTAAAGGTACATGCTTTAGGTGCACCAGGCTGGTGAATCCCAAAAGGAATCTGTGTGTATCCAAATTACAGATTCTCTGCATCTATAAGAAGAGACCAGATGTAGAGATTCTGGTTCAGAAAGTAATAAGGAATTGCTTACTCAAATTTTAAATGCCTTTGGAAGGTTTTCACAGTTACTTGTGTGCTGGTTGTTTTTGTTTGTATGTTTGTGTTTGTTTGTTTGTTTTTCAGCTTGACACAAGCTAGGTGAATACCCAAGGAGGGAAGTTCAACTGTTTACCTCATCAAACAGGCCTGTGGGCATGGCTCTGAGGCATTTTCTTGAGTGCCAAGTGATGTTGGAGGGCCTAGGCCTCAGTGGGTGGTGCCGCCCAGGGAAGGTAGTCGGAGGTCATATAGGAAAGCGGGCTGAGCAGAGAACAGAGGGACAAAGTAGCATTCTTCCGCTTTCAGCTCCTGTGTTCAAGTTCCTGCCCTGACATCATTCAATGGCTCCTAACATGGAAGTCTAAGTCTAAATCAAATAAACCCTTTTCACCTCCAACAGAAAAGTAACTAATACATTGCCTTTGAAGTTCAAATTATATTTTGTAAAATTCAGTTTTAAGCGATACCTTTAAAATGTCCTCCATTATGTTTTATGATTTAAAGATTGTCGATTACACTATTGATTTGATTCCCAAATCCCAGTAGATTCTCCTTGAAGAAAAAGAAATAAAGCACAAAACTTAGTCAGCCCTGAGCATGCCAAGTTGTCAAGCGATATTACAGTTGTGATCTTTAAAATGGTGGAAAAAAAAAAAGCTGGATAACTGCAAAAATGCTGACTTTTATGGCTTTTGTCTGTGCCAAATGGATTGTCCAACAGAGAGTGCTCTGTAAGCCAGATGATTATGCCACATGTGGTACGTGGCATTGTAAGTTACTTTGAGGGTTTGGAAAGAGAGAGCTTTGAGTGACAACAGCAGCTGGCCATGCTGAGGAGTTTAACTCCAGCTCTCTCATCCTCACGTTGCCAGGGCATGAAACGCAGAACACCGCTGTAGTAATCATTCTCCCTTGGATTCAAGGGCAAATCATCTCATCAAATGGTGGAGTAGGTAAGAGTGTTTATACACATCAGTATAGGACGGCTATATCCAGTGATGACTTATCATGCTAAAATTACGGTGGAATTTATAAGAGCAACTTCTATTTCCTACTTTAAAATTATCTTATGATTCCTTTATGACTATAAGCGAATATTGAAGAACGTTGTCCGTGGTACAGCTTGAGTTAAACACTCAAAACCCATTTGGTTTTGCACATGTGGGAATTTGCATACACAAAGGACGTTGGGAAAACAAACTCAGAGAAACATGGAAGCAGGCAGGCAGTCAGTTCTCGGATTTTTCTTTATGCTGATGTTATTCTATGCTATTAGTTTGTCTGAACACATCCTCAACGTGAGAGGACTTAATGACATTAAGCAAAGAGGACTGTTTAAAGATTGTGACTTCAATATACCACTCCAGTGAAAACTATGTCAAAGCCAGATATGGTTATTTAAATATGACCTGCAATGTTATTCAGACAACTCCCTACCTCCATTAATGAAGTATTTTATGGGCTAGTATTGTTTAGTTGTAGAAATTTTTATTTCTACATGAAGGGTAGCCTTCCTGCTTTAAAGGAATGTACACATATGATCCAGGACTTTGGCTAAAGTCCTCTACTAAACTTATGAGATTCAAAAGTCTTTGACTCTACTTTCCATATCAAATTTCTTAGCAGAATTATGTTGCCACTTTTTTCTGGTTCTCTATGAAATGAACAAGAACCTTCTTCTTGAGCAAAATAAAAGGGTGTGCCTTTCTTTCCATTCTAACTACTAAAAGACATTACTTGAAGTTACAGATTACCTTAACCAAGCTGGGCTAAAAGGAATTAAATGATATTCCTAGTAGATCTGAATTCATAACCAAGCCTAAAAGAAAATCACAGAGTCAGGATGTGGCTTAGCATTTAGTCGTTTTATTATTTTAAACATATGTGTTAAACAAAAACAAAAACAAAACCAGATATAGTTACCACCACTTTTAAAACGAGAAAACCCAAATGTAAGCTTCAATTCACTGTTCACAAATCAAAAAAATCATTTATAAATATCCATTGGTTATAGCTTTTAAATATTACTCTAAGACTTAAATGATTATTATCATTTTGATTTTCTTTTGAGACTCAATCGGCTCTGTGATGCTATTCTCACATCATCCAGTAGGTGGGGCTTGTGTAATCTTCTTCTTTACCAGGGAGCAGAGAACCAGGGGAGCCAGAGGGACCAGAGTGAATTTTCAGAATTATTTTTCCTCAACTCTAGGCGGCCACATTAGAAATCTGTATTTCTGAAACCGCAGCTCCTTTGTGCTCAACAAACTCGATGAATAAGAATAAATCTGATTTTGTGAAAGAAAAACATGCTTTCTGCCTTAGGTTCATTTAAACATTCCTCTTCTTTACCCCAAATCTTGCTTCCTTACTGATCTTCGGCTAATATGCCATATTTTTAAGATAACCTTGATCCATTTTTAGTTGTCTTTTTAAATTAGAACGTATAAGCCACATACGAGTATGTCTGGGCTTTTTCTAAACAAACCTTCCTGACAGTCTAATCCCAGAGAATAAATCTATTGGACGAGAGAAATTCTTGGAAGCATGGCCATATACAAAAGCACTATAGGCACAAAAGGAAAGGAAAACAAGTTAGAGATTCGGATGGGACTGGAGTTCCAAGAGAAGTCTTGAAAACAAACAGTTTGGCAGGAGCGAACTCATGTTTCCAGAGCCCCATCAGAAAAAAGAATGATCTCTTTAAACCATTAGAAGTAGCAAAAGCCAGTTGGTTAGAGTAACTACATCCACTAAGATGTGGAACCATAGTCTGGGCATTAGTGCTTTGCCCCAAACAACAGAGACCGTTTTGTAAACATTTACTCGGACTGGAATCCATGTTTATGACCTCAAGCATTGTGGATTCTCTCATCTTTTACCCCCCCCCCCAGAACAGAATCTGATCTGAGCCTGCTTTCCTATTTTTTCCCATGCAATATCAACAGTCCTTTCAAGTCCAGTTATTAGAATTTCCTTGTGTAAAATAAAATAATATTGTATTTTAATGTAAAGTTCTTGTTGAGTCATTGAGCTAAGTTACAGAAGACCTTTTTATTGAACTAATCTGTGCTTGATACTGTATCAGTGCTTCGCTCTCTTTTGGGTGTTTATACAACATAAATGCAAATTAAATCACACACACATGAATTGGCAGATGAATACAATCATCCTACTTGGAGGCAATCAGGATAGAATCACTGGTATAAATCTTTTCAGTTTGGATACTTTCTGCCCAGCAGAGTGATTCATTTATACATGCCTAAATCCAGATGTTAACCTAATTCTAGGTCTTACAGTTTTGTTTAGGGCAGCTGCAGCTCATGATTGGAAATTTGGTGACACCACATATTCAAGTGGCTTGTACTGAACCCGTAACTGTTTCTGTACCATATTATCTGTAAATGCACCACCCACGCCATCTGCTCCTCACTAGGGCCTCTTAAAACTATGGTGGAGAATTTCCCCAGCACTAAATTTTATGTTTTGATGGGTGTGTTACTTAGCTTTAACATCGCTATTACAAAATTTCTAACAGAAACAACTCAGGAAATGGAGGACTATTGGGGCTCAATTTCAGAGGGTTCATTTCAGGATCACTTGGCCACATACACTTAAGCAAAAACTACTGGACATCACCATGGACAGGAAGTAAAGAACAGAGGAAATGCCTCAAGGACTTAGCTGCCTTTCTTCCTTTCTCTGGGCTGACACTGGGATAGCGATGCCCATATGTGGATGGCCTCCTTCCTCCCTTTGGTCCCCTTCATTGACAACTCAGAGGTGTTCTTCAGTAGTCTACTAAATGATGCTAAGTTATCCAACACAGTGGGGTTTCAGATACCATGTCTAGCTATAGTTTTTTTTTTTTTTTGGGGGGGGGGGGGGGGGCACAAATTGTACTAAAATAAGATGGTTTTGCAATTATTTTTTATCAAACAAACCTAAATGAGTTACCTTTATTCCTATCAACAGAAGCTCCCAGTAATGGTATTAGGTTTTCTTTTTTTTTTTTTCAAAATATTGTATTTTTTTTTATTTTATTTTACACGTGTGAGTGTATTGCCTGCATGTATAAAAGTACAGCTATGTCATGCAATGCCCTCAGAGGTCAGAAGAGGGCATTGGATCCCCTGAAACTGGAGTTACAGATGGTTTTTAACCATCCTGTAGGTGCTGGGAACCGAACTTGGGTCCTCTGCAAGAGCAGGCAGTACTATTATCCTCTGAGCCATCTCTCCAGCCCCAGTATTAGGTTTTCTTATGCTAATTCTCAAATTTCCCATACAGAACTTAATCTATTAAAATGTTTTAGAGAACCTTTTCTAGGTCCTCATGGAGCAGAACCTAAGCTTGCAATCCTTTTAATTTTGTCTTAGCTGCCTGCCAAAGCCATCAAAACAAAACAAATGGGCAAAATTCTATTTTTTTTTCTGCTTTCCATGGGTCATATTTTTTCCAATTCATGATTTAATTTGGAAAGCCTTCCCGTTTGTGTCTGTAATAAATGCACAATGCTCTTTTTCAAGGGCTTCAACTAGTATTTTAGAGTTTAAAACACATTTCTTAACATAATTATTTTCTTGCACTGAATGATGTGTAGCTCCCAGGAAGTATAACAAATTAAAAAAAATTCAGAGGAAAACATTTTTAGGTCTGCACCTGAGTAACTGAATTTGTCACACTGGTCTTCAATGTTCTCATTTGAATAGTGTGTAGAAAAAATTGAAAATTAAACTTACATTGTTGCCACTCTATTCCTTTCAATTTTAGGACTCTACTAAGGGAAACACAGGAGGCAGTGATTTTGTTTTCTGTACACTGTCAGAGCAAAATCAAAGGGTTTCCTTGAATATGCTATGACAAGTGGAAGTGATTTTTGGAAAACAAACCAACATTTCTAGTTAATAACAAAATTTGTTATTTTCTTGGGTATTTTTATGACTTCTTGCTAAGAGGATTAAAGCTGGAGATTTTGTCAAATAAATTCCGATAGCACTTATGAAAAATAAGGGGAAATCCTTATCCGTTCAGCTGCATAGTGAATTCAAAGCAGTATCATGCATTTCAGTCCATATGACATTAGAAATGCCACTATAGTCCTTAGTAGTCCTATTCTGAAAAGCCTAATTGAAGTGGCATCTCATCTGAGCTAGAATTGTGTGTTTGTTCTGGCTTGAAAGTCTCTTCAGAGTGAAGGGACACAGAGGAGACTTTCTCTGTACCAAGCGACCAACTCAAACACCACCCTTTCCCCAGCCCCATAGCCACAAAACATATTTTAGGTAATGAACTTTGAATGTTTTAGATGGTATCTACCTTATGGACCTTCATCACATTATGATACGTGGTTCTTAGTATTCAAATAAGAATATTTTGTCTGTAATTGTGGCATTCTGAAGCTGGGTTTTTACATTAAACTATTTAAAAAGCCATAGTAGCCAAAATATCACTTTAGACACTTTTCTATCAAATCAAATTTGCTCCTTTGGTGTCTACAATGGCACATTCCATGTGGCTATGCCATCAGCTACAGGCTTAGGCATTCACTGAAGCTTTGCGGAAGCCCATGTACTTTGTGAATAACTACAGTACATGGTGCTTATTGGCGTTGTGCCACTTTTTCCACTTATCTCTTTAATATGTTTCTGTTCTCTATAGAGAAAATGAGAAGCCTTTACATACATGACATTTATTGAATGTCTTTGACATGAAAAGAACCTAAGCCAAAGTACAATCATTATCTTCCAAATACAAACGTAATCAAATTATGTTGGCCAAAGATTTCTTTTAAAAAATATCTTTGAGCAAAGGAAGACAGAATAGAAAAAGAGAGCATATTATTTTCTATTTATTATTGTTGTGCTGGTTAGCTTTCATTGTCAACTTGATATACCTGGGAAGAGGGAACTTACTTGAGGAATTTCCTCCAATGGATTGGCCTCTGGCTTTGTCCATGAGACATTTTCTTTATTGTTAACTGATGTGGGAGAGTCCAGCCCTAGCCAGGTGGGCCAGAGTTGTTTAAAAAAAATAGCTGAGCAAGCCAGGAGAAGCAAGCCAGCCAGCAAGCAGCATTCTTGTATGGTCTCTGCGGCAGTGTCTGTCTACATATTCCTTCCTTGAGTTGCTGGTTTGGCTTCCTTTGATGATGGATCTTAACCTGTAAAATGAAGCAAACACTTCCCCCCAATTGCATTTGGTCAGTATTTGATTAACCGCAACAGAAACCAAAGTAGATCAATTATGATTGTTATTATAATTATTATTAAATTTGTGGTAATGCGAATTACATTTAGAATCCCATGTGTGCTAGGTAAGTACTCTACACTGAGCAACATTGCCAGCCCTATGTTTACATTTTAAATTTGAGACAGGGGATCTCTATATTATCCATCCTGTCCTGGTTCCTCAGCAACTTAAATAAGTGGGATTACAGGCCTGGGCCATCAGGTCTGCTTTGCAAGTATTAATTTTGTCCACACAATTTGGCCCTCAGTAGGTAGGTAATCACCATTTATTAGCAAATCATGGAAGTTATGGTATTTCTAATTTTATGTTTAGCAAATGCAATTTCTAATTAGCAACTCTTTGTGGTAGCTGAGTTCTACTAAAACAGAAACTAAATGGATACCAAGTAAGTTACATAGGAGTCAGACTTCCTGGTGTGCTTCTGCAATGTAGGGTGACTAAAGGAGAAAATAAGGTACTATGTGAGTCTAACACCTAGAAGACAGAATTCAGAATGCTCTCCTCATATAACAAAATGATAACAATTTGAGGATCTAGGCATGTTTAACCTGCTTTAAACATTATAAAAAGATAGTGGTACAAAATCACATAGTACCCCATTAATATACAAGGTTTTTAGGTATCAACAATCAATTTTAAAATTAACTGTTAATGACTGATCTCATTTGTAAATGACAATATAGGTCATACTAGTTTAATATGTGAATGCAACTGATTTATTTATGAAGTGATTTGAACTGTGATTAATATAAAATTTTATATCTACACAAATTCTCCTAATCTCAAATACTGAGTGAAGAAGTAAACTATGTTTATGATAGCATTTAAAGAGCAGATATTTCTAGGCTTATTTGCCTCAAATTTAGTACCAGGAAATCACTATTTCTGAAGTCCTTCTCACCAAAAATGAGAAATTAAAGGGTGATCGTGAAATAATTTTGCTCGATCTTGTCCAGTATGAAGGGAAAACAAAATCTTGAACAAACTTTTTTGGATGAAGTCTATTACAATTCTATGCCAATTTTTTTGACAAGATAAAAAAATTCTTTATAAGGAAAATACAAGTTTCATTTGTCACATGACTGTGACAAATTTTACTACTTTCAGATGTTTAAATCTTGACCTTCTAGCCTGTTTTTGTTATTTTCTGTTTTTTTTTTTTGTCTTTTGTAAAGAAATATCTCTAGCATATGTGAAGTGAAGAATGAACACTTTCTCACTTACCATAACTTATATTAAATATCTTCCTAAACCAAGCAAAATGTGGATGATAAAATGACATGGGCAAATTCTCTCTGTTTACAAATGTTAAAAGAGACATTGTCTTTTATTTCCGAATAGTTATATGTCCAACACCCACTGACTTCATGGACACAAGGCCGTCTGTTTGTTTTTTAAATCCATGGTGTCAAAAGTTTAGAAGTTTCCAGTAAGAAACAGAAATGAAAGCATTCTTATGGGATGTAGTAAAATTAAGCATTCTACCCATAACTTAGAAATAAACAAATATCTGTTTATATTCAAAAAGAGTTTGATCTTACAGACAATTTTTGCAATTTACAAACATCAATCTTCACTGATGTTTCATGAAACACACGATGATACATATGTTTCAGTTTAGAAGCAAAGCTAAGGTGACAACATGCTGTCTGATGGCTCTGAAGATGTTCATGGCATAAACCACAGTGTTGACTGTGGATAAGGTACAAGCCTGAGGTTAGGGAGTAATCTTTAGTATCTAATCACAGTGAACTAGGACTTGGCCTTGGATGTGACAAGTAGGGCCCATCAGAGCATGGGAACTACCCTTCGTCCTCTTAGTCTAAGAATCAAATCTGTTTCTTGGCCCATCTGCATTGTAGAAGGATCATTTCTGCAGACTGCCTCTCTATGTCCCACTTTCTGTTTTAGAACACTGAGAGTCAGTGGATTTAGTGGCTCTAGGAAGCCATTTCTTTGCATTTCAATTCACATTGAATTGTACCACTAGCTCTTCCAATTATCACTTTTAGTAATATGTGGAAATGCTTTTCCATTGATTCCAGGTTTTGAGGGCTCTGCAATTTCTGATTTTCTTCTTTTATGATTCCTACAACACAGCAACATTATTAATGGCTTTCATTTGAAGTATCTGGAAGGAGTTATATGTCTTATCAATACCCTAAGCAATAAAAATCACCATACTCTTCAAAAGAGATATCCAAGGACATTTGGGGACACAAACTTGATTCCATAAGCCTTAACATATATGACAGAATGAATACCAGCAGTGGGGAGAGAGATGGGGGTGCAGATAGGAGAGGGGGTCTAAATATGATCAGGATGTATGAGATACACAAAAATTCAATGAAGATTTTAAAAATAGGTATGCAGGGGGCTGGAGAGATGGCCTAGTGGTTAAAAGTGCTGACCGCTATTACAGAGGACCCGGGTTCGATCCCCAGCACCCACATGGTGGCTGAGAACCATCTGAAACTCCAATTCCAGGAGAACTCCAGTTCCAGGGGAATCCAACACCCTCTTCTGACCTCCGCAGCATTGCACAACAAGAGGGCACAAACCTACATGCAGACGATACATTCATATACATATAGAAATAAATAAAATAAAAAAAATAGGTATGCAAAGGAGAGCCTGAGGGTACACACCAGTAATCACAGCACTCAGGAGGCAGAGGACAGAAGATCACCAGTTGAGTCAACCTAGTTTACATATGAGTTCAATTTCAGACTGGACTAAATAATATCTTTGTATCAAAAAGAAAACAAAAATTAAAAAAAAAAATCTTAAAGGAGTCACATGCAGAGAAATGAATATTTCCTACCATAAATAAAAATCAACTCAAGAGGGTCCGGAGAGTCCGGCGGCCAGGGCGGCTGCGCCTTTGGGCAGGATACCCAGAAGCCACCTGGGCGAGTAGCTTGGGAGTTGGGGCCTTGAGGGCGGGACCCGGGCGCTGGGCCAGAGGGTCCGGAGAGTCCGGCGGCCAGGGCGGCTGCGCCTTTGGGCAGGATACCCAGAAGCCACCTGGGCGAGTAGCTGAGGTTGCTGGGGCCTTGAGGCCGGCCCGGGCGCTGGGACAGAGGAGGTCCGAGAGTCGGGACAAGGCCATTGGGCTGCGCCTTTGGGCAGAACCAGAAGCCACCTGGAGCGAGTAGCTTGGGTTGACGGGGCCGTCGAAAAGAGGCGGGACCCGGGACGCTGGGCCCAGAAGGGATCCGAGAAGAGTCCGGGCCGGCCAAAAGGTGTGGCTGCGCCTTTGAGGCAGGGATACCCAGAAGCCACCTATGAGCGAGAGTAGTTCGGGAGCTGGGGCCTTGAGAGACGCAGGGGAACCCGGCGCTGGACAGAGGTCCGGAGTCCGGCGGCCAGGGCGGCTGCGCCTTTGAGCGGATACCTCAGGAAGCCAGCCCTGGGGGGGCCGAGTTAGCCTTGGGGGCTGAGGGGCCTTGAGGGTGGGAACCCGCGGGGCGCTGGGCCAGAGGGTTCACGGAGAGACCGGCCGGCGCAGGGCGGTCTGCGCCTTTGAGCAGGAAGCTGCCGAGAGGAGCTAGATCAAAGGCATATACCCCCACCCCCCCCCGCCAGTTGGAGAAGCCTTCAAGAACAGAAGAAAGAAGGCTTTGGATTCCATAATCTAATATGAGCAACAAAATTGAAAAAGCAGACAATGTCATACCCCATAAACAAGGAGGAGGAAGGGGAACAACAACAACAAAAAAGTTATCTGAAGGAGGAAAGCAAAACGCCGAGTCTGATTTGTGATCTGAACCACAAAAGGGAAGCCCACATGCCAGGGACACGACGAAAGGACAACATGGGAAGACACAGGGATAATCCTGCACCAGCTCTACCAAACCCTGTAGGAGACAGCTACAATGGGATCCCCGAGGAGAACCAAGGAACAGAGTCTAGGAGGAATATTTGCAAGACCTAATGCAGAGAAAATTAAGAACTATAATAAAGATAGAATTCAGAGATAAAGAGAGAGAATGAAAAACTCAAAAAGGACTTAAGAGGGATACAATGACAAAACATCAAGAAAGAACTAAAGGACAGACAATGACAAACCTCGCGGAAAGAACTAGAGAGGACGAAAATAAATAAAAGAATATAGAGAACTAAAGAGAGAGAATGAAAAACTCAAAAAGGACCTTAGAGGGATACAATGCAACAAACTCAGAAAGAACTAAAGGAACAACAAACAAACTCCAGAAAAGACTAGAGGGAGAAAAAAACAACTCCGAAAGGAAGTGAGAAACATGATAAAAGGAAGTCACACCAAACGGTAAGTAGAGCACCAGAAGAAGATTGAGAAGCACCAAAGAGAGATGTAGGAGCTCAAAAAGGAAATGGAAGTACTAAAAAAAAACAGGATGAAAATGAAAAAGGAATTGAACACACATTCAATCAAGAAAGAAAGGAAAGGAAAAGCTTCAGAAGTAGAATGGAGGAAGCAGAACAAAGATATATCAGATCTGGAAGATAACACAAGAGCAATTAAAAAAAGCGCTCAAATAAAGACTATGAAAATTTAAAAATACCAAAACGTGGAACAACCAGGAAAATATGGACATATGAAAAGATCAAACGTCCGTATCATGGAATAGAGGAAGAGAGGAATCTCAAGAGAATAGTAATTGATCAGATCTTCAACAGAATAATAGATGAAAACTTCCCAAACTAAAAAACACAGCCCATTCAAATACAAGAAGCACATAGGAACCCCAAATAGACAAAGCATCAGAAAAGAAACACCCCACGCCATTATTATAGTTTAAAATGCTAGATGCCCAAAATAAAGACAAAATTCTAGAGCGGCTACAAAACGGAAAACAACAAGTTCACATACAAAGGGGAAACCCATTCAGAATTACAACTGACTGTCTCGCCTCAAACCATGAAAGCAAGGAATTGGAGCAAAAGTCATGTCCCTGAGGTTTAATGGGACTCAACGGATGCCAACCCGCTCATAGAATACTTTACCCAGTCAAAATGTACCGACTATACTGAAGGAGAAGGAAAAATATACTTCATGGATCATAAAACCAAGATGATGGAATACATGTATGGAAACCAACTCTTCATAAAAATACTTGAAGCAATTCAAGGGTAGAAGAGAAGGAGCAACAATCTCAAACACCTAGGAAAAGAAATAATAAAACTAACCATAGGGAGCAAAATCAAAGGCTAGAAGCCCAAATGGAAATAAAATGAAAGGACAGCAACATATCCAATCTTTCAATTAAAACCTTAAATATTAATTGGCTAAACTCCAATCAAAAAAAAAAGGAAAAAACGAAAAAGAAAAAGGAAAACAAAAACACTATATGCAAAGAAACCCTCTCAATTTCAAGAATAGGCACCAACTATTCTTACATTAGAGTGAAGGGATGGAAGAAGTATTCCAAGCAAAAGCAAATGGTACCCAAAAGAAAGCAGGTGTGCTATTTAATATCAGACAAATAGACTCAAAGCAAAAGAAATCAAAAGGAGACAGAGGTGCCACTAATCATTTATTAAAGAGAACAATTGACGATAAAGATTTCACAATTATAAATATATATGCACCAAACAACGCGGATTGCACACATTTATAAAGACAATTTTCAGGATTCAAGGCACAGATTATACCCAGCACACTAATAACTAGGGCTTCAATACCCATTAAGTCCCCTAGACAGGTCAAACAGGACAAAAGGATAACAGAGAGACATTCTGACTAAATGACACAATACACCAAATTGGACCTCACAGACATCTATCGAATAATTTCACCCAAAACCAGAGAATACAACTTTCTACTAAGCCCTCAGGAACCTTCTCCAAAATAGCCATATACTGGGACACAGGGAAAAAACTCAAACAATATAATAATAAAGATTGACATATCTCAATGCATTCTATCAACCACAGTGCAATAAAACTCAATATCAACACCAAATAAACCCTACACATCCACAGGAACACATGGAGACTAAACAACACACTCCTGAATCAATGAGTGGGTCAAGGAAGAAATAAAGAAAGAAATAAAAACATCTCCTGGAACAACTGAAGTGAAATGAATATAACACAGCAAAAAGTCTCATGGACACTTTTAAAAGCAACCTAAAGAGGGAAGTTTCTATAGCTCTAATGGCCTACATTAAAAAAACAAAAGAACACAAGTAAAAAAAAAAAAAAGAAAAAAAAACTAGTAAAAAACTGAAAACAACACACAAAAATCGAACGCCTAAACGGAAATGCAAGTTACAAGAAGAATAACAAAATCAGAGCAGAAATCAATGAGAATCAGAACAAGAAAACATACATAAAATCAAGAATCCAAAAGAGTACTATTCTTTGAGAGAATAAACAGATAGACAGACCTCTAGCCAGTTAACCAAAGAAAGAGGGAACAACTCCAAATCAACAGAAATCATGATGAAAGGGAAATCATACAAAACAGACAAGAAAAAAAAATCCAGGGACATACATACGGGACTACTTCAAAAACTATATACTCTACTAAGTATCTGAAAACCCTAGAAGAAATGGTGAATGATCTGAAAATCCTGGGGGGGGGGGGGAATCACCTAAAACTCAACCAAGAAGAGATTGACAGCCTAAACAGACCAATAGTACGAGGAAATCGAAGATGTAATAAGATAGCCTCCAACCAAAAAATGCCCAGGGCCGGATGGTTTCACGGCAGAATTTAATAAAATATTTCGAAAGACATCAACCGATTACTACTTAAATTGTTTAGAAGGATACAAATGGAGGGCTACTCCCCAGAAATCCTTCTTGAGGGCCGCATTACGCTACTCAAAAACAGGGAAAGAATTACAACCAAAGGAGAACTATAGACCCATCTCCCTAATGAAACACAGATGCCAAATTCTTAAACAGGGATTCTGGCAAATCGCATACAGACTCACAATCAAGAAATCATCCATCCAATGACCAAGTTTGGATTCATACCAGAGAATGCAGAGATGGTTCAACACTACAAGAATCAATAAAGCATCATCAAACATTTCAATGGACTGAAGACAAAAACCACCCATCATTTCAATTGATGCGGAGAAGCCTTTGACAAAAATCACAGCATCCCTTTATGTTTAAAGTCCTGGAGGGAATGCACTAGAGGTATCAATTCCTCAATGTAATCAAAGCCATACAGAAAACCCACAGCAATAATCATCCTAAATTGGGGAAATGACAGAAGCATGTCCCTTGAAGGTAGGAACTCGGCAGGCTGCCCCCTGTCACAGCCTCTTCCAATACAGTGCTGGAAACCACTTGCTAGGGCAATAAGCAAGAGAAAAGCGCGAAATTAAAGGGATTTTAATTGTTGAAAAGAGGAAATCCAGCTTATCCTTTTTTGCATGATGATATGATTGTCTACCATCAGGGATGCTAAGGAACTCACCAGAAAACTCCTCATGAAATGTTAGAGCTTTTGGTTAAAGTGGCATGGAATCAAAATAAATCTAGAAAATCAGTAGCTTACTTTACAACACGAAACAACAGCAAGCAACTGAAGAGGAACTACAAGGAGACTTCCCCACTCACAATAAGCCTCAAAAAACAATAAATACCTAGGAACCAAACCTAACCAAGACCAAGGAGTCTACAAAGACAAAAATTTTAAACCACCTGAAAAAGGAAATTGAGGAAACATCAGAAGATGGAGCAACCTCCCATGCTCATGGATTGGTGAAAATAAAATATAGTAAATGTCCTCCTACCCAAACTAGGTGTGTACAGATTTAATTGCAATTCCCAATCAAAATCCCCAAGAGTTTGTCTTTCACAGGCTTGGAAAAAAAAATCCTCAAATTTCATTTTGGAAAAACAAAAGACCCCGATTAGCCAAAGCAATCCTGAGGAAAGAGCAATAGCAGGGGGGATCGGCTATACCAGACATCAAACTTACTAACAGGGCTTAGTCCATAAAAACAGCTTGGTACTGGCACAAAAACAGACCAGTGGACAATGGAATAAAATGAAGATCAAAGCTTGAGCTCATACATTTCCAGCCACCTCATATTTGAAAGGGGCCAAGAAATACACCAATGGAGGAAAGACAGCATTCTTCAGCAAGTGGTGTTGGCAAAACTGGATCACCACCTTGTAAGAGAATGAAATTAAACCCCTACCTCTCACAACTGTGTCTACAGGTACAAACTCCAGTGGACCAAAGACCTCAATGGTGAAACCCCAAACTCTGGAGGTGATAGAAAGAAGCTTGGCAGCAGACTAACAAGACTTAGGTATGGAAAAGGACTTCCTAAATCAGTACAGCAGCTGCACAAGAAATTAAGATGCACAATTACAAATGGGACCTCAATAAACTCACAAATCGCTCTCTGTACATCAAAGGAAGCCATTACAGGAAGTGAGGAGAAGAACCCACAGAGTGGGAGGAAACCTATCACAGAACATTGAAAACATCTGACAAAGCATTAATTTCCAGAGCTATCACATAAGCGTACTCAAAAACCAAAGAAGAAAGAAAACAATGAATCACTCAAAAGATGGAGACAAAATCTGGAACTAGCAGACTTCACTAGAGGGAGAGATATAGATATGGCTGAGGAAACATCTTAAAGGAACTGTTCAACCATCTGCTGATAATTAAGCGAAATGCAAATTAAAACCATTATGAGATATCGCTACCTTAGTCCAATAAGACTGGCTAGGATCAGGACACGAATGTTACCAAATGCTGTGAGAGCGTGTGCGGCGCGCGAGAAGGGAAAGCATCATCACCTCTGCTGATGGGTAACTGTAATAGGCTACACACTATGAGAAACAGTGTGTGAAGAAACCCTTAAAAGACTCAAAATGGACCTTCCATGTTGAACCCAGTCATACCATCCTGGGTATATACCCACAAGAACAACTTACTTCAAAGATACATGCACAGCTATGTTTATTGGCAGCTCTGTTCCAATAGCTAAAAACTGGAACCAGCACCTATGGATGCCACCTCAAAACCATAACGAAGTGGATAGAGAAAATGTCGGTACATGTACACAGATGGCAAACAGTTCTATGCAGGGTAAAAGGGACAACATCATGAACTTTGCGCAGGTAAATGGATGGAGCTGGTAAGACATTATGTTCAAGTAAGTAACAAGTCCCAGAAAAACAAACGACAAATGGTGTCCCTCATATGTGGATGCTAGTACCAACAACCCAGATATAAATTATTTCTCATGGAGAGGGATGCATAGTAAAAAACAACAACAGAAAGACTGCATCAGAAAATGGGACTGAAATGGTGAATTGGGAAGGGGGGATGGGTGGGGAGAGGGAACACGGATTAGTATACAATTCAATCAAGGCATAATTTAATTGAGTGTGAGTTCAGCAATACTCAGTTTCACCTAAGACACTGTCTACCAGGATTACATGGTGTTTTAGGACTTAGTAAAAGTAAATATGTGTATATTAAACAACATTGGTTTACAGATCTGATAAAAACGGTAATGCCTCTGAGTTAAATGTAGATTAATTGCTGTTGTCCACATTTGTTTTACACAAAATCTCTACAGCAATAACTTTGGGATTGGCACAATACGCAAATGTTCTCCTCTATAATTTCCTCATTGTGTACAGTATACCTTGTAGTTCATTTCTCTTTAGATGATCTTAAAGCAAAATTAATTGTTCCCACAGTTAATCATATAAGTCACCCAAAACAACATGGGGAATTTGTGAAAAATCTGGCCTTGATTCCACCTATAGTTATGTATAATACAAGTGTCTTCTGGAGACTCCATGGGTTTAAAAAAAAAAGGGGGGGGGCCGGTTACAGACGAGACATGAAACCTTTTCTAAGTTCAAGAATACCTTGCTAAGGTTCCAATCTTAAAAACTAACATATGGGAAAAGAATTTGTTTGTCCTCAACAGGACAAAATGTCACCTTAACTAGGCTGAGAAAGTAAAGATACAGCTTTGCATTGAGCTAGATGTTACCAGAAAATAGTGGCAATGGGAAAGGTTGACCCGACTCTCGTAACTAGCCCATCTGTCAACACGATAGAAGAAAAGCCCTCAGATTGCTTTAAACATCGAACCTTCTGTGGATCCTACATGTAACAACTATTCATAATGAGTCCTTAATGAAACTACTACTTTCTAGGTGCAACAAAGGTTTTGATATGACTTTCTGTGGCCTCCCGCCCCCATAGAACACAAGGAGATAATTGATGATGATGAATGTCATTTCAACTTAATCCGAACATATAAGTTCTCTATAACGTATGCTTATGAAGACAAGACTAAAGTTACTTCACATATAATTAGCAGGTTTCCTGGTCTATTTGTACTCCCTATGCAAATATAGGAGTAATTGGAGAGTCTGACGACAGCCTAGCTGAATGAGGATCAATACGCAAAGGAGCTGTGGAATGGTCACTCATTACCAAATTAATACAGTGGTAGCAAGGAGATTGCGGGCCTGCCTCGAGCAGAGGGGATTGTTCGCCAGCGGGATGTGCCATGGGCGTGCAAGGCCGCGACGAGGAAAGGTAAAGGGCTCCTTGCCCTAAGGTTCGGGGATAGATTTTACCTTGGCCTAGGACGGAGAGGACGATAAAGACCTCTGCTGCCCGCAAGGAACCTGACTTGTTAACATGGGAGGGATGTATTGAGACCGCATCGATGCCATAGGTGTAACGAGATGGCCTACTATGGAGATGTCCAGAGAGTGTTACTCCTAGCCAAATGCCATTGAAAGCAATAAAGCAAAATACGGGTCTCATCCTGAGTCAAAGAGAGCCTCCAGCTATCAGCACGCGAGCGTACTATTCATCACCTGCCTGGAGATGCTGTGCAGCGGAGGCAGCCATGTGGCCTGTAATTCCCAAATCTACGATTGGCTGGTTGCTCTCTCTTGGAGGAATAACCATGGCTGATCGCCAACAAGAGCCTACATCCTCTACAGGTTTAGGAGATGTCATTAAGCCACAGTAAGACCCTGTTATATTTATCAGGGGTAAAAAGTATAATTCATGAATTAAACATATCATCCAAACATATGTGTTGATGCAAAGTAACCTACCATAACTATTAGTGCTGCTTAAATACCTATATATCTAATTGCTTGTACTTCAATTAGTAGGATCGAAAGTTACTCCTGAACAAACTGTCAGCCCATGAAAGGAAACAGCCAGAATTGACCAGAATCCAAGTCAACAGCTCCAGAGAGAGAGGACAGTTTTACTTCTCATCCACCTGTGCCCCTTTTCTAAGCCTAGGGAACAATCTGCGGAAGAGGGGGCGTGGTAGAATGTAAAGGCTGCGATTGGGGTGAACGGTGAAACTACAGCGATGTAGTCTGGACACTCATTTGATCAACTTGATTGAACAAACAACCTGTCAACCTCCACTGAATGGTGGGACTGTGGGGGTTTGGGCACAACAGTCTATAGATTGGTTTTGCACGAAGGATGCTTATACTCATGGATTATCACTTATAGCTAAAAAATGAAAAAAAATAAACCTGAAAGATGCAGGACAGTTATGGCAGAATACATGATCTGGGATGGGGTGGGGGTGGGGGGGAAGGGAAAGGGAAATATGCCTGATCTGAATTGGAAAATGATGTATAAAATGCACAAACCATCAATAAAAATTAAAAAAAAAAATCAACTCAAAATGAACTCAAGACTTCAGTGTAAATTCTACAACTTTAAAAAAATACTTAAAAGAATCCCAGGGAAAAGATCTCCAACATTGATCTTGTTAATGAATTCTGGGGGTTGGAGAGTTGCCTCTGCAGTTAAAAGTACTGGCTGCTCTTCCAGAAGACCTGGGTTTAGTTCCCAGCACCAACATGTCAGCTAATAACCATGGATAACTTCAGTTCCAGGGAATCTGACATCCTCTTCTGGCCTCTGATTGCATTATGTACATGGACTTACTAACATACTTGAAGGCAAAAGATGCATATGCATATGCATAAAATAAATAAATTTTAATTGATATAATAAATTCTTATATTGTAAGAGCACAGAAAACAAAGCAAAACTAAACAAATTTGATTACATAAAACTCAGCTTACAACATACCTTGACATTGGATGTCTCAGCATATAGAACTCTGAAACATGTCTTTTGTTTAAATTACTCAATCTGTGGCATTTTAATATAGCAGCTATTATTGGGCATATCTAAAATGTGCCTCAATTTGTTCAACTGATTTTCTGAAGGTTTAGTCCCTAGCTGGTAGCACGATTAGACAGTAGCTGAAACTTTAGAGTTTCTCTCCACATTAGATATTAGGTTATATCATATGTATGTTGATCACACTCAGACCCTCTTGACCCCTTTTGCACTATTTGCCTTCTGGACTTCATGTCCTCCATTGTTATTTGTCTTTTACTATTTTTATTATTGTTTTGTTTTGTTTGATTGACTGATTTTCAAAGGCCTATTGAATCCATTCCATGCCTTCTAAGTGCCCCTGGGGGTAGGTCCATCCTCTGGAGCCTGGTCAACCTACCAGGCATCACACCAGTAAGGAAAACTGACTCTCCCTCTTCCTGCATCCATCAGTTGCCCATAGATCCTCAGCTAGTGCTGGGTCTTCCTGCCTTCCAAACCCAGGTATGCTGGGCCCCCGTGTGCCCCGGGTTTGCACAGCTCCCTTGTGCATAGTATCACAGGTGCTGTGAGTTCCTATGTGACACTAACTTATAGTGTCCAGACAGCACAGTTTCTTTGCATTCTACCTTGTGTCTAACTAACCCTGGCTTTTACAATCTTTCCACCCCTTCTTCTGCAATGACACTAGAGCCTCAGGAAGAGAAGATGCTATAGATGTCCCTTTATAGCTGAGCACACCAAAGTCTCTTATTCTCTGCAGCTGGGCCATTTGTGGATCTCTGGGTTAATCGCCATCTGTTGTAAGAAGCTTCTCTGACAAAAGCTGAGAGATGCATTAATCTACACATATAACAGTATAATTATGTGTTAGTTTTGTATTATGTCTACTTATCAGAATGATACTAATAAATTTACCCTTATGGCCTATTATGTCTCTAGCCACAGGTTCTTAACCCTGATAGCAGTGTCACAGATGGACTTCTTATGAAATGTGATTTTCATTGAATTAGAAGGTGGTTGGTTACTCTCATAATATCCTTGCCTCTATTGTATCCGTGTGCATATTTTGTCAATCCAGTTGTTATTGTAACTCACAGGGCCACAGCTGAGTAAGGTTGATGCTTACCTTGTTCTACCAATAAAATGTGTATAATGTTCAAGAACTGTGGAAGGAAACCAGCAGATATGCAACTTTAAGGTCAGTACCATCTTGGTTTCTCCTTGTTTCCTCTGTGAGTCAGATATGTTGTCTTCAGTCACAGAGTCTTACCATCAAGTTTAGATGGGTAACCAAGTGCAATGGTAAGAGACAGTATTGTCCGAGGATCTATGGGAGCTCTCTGGTTAACAACTCCAAAAGAGGATGTCCATTCCTAGTGTTGACATTTTCATTTGTTAGCCTATGTTGTCTATTAGGGCTATTGAATTCCTGTTATAGGGTAACCACATTAAATGCTTTATAAATTACATGATAGGTTTCCACATGGCTTTCAAAAGACCTTTAGTGTTACTTATCCCTTCTCTTTCTCCCTCCTCTGCCTGCCCTCCCATTCCCCACTCTATTTAACCCAAGGTCCTATCCTTTACTCTTCTTTCCCATTTATATCACTGCATTCTATCTCCCTTCTCAGGAATCACCCCTCTTGGCCCCTTACGAGTTTCCTGACATCAATGGATTTCTCAAGTAAAACATACTTATGTTTTGTTTTGAATGAAATGTAACTTCAACTTAGGAGAGAGAAAAATGTAACATTTGTCTTTCTGGGTCTGGCTTACCTCACATAGGATGATTTTTGTCAGTTCCATCCATTTACTTCCAACTTTCATAAACTTGATGGGCATCTAGACTATTTCCGTTTGCTGGCTATTGTGAACAAATAGGAACACAATCCCTTTCTAAGGGACTGTGGCACAACTTTGGAAAGCTGACTAGCAGAGAGCCTCAGTGGGTAAGGACAAACCTCAACAGACATAAAAGACCAGTAAGTAAGCTTAAAGATCAACATCTCCAAGTATGGCCAAATGCAAATTAAAACGACAAGGAGACATGGTCTCACAGCGGGTTGATTTGCTATTCTATTGAGGATGGAAGATAAAGAGTACTGGGTAGAATAATATACTAGTGCAATAAGCTTGACATAGAAATACAAATAATATATATGTATATATAGGAAATAATAGCATCAATACTACTAATCACCAGAAAAGCAAAAGGCCAACTGACAACCAGGCATCACATCACTCCAGCAAGAATGGCTGTTGTAATAAGACAAAAGGTCCCAAATACTGGTGAGGTATGGAGAGGAAAATCCTTGTGCACTGTGGGTGGTAATGTAAGTGCATGGTCATTACACAGGGTGGAGATCCTCAGAAAATTAAAAAATAGATCTATGATATCACTGAGCAGGCCCAGTAATAGATATATATCAAAAGGAAATGCATTCAGTTTGTTGTAGAGACAGCTGCACCTTCTTGTTTGCAGGGCCTAATATTCCATAATGGCAGAGCCATAAGTGAGCAGGCTTCACCCCCAATAACCTACAAAGGCCAGAAGGAGCTGAAGCTAGCCCCCACTTGCCTGGTGGAGGTTAGGTGGCTGCAGCTCATCCCCCAGGGAGTGTAACAAGAGGTATAACCTTCCTAAACCTGTCACTCCTAAGGCACACCTTGGTCTCCAGAACCAAAGGGTGCATACACCAGAAAAAAAAAAAAAAGCCTAATCTCAGGGAACAAATGGTACTGTAAAAAGTGCACACAGACTTCCTTTGTTTTCCCACCCCTATCCTTGCTGAGAGCACACCAAAACTACTATATAAGACCCTAAAACTCCTAAAATAAATGAGTTCTTTGGTCCTTCGAAGCTCACTCCCAGATCATTCTTTGATCTGCCAGGGCTCACCTGCTACTCAGAACCCATCGCCTCTCCCTCCCTGTCTTTGCCTGTGCCTCAGGGTGTGAAATGGCCAGGTGCACTTAGAGGCTGGTGACCAGCCTGGATACAGAGGAACACCACACGTGTTACCATTCAGAAGTTGATGATAGGACCCAATTGTTACCACATACTTTCAGTCACAGAACATGGAGCTATCACACTTGTACTGACTTGGCATATTTATCCTTACTGGCTAGCTTTCATAATGTGGGTGATCATCCATTTTACTCAACTGTGTACACATGCTGGCTGCTAACTACATAAGGGCTGTCCTGGCAAGATGTGCTCACTGGTATAATAGCAGCATGAATGTCATAGGAGTAATCAACCCCTTCCATGGTGGATTTAAGACCCATATAACAGACGGAATTAATACCTGGCACCATTGGGGCAAAGATCCTGTTTCTAGACAGGTCATAGACCCTAGGGGAGAAGCTACTACTATTATCTTACTAGATGAACACAGTATTAAACCAACCTCTGGGGCTGGAGAGATGACCTAGTGGTTAACAGCACTGACTGCTCTTGCAGAGGACCCGGGTTCAGTCCCCAGCACCACATGGTGGGGAATCCAACGTCCTCTTCTGACCTCTGTGGCATTGCACTACATGGGTGCACAAAACTACATGCAGACAGTACATTCATACACATACAAAACTAAATAAATTTAAAAAAACACCAACTCCTAATGACTGGTCCTTATATGCACAAATGAGTGCATCTCTCAAACCTCATCAGAGAAACTTCATTTGGCAGTAGATGATGATTAGCACAGAGTCCCACAGCTGGTGAACATGCAGAGAATAAGAGCTGTGTAATGGTTTGGGGAGCCAGAAAGATTGTAGGAGCCAGAGGGAGAGGATGAGTGCGACGGAATGGTGTGTTCTGGGCAGAGCTGTTGCTTATATGAGCTCTGGGTGCAGAAGCACAAGACAAGCACATCAGGCCTGGCTGAGGGGTCGGTGGGCATGACGTCACTCCCCTAGCTGAGGAGTTGTTGGCAGTTGATGGATGCTGGGAGGAAGTCAGTTTACATCATGGGTATGGTCCCTGGCAACTCCATATGCTCTAGGCCATGGTCTCACAATCAAAAGATTTGGGCAGCACAAACTGGACTCAGATTAAAAAAATTGAGGACACGTATTTGAGTGGATAAGGAAATGAGGGTGGGTTTGAGAGAGTTGGGAGACAGGGGCGAATATGTTCAAAATGAGTTTTTTTTTAACTTGTCAAAGTCCATGTATCAAAACATTATTATTCTGTAATTATGCACAAGTTTTGTATTTTATGTACTAAATCAAATAAATTTGATGACAACTACGCCATGCTCCAAAAAAGAAAAAAAACCAAAACACCAAAAACCACTGTTTACAATAGCTCCTAATAGAGACAACGTAAGACGGTCCATGAGCCTTAACAAAGAGGGAAATCTTATCATTTTTGACAGTGTGGACAAATGTGGAGGACATCATATTAAGTGGAATAAGCCAGGCACAGAAAGACAACTGCCACCTGATCTCACTCATATGTGAAATCTAAGTAAGTTGATTTAATAGAAGTCCAGAGTAGAATTTAAGTTATTATCGACTTGGAGAAGTAGGGAGGACAGAGCACTAGGGAGAGTTTTAAGATACATTTTGGCTGGAAAAAGTTCAGATATTCTACTCAATAATACAGTAACTACGGATAATGATAATGCACTGTTGTATATCTATCTAAACTAGAAAAAGGACTTCATAAGTTTCCACTAAAGAAATGGTGAATGTTTGAGGACTCAGTCATGTAAACATTGATTTCCACATTACACCATATATGCATGTGTTGAAACATCAAATTGCTACCCCATACACACATTGATATTCATCTATCAAATAAAAATATAGAAAATAAGCTGCGTGATTGTAATGTCTTAGTAGTATTCCTGCAAAATAAACACTGCATTCATTTCAAAGTATGGAAACCAAGGTGCTCAGAGTGGACGTCATGGACTCAAGTGGAAAGTGACTAACAGAGTATTTTAACTAAGGCAGGTTGGATCCTAAGATGATAATCTCAACCATTAAATACTTCCTGGAAAAGATATAGAAAATTAAAGGAAATAAACATGTTTTGAGAGCTCTCAGTCCTGTTGTCCACTCTTTTTTTAAATTTTATTTATTTTCATATCTGTATGAATGTACTGTCTGCATGTAGGTTTGTGCACCCGTGTCGTGCAATGCCGTGGAGGTCAGAAGAGGGCGTCGGATTCCCCTGGAATTGGAGTTACGGACAGTTTTCAGCCGCCATGTGGGTGCTGGGGATCGAACCTGGGTCCTCTGCAAAAGCAGTCAGCACTCTTAACCACTAGGCCATCTCTCCAGCCCCTGTCCCCTCCTTTTAAGCAACAGCTTCCCAGCCAGATGCCCATGACGGTGCATCTCTGCTTTCCTCGACTCTCCGGCCACTCTGTTTTCCTTAGCTTCCTTTCTTGAATGTTTAACATAAAAAATGAGTGGATATTTAGATTTACTTTTGGATTCTGTTTCTTTCTGTTTGAAGTTTGAGAAATTTTAAAAGGCCAAATATGTGCATACAACTGATATTTTTTCTAATGTTTCTTGTTCTAATTGTCATACTCGTGACCTCCCCCATCAAATGTCTAGTAGGCTTCTCAATCTTAGAGTCTCAGAGAGCACTTCATTTTTTAATCTACTTCAAACTTCTTTTCTCTCTCTAATCCCTATTTATTTTTAAAAATATTTTTAAATTTTTTATGTGTATGAGTATATTGCCTGCATGTATGTAAGTGCACCAGTGTCTTGCAATCCCCACGGAAGTAATAAGAAGGCATCAGATCCCCAAGAACTGTAATTTTGGACAGTCAGCCAGTGTATGGGTACTGGGAACCCAACCTGGGTCCTCAGCAAGAGCAGCCAGTGTTTTAAATTGCTGAGCCATCTCTCCTGCCCAATCCCAAATTATTTTAATCTTAGTTTTATTGGTTCCATTGGACCTAGTTAACAAATTGAAGAAATATTCTGGAATGTTTGTGATTGCCTTTATCCATTATCACCCACTGGCAATTTGTCAAGTCAATAACGGCAGCACATCACCATCTCTCTGAGTCCACTATACACTGCTTTCATCATCTGCCTAGGTCATTGCATTCATTTCCTAACTAACACTGGTCTTTTTCATCTTCTTTTCCTTCAGTGATTTACACATGGTAGATGAAATGATGACTTTAACCATATCATACCAGAGTCCTAGTTAAACCTCAATATGGGTTTTCCAAACCAATGTGATCTAAGCATGACTCTAAGCATGACATCAAAACCTTCCCTAAATTTGTTTCTGTTGCGAAATGAATTTTACATAAGAATGGAAGAGGGGGCGTGGTAGAATGTAAGAACTGCAAGTGGGGTGATTGGTGAAACTACAGCAATATAGTCTGGACACTTATTTGATCAACTTGATTGAACATACAAGCCCCCCACCCCAGCTGGATGGTGGAACCCTTGGACTATGTGGGTTTGGGCACAACTGCTTGCAAATTGGTTTTACGTGAAGGATGCTTGTACTCATAAATTATTACTTATTGTTAAAAAATGAAAAAAAAAAGAAGTAATAAAAAAAGAAAAAGAAAAGGAGTGGAGATAGTAGACAGCCCTATCTAATTCCTGATTTTAATGGGAATGCTTCTGGTTTTTCTCCATTTAGAATGATGTTGCCTGTGGATTTGTTGTATATAGCTTTAATTGTGTTGAGGTATGATCCTTGCAGACCAATTCCTTCCAGGACTTTTAACATGAATACATTTTGGACTTTGTCAAAATCTTTTTCAGTATCCATTGAGATGACCACGTGATTTTTTTCTTAAGTCCATTTATATGTTTTATTACAATTATTGACTGTGTATGTTGAACCATCTTGCATCTCTGGAATAAAGCTGACTTGATTGTGATAAAAAAAGAATGTTTAGCTTTTATCACAGCATTTCCAGCTAGCCTTTCATTGCAATCTTTAAAACATGGACATGGAGGCGATTATAGTCTTCTTTCCTACAGCATGGAGGAGAGGTGATTTTTTTGATGGTTTTGACCCATGGTAATAAATATTTAGCATTCAATATTTGATCTTTTTCGTCTTTTGTTACAGTATTTTGTTGGACATTTTTCCACCTTAAAAATTCTCTTAATGACAATTTGATGAATGTATTACTTAGTTATCCATACTTGACATTTAAGAATCAAAGGGTGCAACTCCTTCAAGGTCTCAATTCTGGCCAGCAGGAAATCATTAGCTCATTAGCTGGACACCAGGTCTATACCTCCAAACCACATGGCTCTCTCTCTCTCTCTCTCTCTCTCTCTCTCTCTCCCTCTCTCTCTCAAATCAATAGTGTATAACTCCTATTCCTCCAAATTATACACATAGGTGATGTTTTTTCCTAAGCTTATTTTCCAGTGCTATATACTATCCAGATCCTGATTTAAGAAAAAAAAGCAAAGATAGCAATTTTGTTTGTAGCATGCTGACTGTTCCACTTCTTCTTTATTTGTTCCTCCCAAATTAATAAAGAATTCTTAGTTATAAAAGGCAAGTAATTCCAGCACTCAGGAGGCAGAGGCAGGCCAGTCTCTGTGAGTTCAAGGTCAGGCTAGTCTACATAGCGAATTCCAGGCCAGCTAAACTAAAGGGAGACCCTATCTCAAAAAGACCAAAAAAAAAAAAAAAAAAAAAAAAAAAAAAAAAAAAAAAAAAAAAAAAAAAAAAAGAAAAAAGAAATAAAAGGCAAGTGAGGAAAATATTTGCTACAAATATTTAAGGGAACTGTGTGAGATAAATAAACTTTTTACCAATAACTTAAACTTGTTATAGCTTCTAATTGGAGCATTATAAATTACTTTATAATAAAGATAATTATACATGTGGCTATTATCAATACTGTTACAAAGGAAAATTATTTCACAGTTTTTGTTTCACACTGGGAAGAAAGAACATAATTGTGCTAATGCTCCAGGGAAAGCCAATACAAGGATTTTATCTTGTTCATGCTGGAAGAGAAACATGTGATTTCCAGTTTGAACAGCGAGTCTTTAAAATTGCCAGAAATTTAGTTTACTACGCAATTCACTGCTTCAACAATGGGGAGGGAGGCATTGGTGTGGTGTTCCAAGTCAATGTTTTTCAGAACTGTTTCTTTCTCATGCCCAGAGAAATCACAAAGGGAATATATTATCCTGTTTATTCCAAAGAAATCATGAATCAAGTTTTATTTTCTTTCTTGCCTTATAAAACTCTTGCCAATAGAAAACACTTCCAGAAAGAAGTTCAGAAAATTGGTTTTTCAAGCAGTTCAAATAGAAAACTTTGTTCAATGTTACTTAGATATTTATCCCAATACTCTAAGCTAGGCCCTTTATCTATAATCACTTATAATTTCAGGAAATATTTTTTAACTAAAAATACAAATACTATGGTAGAATTATACAAATTATGTAGGCAAAAAATTACAAAAATGATTTTCTTGTATAACTTAAAGTGTGATCCTACTAAAAATACTCAGGAAGTACTTGTCTTATAAATTTTTTCTACAACAACATATTTTGTGATAACTCTTTTGATTACTATTATGCTGATAGCCATTTCTAAGTATGTTTTCTGCTAAAAGTTTTTAAAATTATGTCCAATGCTTCACCATTTATCTCATGTTTTAGTGTGATGATAGGCACAATACCTGTTTGATCTCTACATTTCTCCAAAGTCTCTTTAATGATGTACATTATGACCAGTAATTAATTGAGTGATCATTTGCTTTTGGAGAAATTCTCTTCTCTTTCCCTGTAAACTATGAAACAGATTTGAGAACAGTAAGTACTGGCAGAATTGGACATGGGCCAAGTCCAATTAAAAGTTTAAAAATCAGAGTGCTTCCTATTACACAAGATTTATCTTCTTTCCAGGGCTTATGAAGAATTGAAGATCCCCCCCAGAGTGAATTGTCCCCTGTGTGACCCTGTAAATATTGCTTGGTCTTCATGACTTAGAAATAAACATTATTTGGGTTTACCAAAATATCTGGAAGAAATGAGATAGAAAACTAATACTATTAAGCATCATTTTTGTAACTCAAATATTTGTTTATTAGATTTCACAATGAGTCCATAACAGGCCCGGGAAGACAAAGGAAGAGAAAAAAAAATTGGTCTTTTGTTGGCAAAGATAAGGAAAGAAAATGTTTTAGAGGAAAATAGAGTATAAACCCTGGGAGTGTCGGACAGCTCAAGGTAGAGTTTGAGTAGATTAGTGCAAATACCTTCTCTTTCACCAGTTCTAGTCAGGCTTCTTCAGTCCTTCTCTGGACTACATATTGTCCCTGGACATTGCAATGGGCCTTATCCTCAGACAGCCATAGCCCACTTTTAGCAAGAATCTTCTTAAGTTAACTTAGTAAGAGTCCCTGAATGTCAATGTCAGCTCAAGATGCCCATCTCTATCTGTTCCACCTACCTCTGTTTCTCTCCATCACCCTTTTCCTCCCTCTATCCTCCTATATCTCCCAAGTGATATTTGATATATCTGACCTATCATATCTGATAGCTCTGATGTGCTTTCAGCAAAAAACATGACAGGCCAGTTTAGCAAGACTTCTGCCTATCTTTCATGTCTTCTAGTGATAATTTTTCATCCACTAGTCTCCTCCCAACTGCCTCAACCTACTTCTTTGTTGCCAATCTTCACTTGTCTTAACCATATTCATAATTGGCCACAGTTTGATACTGAGGTATTTTTTTTTTACTAGTGTAATAGTTTCATGAACAAGATTTGTTTTTACTGTTTATAATCTAGTTCTGAATTTCCAAAAATTTTAACAGTTCCAAATATCTTTTGAAATATGTTCCAACAGTACAATTTTAATAAGTAAGAATAATTGGTAATGATATTTTAAATAATACCCCAAAGTATAAGAAAAAAAAGCAGAAGCAGTTAAATATGAGTGTATCAAACTCAGAAATTTCTACACAACAAAGGAAACAATCAACAGAATAAAGAGACAACTTGCACAGTAGTAGAAAGTATATTTAAACCATTCGACCCAAGATTTGCATCTAGATTTTAAAATACTAGCCAATAGAAAATAACCAAATTTCAAACTGGACAAATCATCTGAATACATATGCTCAAAAGAAGACACACAAAGACCTGCCAAGTGTATAAAAGAAATTCTCAACCTCATTGGAAATCAGGTAAATACAAATTAAAACCACAAGGAGATACCAATTCACCCTAGTTGTGTGTCTCCTGGAGAGACCACAGGCTATGTTAGATAGTTCAACATTTAGCCCATGCAGATAATTCTGGTTAAACTTAATGGGTCACAGAATAAAACAAAAGGGTATGAACGTGGGAAATGGACTTGTATGGAGGAAGAGGCAGGTGAAAGGAATGGGAGGGAACTAAGACAGACTAGAGGTTAACAAAACTATTCTATTGAGGAAACATGCAACTGAAAAATAGAATCAGTTTGGTTGTCAATTGATGGATAAATGGATAAGGAAAAGGTGGTATATATAGGCAACAAAATATCCAGTCAAAAGTATAAACTATGGTCATTTTAAACAATGTGAACAAAATTGAAGGTCATATTATGTGAAATAAGCCAGTCTTTAAAATATTGTTGGCAGTGTGGAGGCTAAATCAAAGAGGAGAGTAGAATAGTCTTCTCAAGAGGGTGGGGGGAGTAGAGAGGGAAAACCATGGGGAGTTGGAAAGCAGGTACCAAAGTAGGAATAAGTTCCAGGGTTCTATAGCATATTAGGTTGGCAACAGTTAAAAAGTATATTATATAGTCTGTAAAAAAAAGAAAACCTAGACGAGAAGAACTGAAGATTTCCAAACACAAATGCTAAAACTTAGAGATGGAAATTCTTAAAACCCTGAGTCGTATGTCTAGAAATGGACTTGGGATTGTTATATAGCCCAGGCTAGCTTCAACTCACAGTGATACTCCTGTCTCATTCTCCTGTATTTTATTTAAGGTGCCTTCTACCCTGCCTGGTTTCAACACCCCAATGTGATCATTATGCTGTACAAATGTATCAAATTATCAAACTGTACTCCATAAATTTGTACAATTATTATGTGTCAAATACAACTGAAAATTAAAAAAAAAATAAACCTAAAAGTGAATGGGATGGATTAATAAGATTGAAGGAGTGGAAGAGGAACAAACAGGAAAGGAATTGTCTGTTCCTGCAAGGGCAGGAGGTGAGTGTTCTTCTGGATGCCTGTGACATAAATGTGTGGAAAGTTCCCAACGTTCCCCAGCTGGCTGAACTGTGCAGACTCCTTGCGTCTGCTGCCTCCCGTTTCATGTTTTCCACGTGCTTACTCATGGGCCCCCACTGCTTTTTCTGCCTTTTTATTTCACCATGTTTTCTATTTCTGCTTCTCTTTCCGGCTTATGAAAATATTTCTTGTTTTTGCAATGCAAGCGCTTCCCATAAGCCTTTAATATGGTTTGTTAGGATTTGCCAGATTTTGAGATGATGTCACTTTCTTCCCTCTCAATAGTGAATCATAAAATAACTGTGATTTTAATTTGTAGAGACACCCATTGGAGGCGCCTTTCTCTCCTCTCTGTTTGTTTCTTTTCCTTTAACACTGCCCCTTAGACTCCAGACCTAGTTTGCCCTCCTCAGCTCCCAAATGACTTATTTGGCCTCTTTAGTTCAAACGAAACCTAGGTAACAGCACAAACTCAGTCTTCCTTAACTTTCCCCACAACAGTTCCTTTCTGTAATCCTTCGCAATTCTTTTGCTTCCAGTGGATTATACTGGGATTTCTTTTCTTTTGTTCTCTTCTCTCCTCTCCTCTCCTCTCCTCTCCTCTCCTCTCCTCTCCTCTCCTCTCCTCTCCTCTCCTCTCCTCTCCTCTCCTCTCCTCTCCTCTCCTCTCCTCTCCCCTCCCC
>VZQC01002834.1:3061607-3228984 GCA_009823505.1 Rhizomys pruinosus
AAAAAAAAAAAAAAAAAAAAAGAATCCTTCTTTCTCTACCTCCTGAGGGCACAGATAGTTAATTCCATGTATGAAATAGAAAGAAGCTGGCCAGGCATGGTGGCACACACCTTTAATCCTAGCACTCAGGAGGCAGAGGCAGTTGGATCTCTGTGAGTTCAAATCCAGCCTGGTCTACAGAGTGAGTTCCAGCCCAGCTGGGGCTACAGGGAGACCCTGTCTTGAAAAGACCTCCCCCCCAAAAAATAAAAGAAATAGAAAGAAGGACCGCACTAGACACTGGAGCAGTAGGTGTCTTGATCTTCGACTTCCTATCCTCTAGAACTATGAAAGATACTTTTCAATTATTTATAAATTATCTAGTTGGCAGCATTTTGTACTACCATCCCCCATTGCAACCAAAAGAAGTCTTTCTTCTATTGTAGCATCTAGTATATCAGAGAGATTTTGTCTACTGATACCTTTATGAGCCCTCTGACCATCCTGGAACCCAGTACCTTGCTTGTCTCTTGAAAATGATATTGTTACTGAGATGTGGGTTAAAGGTTCAAATGCTCACACTGAACCAGAGAATTACTGGATTAGAATTTGCATTTTTACAGGTAGCATGCATGAAAATAGCCTGGGCATGTTACTAGAAGGTGCACAGGGTCCAGCTGTTTCCTGATCTGTGCCCAGACCATTGTTCTGTAATGCTTCACAGCTTCTTTTAGATTCATATGTATCGGCATATTTTGATATATATGCACATAAAATATTGACATTCCTACCATCCATCTTCTTATTCACATTTATCAAACCTTCCTATCCAGCATGTATTTTGGTCACATAACTAAACTATTCTCATGCTCATAAACAAGGTAAGACAACTCTTTTCTCATTTCACTAGAAGAAAAACTGAAAAATTTTGTAATTTCCTTAGGATCATCTGGCTAATCAAAGTAAAAAGAAAGTATGTGATAAAATGTCCTAACCGGGCTGGAGAGATGGCCTAGCAGTTAAGAGCCCTGACTGCTCTTGCAGAGGACCTGGGTTCGATCCCCAGCACCCACATGGCGGCTGAGAACTGTCTTTAACTCCAGTTCCAGGGGAATCCGACACCCTCTTCTGGCCTCCGCGGCATTGCACGACACGGGTGCACCAACCTACATGCAAACAGTACACTGACACACATAAAAAGTAAATAAAATAAAATAAAATGTCCTAATCCTGTGCTAAATGGGATATCACACTACTGTCTGCTGAGTATATATAATGTTATAAATGATATTATAATTATATATAATTATATAATAATTATATAATATTATATGATATAAAATTATAAATATATAATGTTACAAATGATACTTGCTTCATTTATATCAATAGTTTCATTTAAACATTTTATTGGATAATTAGAAAATGTACAGCAAAATTAAAAAGTAGTTACAAAGAACAAGAATGTTATTATCTCATTTAGCATTTCCAGCACATCAGTGTACAGTCATGTTCAATTCCCACCATTTGTCTATGGAATCAAAATGGAAGCCGGATCTCACAATCAATGCCCCAAAGGGACAACACTTATTGGACTCTTCTGGAACACAGAAATTGTCTCTGTGCTTTCAGTATGCAGAAATGTGAATATACACATCTGGCATGAAAAACTATTTTAAAAATCTGTTCCTTTTTTAAAAAAATGACCATGTCTTCCTCTTAGTACTAAGTATTATAGTATAGTATATATTTTCCTCTTAGTACTAAGTATTATAGTACAGTATATATTTTCTAACATTAGCATACTTTAGTTCCAGATTATTGTCACTCGTTGGAAATACATTAATATTTGTACTAGCTGATCAAGTATGCCTTGAGAGAAAGTAAGATAAAGAAATAGAAACTTTAGATGTTATATACAAGGAAGTGCAATATTTGTTTATAAATGTACCTGTGAAGAAATTGAACAAGAATAATACATTAATTGGACATCTTTTGGAGAATGTTATCTGAGCTATTCATTGATCTGCACACCTTTGTTGTCTCGTTATTCCATTCTTCCTATAACCCCCCCATTAACTCGCTCCTCTTCAAATCAATACAAATAGTATTGTTTTTCTCACTCATCTCTAGGTGTTGTAAATGTATTTAAAATTGATCTTGGAGAGGCAGGAATGGGGGGACAAATAGAGGCGCAGCAAAGGATATTAAAAGGTTTGTGCAGGAATAACCTTTCGATCCTACTAATGAAGAACAAGCAATTAGATATATAGCTATTTAAGCAGCACTAATAGTTATGGTAGGTTACTTTAGCATAGACACATGTTTGGATATGTTAATCCATGAATTACAATTTTCCCCCCTGTTAAATATGACAGGGTCTTACTGTGGCTTATAACATCTCCTAACCTGTAGAGGATGTAAGCTTGTGGCATCAGCCATGGGTTATTTCTCCAAGGGGAGAGCCAATAGCCAATTAGATTTGGGATATACAGGCACATGGCTGCCTCTGCTGCACAGTATTTCCAGGCAGGTGAGGTGTAGCTGGTGCTGACGGTGGAGTCTTGCTTGACTCAGGGAGACCCATATTTGCTTTATTGGTTTAGTGGCCTTTGGTAACACTCTCTGGCATTCCAGAGGCCATCTGTACACTTGCATGTGTGGTCTCAATACATCCCTCCCATGTTAACGTCAGGTCTTCGGCAGCAGGGTCTTATTGCCTCTCCTCCTGTAGGTATCCCAACTTAGAGGCAAGGAGCCCTTACCTTTTGTGGGGCCTTGGATCCCCTGGCCAACATCCACCTGGTAGAACAATCCATTGCTGATGTCAGAGCTCCTGTATTAATATATTTTGCCTGAGTGCATAGCCCTAGGACTTTAGTATTATATTTGGTTCTGAACAGAGAGTAATCCCTTCCACAGTTCCCATGTCTAGTAGTCAATTAAAGAAAGCAGTTTTACCGGTTTTATAAGAGATTACCTCTACAATAGTTGTCTCCAATTTACAGTTGGGGAGNTATGAAATGCACAAAGCATCAATAAAAACTAATTTAAAAAAAATAAATAAAAGGTTTGTGAACATTCACAAGACATAAGGATTGCTTGTTTCAGTGGAAGCAGAGTGACATTCTAATTTAAGAACTTAACAGCTACTCTCTAAATAATTAATTATGTTTTGTTCCTTACCAGTATGCAAAATAAATCTATTAGCTAATAATTTTGGCATACAATTAGAGGATGAACATCTGTAGCTGAAATGAAACTATGCTGCTAATTCATAATTTAAAATTTCATTAAGATACCTCCTTAGAATCTTCTCATTGGTGTTGAAGATTTTAATAATTTGTAGTATAGAAGGTACAGTATAGGCATAAATGTCAAGGATGAAATACAAATCAAAGAGTGAATATGTGAATTGAATATGGGCTCGAGGCTATATTTGAATTAAGTTAGATAATTAATTCTTGTCACGTGACCTTGGAAAGGTGATAGAATGACCCATTCTTCCCAATTTTCTCTCTGCTTTCCTGATTTTAAAATGAAAAGTTGGGCGCTGGAGAGATGGCCTAGTGGTTAAGAGCACCGACTGCTCTTGCAGAGGACCTGGGTTCGATCCCCAGCACCCACATGGCGGCTGAGAACCATCTTTAGCTCCAGTTCCAGGGGAATCTGACACCCTTTTCTGACCTCCACAGCATTGCACAACACGGGTACACAAACCTCCGTGCAGACAGTACATTCATACACATAAAAAAAAAAAAGAAAAATCATAAATCTAGAGACTCCTTAGGATTTCAGGAAAAGAAAGATGGAGGTCTCCCCTACTAAGTGACTTAAATTTTCTAAGCATCAGATCCTGTATATGAAATATGTATACACAAGATCTGACTTAAATTTCTTCACATATATGTACATATTCTTCATGATAACAAGAGTTACTTCTTCATAAATATGTATCATAAATGTAATAGACTCAGAGTTGTATCAGGAAGAAGCATGGCACATTGCACAGTAGAATTTGCTATACGTATTTGTTAAAACAGATAGTTTCATTTAGGATCGCAGAAGAAAACTCAAATTTTGAATGGAAAATAAAATGAAACATGACGCTGGGCATCATGGTGCACACCTTTCATCCCAGCACTTGGGAGGCAGAGGCAGGCAGATCACTGTGAGTTCAAGGCCGGTCTGGTCTGCAAGACAGCTGGGACTTCAGGGAGATCCTGTCTCAAAAAGACCAAAAAACAAGTAACATGACAGTAATGGTTAAGGGAGTAAAGAATTTGCACTATTTCATAGTCTGGAAATGACATTTTCGGTGTTTTAGAGTACACTGGTAATACAATTTTGTCTACAATTGCAATGAGGAAATTGATATAATCTTCCACTGAATTCCATAGTGGACCATGGATGTTCCTTAAACAAAATAACAGACATCTCTGTGATTCATTTCCTGATCACAGTCATGGTTAACACGAGCCTTTCTAAAATGCCCTGAGCCAGGAGGAAGAGCTCTATTCAGTCACTTCCTGTGGTCTTGAAATGAGCTCAGGATTGGACTTTGTTGTGTCAGAGAAGGAACCTGGGGTCTTGGGTATGACTTTATCATCCCTGCCCACAATGAATTTGTGATTTTTTAGTTGAGAAGTTTAATGGTTGAGATGCAGTATAACACAAACTAAATCAACTCCAATCATTACTCTGTATGTGTGTGTGTGTGTGTGTGTGTGTGTGTGTGTGTGTGTGTTTGTGTGTGTGTGTATGTGTGTGTTTTCCTTTTTAGTTTTATCCTTTTTTTGGTATTTTTGAGACAGGGTTTCCCTTTTAGTACCAGCTGTCCTGGAGCTCGCTCTGTAGACCAGGCCGGCCGTGAACTCACAGAGATCCGCCTACCTCTGCCTCTCGAGTGCTGGGATTAAAGGCATGCCACCACCACGCCCAGCTCCAGTCATTACTATGAAGAGAAAACTGAGAAGCAAGTTTGCCCAAAGAAATTAGAAGGGCTTTCAGAACTCACAAAACGGAATGGAGTCTTAAAGGGTGACTTAGAATCCATCAAGCAGAACAGAGTCAGAAAGTAAACCCATAAAGGAAACAGCACATATAAATCCAAGAAGGCATGCTGATGCCTCTTGTCTTTGGGGAGAACCATAGTGGTAGAAATGCTATCCACCATACACATGTGCAAAGCTTGAAAAAATTCAAATAAGAAAACATACAAGAAGGGTAGAGGTGCATCTGAGGAGATTTTCACATTTTTATAACATTCATACCTTAGGTATTTTTCTTATAAATGTTGGGGAAATATAAAATTCTTTGTAAAATTTTTTATTTTTAATTGTCTATGTGCATGTTTCTGTATCAACATATACCACTTGCCATGGAGGTCAGAAGAGGCGTTCAGATTCCCTGGAGTTGTAGTGATAGGCAGGCATGGGCCACCCAATGTGGGCACCAGGAATTGACTTGAGTTCTCCAATAAGGCAGCAAATTCTCACAACTCATGAGCCATCTCTCCAGCTCCACATCAAATTGACAGAAGTATAAAAGGCTAGAGAGGTAGTGTATTAGTCACTTTTCTGTTGCTGTGATAAAACACCATGACCAAAGGAACTTATAAAAGGAAGAGTTTATTTGAGTTTACAATTGACGACGGTTCCAGGGAATTAGAGTCCATTGTGGCAGGAGGCATGGCGGCTGGAGACTGGAGCAGCATGCAGAGGGTCACATCTTGCAATGAGCACAGGAAGCCAAGAGAGCAACTGTAGACCACGAGGCTTATTAAAACTCACTAAGCCTGTCCCCAGTGACACACTTCCTCCAGCACGGCCACACACCCCAAGACCTCCAAAAAACAGCACCACCAACTGGAGACAAACATCTGAATACCTAGAGCTATGGGGGACACTCATTCAAACCACCACAGGTAGTTTAGAGCATGCTGTACAATCATGATGACCAGAGATCAGAAGGCAATCCCTATGTAACCAGCACATATCTGCAACCTCAGCTCCTGAAGTGGGGAGGGTAGAGACAAGAGGACCCCTGGGGACTGCTGCCTTCCAGCCTAGCTGAGAAAAGGCATCTCCCAAGCTCAAGGTGGAAAGCGATAGACAGGCCAGTGTTGCCCTTTCTGTCCTCTGTGTACACACACACGCGTGCACAGACACACACACACACACATACACACACAACAAACACATGTGCATGCAACCACACAGAGATATGCACACAGAAATAAATCAATCTCTAAAAAGAAAAAAATAAAAGAAGTGTAATGGAAATTAGTGTGTTAAGAAAGACTACCCAGAGTCAAAACCTTCATCAAAAGGTTGTTTAATTAATTAAGATAGACACAAAAATAACTAAAGCAAGCTAGTTGAGGAGAAAGAGAAAGGTAGTAGAGGAAAATTTAGACTGGGCGTTTCTATGGGATTTTCCCACCATTGACAACTGAGGGAGGGTCAAAGACAGGCAAATTTGTTTGTCAACTAGTCATACTGAGATTTTTAGATGCATGTTTGCCATCTTAAACCATCTTGGTCACCTCTAGAGAATCGTAAAAGGAATCTGTATCAGACCATCAGGACATTTGAAGGCCGTTGTGATAGTCAAAGTCCAGCATTTTTTTTTTTTTTTAATTTTTTAATTTTAATTTTTTTTTATTTTTATTTATTTTTATTTTTTTTCACATAAATTTATTTATTTATTTTTAACAAATCTAGACCCATATTCCCACTCATTCCCCCACCCCACCAGAGCTCGTGCATTCTGCCAAACATGCTTTCCATCTCTTAGTCTTTCTCAATATTTTCCATGGGGAAGTTGACTGTTTTGAGCAGAAGTTCACTGTTTCAGTCAGTTCTTTGATGCAGTATTTTCTGTTGTTGTTGTTGTTTCCAAAATGCATTATGCCCAACTGCTTTGTACAAAAGCTCAGGGTGCCCTACACAAGAAATACAACTGGGTAATTGGCACTAGCATCCACAGATGAGTGATACCATGCATCGTTTGTTTTTCTGGGACTGTGTTACTTCACTCAGCATGATGTCCTCTAGCTCCAGCCATTTTCCTGCAAAGCTCGTGATGTCGTCTTTCTTTACTGCTGCATAGAATTCCATTGTGTAGATGTACCACATTTTCTCTATCCACTCGTCAGTTGAGGGGCATTTAGGTTGGTTCCAGCTCCTTGCTATTGTGAAGAGAGCTGCAATAAACATGGCCGTGCATGTATCTCTGTGGTGGCGTAAGTCTTGAGGGTACATGCCCAGGAGTGGTATGGCTGGGTCGGGTGGCAAGTTCATTCCAAGTCTTCCAAGGGTTCTCCACACTGCTTTCCATAGTGGCTGTACAAGTTTACATTCCCACCAGCAGTGGATGAGTGTTCCCCTTTCCCCACAACCTCTCCAGCACTTGGTATCATTTGTTTTCTTGATCCTAGCCAGTGTTATTGGAGTAAGATGATATCTTAAAGTGGTTTTCATTTGCATTTCCTTAATGATTAGTGATGTTGAGCAGTTCTTGAGGTGTTTCTCAGACATCTCTAATTCCTCGCTTGTGAAGTCTCTGTTCAGTTCTTTGCTCCATCTATTGAGCGGGTCGTTTGTTTTCTTTTTTCTTTGTTTTTTGAGTAGTTTATATATTCTGGAAATCAATGCTTTGTCAGATGTATCTGCAGTGAAGGTTTCCTCCCATTCTGTGGGATTTCTCTTCACTTCCTTGATTGTTTCTTTTGATGTACAGAAGCTTTTGAGTTTGATGAGGTCCCATTTGTCAATTGTCGACCTTAATTCTTGTGCAGCTGCTGTCTGATTTAGGAAGTCTTTTCCTACGCCTATGTCTTGTAGTCTGCTGCCAACTTTTTCTTCTATCACCTTCAGAGTTTGGGGTTTCACGTTGAGGTCTTTAATCCATCTGGAGTTGACTTTTGTACAGGGTGAGAGGTAGGGGTTTAATTTCATTCTTCTACAAGTGGTGATCCAGTTTTGCCAACACCACTTGCTGAAGATGCTGTCTTTTCTCCATTGTGGTTTCTTGGCCCCCTTGTCAAATATGAGATGGCTGAAATTGTATGTGCTCAGATTTGGATCTTCGGTTTTGTTCCATTGGTCAACAGGTCTGTTTTTGTGCCAGTACCAGGCTGTTTTTATGACTATAGCCCTGTAGTATAGTTTAAAATCTGGTATAGAGATCCCTCCTGTGTAGATCTTTTCACTCAGGATTGATTTAGCTATTCGGGGTCTTTTGTTTTTCCAAATGAATTTAAGAACTTTTGTTTCCAAGCCTGTGAAGAAACTCTTGGGGATTTTGATTGGGATTGCATTAAATCTATACAAGAGATAGCATTTTAAAGAAGCATATGGCCTTCAGAGAGAGAAAAATGGGTGGGTGATCTTAGAATCTATATTCTTAAGTTCCCAGAGGGAGGAAATGGTTCCAGTTAAGAATAGGATTTAATTCCAGGACAGCTGGAGCTACAGGGAGACCCTGTCTCGAAAAGACCAAAAAATAAATAAATAAATAAATAAATAAATAAATAAATAAATAAAATAAAAAGAATAGGATTTAAGTTGTCAAGGTGAGCCTTGGGATCAGATCCTGTGGTTGCAGAGCACACTGAAGTGGAATGTATACTTGGAAGCTCCGACAGGCTGCTTTTAACTTAGTGGTAGGGCCACTCTTTCATAGAGTGTCTAATGCTTTCCAGTACCCCCAGCAATATTCAACATTTATCTTGGGTTAAATCTTGAGTCTTTGTAATTCAATGAAAGGGCTGTCTCTTAGAACTGAGCCAGCAAATCCTACAATGCTGTGGAAACTGGAATACTTCAAGAGAAAGTGGTGCCTTTGGGTTCTGGCAAAGAATAAAGAACAGAGATGAAATCTTTAAGTAAACAAAAGTAGAGCAGTGAGCTGTGGTAAATTGATAGATAAAAGTGTTGTAACTGGAAAGGATTTACCAGAATTCCCTTTGAAGTTTGGCCTGCAGAGTCATCTTAACACTATGTAACTGCTTGTAGGATGTAAATAACCAGTACATAAAAGAAAAGCTGGCATAGCAAGTCTAATTTCAAGGGAACTTAATGAAAGCGGACAAGAGACAACTGGTATTGGGAGGTGTCCATGGAGAAGCTGAAAGTAGGAAGTTACATGGGAAAAAAAAAAAACAAAGAAGAAAGTATTTTAAATTTGATGTAGGAAATATTTTTTGTAAACATATTTTTAGGTTTGAAAAATATAACTACATGCCCACTCTAGCAAATGAAATAATATAATGATGGAGAAAGCCAAGTTAAAATATTTGTCTTCTTGACCCAGCTTCCTTCATTAATGCACATATCTCTGAGAGTAACAGACTAATGATGTTTTCGTACAAGCTATTGCATAGATAAAACAGAATGTGTGGCAATATTTGTACAGGCCTAAGAGAAGACCGTGGTTTTTCTTCTGAAAAATGGGTCTTTCTGACCCATTGATCAGACCACTTGGATTCTTCCTAGGGGTATTCAATGTAAACATGCTGAAACAAACAAACAAACAAACAAACAAACAAACAAAAGTCTTCTGGGTTTTTTAACACATTAAATTGACATGTCAGTAGATTCATATCAAGAACTTAGAGAACTCTAATAGTTATTGCCAGACTATAACTCTCTATTTCATTTTTCTTCTTTAATAATGATGTTATATTTTTCTATGTATAGGTCATAATTTGTTAGGTATGGTGGCTTCTGAAATCTGAGAACTTGGAAGCCTGAGGAAAAAGGATTTCTCAAAGTTTGAATCCTACTTGGGCTACATAGTTAAAGGTCATCCTGGACTACTTAGCATAATTACATATATTTTTTGATCTCCTTGCATTTTCCTAGATGTTGTATTTTATGTGATTATGACTGGTGTGTACTTTTCCAAGTTGATTTTTCTACATTAATTTTGTGACCAACAAGCTCTGGGAACTCATTTTTGGTTTCTAATGTTGGACTTGTAGATTCTCCAAAATTTTCTGTGAACCAAGTGACATAATCCATAAGAGTGTCTGATTCCCACTTGCAAGAGTTACATTAAAAATAGAGATGGTTGAGAAACATCTTAAAAAGTGTTGAACATCATTAATAATTAAGGAAATGCAAATTAAAACCACTTTAAGATATCATCTCACTCAAATAAGGCTATCTAGGATCAAGAAAACAAATGTTACCAAATGTTGGAAAGGGTGTGGGGAAAAGGGAGCACTCACCCACTGCTGGTGGGAATGTAAACTCGTACAACCACTATGGAAAGCAGTGTGGAGAACCCTTAAAAGACTCAAAATGATCCTACCACCTGACCCAGCCATACCACTTCTGGGTATATACCCACAAGACTCAATCCTACCACAGAGATACATGTATAGCCATGTTTGTTGCAGCTTTCTTCACAATAGCAAAGAGCTGGAACTAACCCGAGTGCCCCACAACCAACAAGTGGCTAAAGAAAATGTGGTACATCTACACAATGGAGTTCTATGCAGTGGTAAAGAAAGATGACATCATGAAATTTGCAGGTAAATGGATGGAACTAGAAGATATTATATTAAGTGAAGTAACACAGCCCCAGAAAAACAAAAGATGAATGGTATCCCTCATCTGTGGATGCTAGCACCAAGTACCTAGTTGTAAGTCAAAATGAGCAACATTAATGTTATATTCCTTGTGATCTGAAAACGACCATGCTCTTGTATTGTGAATCTCTAGACAGGTTGTAGAACTAACCTACCGTTTATTTTCAGACTTTGGATTTTTTGTGTATGACGGTAGTTATGCATGCATATTCTAAAGTAATATAAAATTAAAATGGAAAAAATGCAAATCAAGAAATATGATATGGAAATAACATACAGTTTGTTTTCAGAAGATGTAATTTTAGTATAGGTGCAATGTATCAGGGTGGTGTAACTTAGCCTTTAAGATATCATCTCTTGGGGGCTGGAGAGATGGCTCAGTGGTTAAGAGCACCGACTGCTCTTGCAGAGGACCCAGGTTTGATTCCCAGCACCTACATGGCAGCTAAGAACCATCTTTAACTCCAGTTCCAGGGGAATCTGACACCCTCTTCTGACCTCTGCGGCACTGCATGACATGGGTGCACCAAACCTACATGCAGACAGTGCATTCATACACATAAAAAATAATAAATAAAAAGATTTTAAAAAGATATTATCTCAATGACTATACTTAATACCCATACCAATTTGGCCAAGGGACCTAAGGGATTACTTCGTTCCTTGCCCTCAGAGGTCAACTAAGTCTCAGGGGACTAGGCATGGAGGCATCTTTTGAAATGTCCTGCAAATGTGGGCCACCAGTCTTCCTGTGTAGGGAGGTCTTGGAGACCCACTAATGGGACTTCAGCCAGTGTATAGTCTATAAAGAGAAAAGTCTGATCATGCTTCAAAAAGGGAACCTGGGTCTAACAAGACCTGATTTTGTCCTCAAGTGGATGGAACTGGTAAATGAAAAGCCAAAAGGAGCCAGCAGCTTCCACTCCCCCTCCCCTCTACCCCCCAAAAAAACCCTGAGTGACCCCTGAGGACCAGATCCTCAACTGACCTTAAGAAAACAAACACCTTGGTAAATCTGGGCTAACTCTGTGGCCTTAAGCATCCAAAAGGAAAGTAAAACCAGAAATAAGAGTCAGTAAGACATGAGAAATAGTACTTCAGATATAAAACTTGAGATCTTAGTAAAAAGACAAAAAGAAAAAAAGAGAGAGCACTGTTGTTTGGCCTGTCTTCAATTCTTACTGGCAAGTGCATCTACTCTGTGACTGCCACTGCTTTTGCCATTCTTCAAAGACATGAGACACAGCTTTTTAACCCTCCAATATGGACTGAAGACTCGTGTCTCTCCGAAAATCCTCCAAACCTTCAATGCCAGATTGGGACTACTGAGACATCCAGCTTGTGGACTGAGAAGCTACTGGGATTTCAGCCTCTTCAGAGTGTAGTCTGCCATTTTTGGACTACCCAGGCTGTATCATGGAGGCCAGTACAGGAAGCGTGGTTACTGGACCTGATTTGGGCAACTATGAGAAGGAAAGACCCCAGTGTGGAGCACAAGGGCAAGATTGATGGTTGTTTAGGCTTGTCAAGGAGGAGCCTCCAAACACTTCCTTAAGGAAAACATGACATCTTTTAGCAAAAAAAGGAAAAAAGAAAATCCTTCAATTCAAGTGATATGTGTGTTATGTAAGTATATATTTATGTATGTGTATGTGTGTGTTTGTATATAAATAAATATATATATAAAGGGGGTGAGAAAAGGAAGCACGCACCCAAGGCGGGTGGAAGGTAAACCGCACACCACAGAAAGCAGTGTGGAGAACCCTTAAAAGACTCAAAAATGATCCTACCGAAACCTGACCCAGCCAGCCAACCACACTTCTGGGTATATACCCACAACTCAATCCTACCGACAGAGATACATGTAAGCCATGTTTTTTGCATGCAGCTTCTTCATTCACAATAGCAAAGAGCTGGAACTAACCCGATGCCCCACAACCAACAAGTGGCTAAAGAAAATGTGGTACATCTACCAATGGAGTTCTATGCGGTGGTAAAGAAAGATGACATCATGAAATTTGCAGGTAAATGGATGGAACTAGAAGTATTATATTAGTGAAGTAAACAGCCCCCAGAAACAAAGATGAATGGTAACCCTCACTGTGGATGCTAGCAACAAGTACCTAGTTGTAAGTCAAAATGAGCAACATTAATGTTAGATTCCTTGTGATCTGAAAACGAACCATGCTCTTGTTTATGAATCTCTAGACAGGTTGTAGAACTAACACTAACCGTTTATTTTCAGACTTTGGATTTTTGTGTAGGACGGTATTATTGCATCATATTCTAAAGTAATATAAAATTAAAATGGAAAAAATTGCAAATCAAGAAATATGATATGGAAATAGACATACAGTTTGTTTCAGAAGATGTAATTTTAGTATAGGTGCAATTGTATCAGGCTGGTGTAACTTAGCCTTTAAGAATCATCTCTTGGGGCTGGAGAGATGGCGCAGTGGGTAAGAGCACCGACTTGCTCTTGCAGAGGACCCGGTTTGATTCCAGCAACCACATATTGGCTAAGAACTCATAAACCATTCGAAACTCCAGTTTCCAGGGGAATCGACACCCTCTTCTGACCTCCTTGGCGTGACTGCATGACATGGGTGCACCAAACCTACATTGCAGACAGTGCAAGCATACACATAAAAATAATAAATAAAAAGATTTTAAAAGATATTATCTCAATGACTCATACTTAATACCCATACCAATTTGGCCAAGGGACCTAAGGGATAAATTTTATTCCTTGCCCTCAGAGGTCAACTAAGTCTCGAGGGACTATACAGTGGAGGCATCTTTTGAATGTCCTGCAAAGTGGGCCACCAGTCTTCCTGTGTAGGTAGAGTCTTGGAGATCCAACTAAGGGTAACTGTCATCCAGTGTATAGTCTATAAAGAGAAAAGTCTGATCATGCTGCAAAAAGGGACATGGGGTCTAACAAGACCTGATTTTGTCCTCAAGTGGATGGAACTGGTAAAATGAAAAGCCAAAAGGGCCAGCAGCTTCCCTCCCCCCTCACCCTCAAAAAAAACCCTGAGTGACCCCTGAGGACCAGATCCTCAACTGACCTTATAAAAAACAAACACCTTGTTTAATCTGGGCTAACTCTGTGGCCTTAGCATCCAAAGGAGTAAAACCAGATAAAAGTCAGTAAGACAAGAAAATATACTTAAATAAAACTTGAGATCTTAGTAAAAGACGAAAAGAAAAAAAGAGAGAGCACTGTTTTTGGCCTGTTCTTCAATTCTTTTCATGTCTTACTGGCAAGTGCATCTACTCTGTGACTGCCACTGCTTTTGCGCATTCTTCAAAGACATAGACACAGCTTGTTTACAACCTCCAATATGGACTGAAGACTTCGTGTCCTCCCGAAATCCTCCAAACCGTCAATGCCAGATTGGGACTACGGACATCCAGCTGTGGGACTGAGAAGCTACTGGGATTTTCAGCCTCTTCAGAGTGTAGTCTGCCATTGTTTGGACTACCCAGGCTGTATCATGGAGACCGGTACAGGAAGATAAAGACAGAAAGTGCTTACTGGACCTCATTTGGGTGACTAGAAAGGAAAGACCCCAGTGTGGAGCACAAGGGCAAGATTGAGTTGTTTGGGCTTGCCAAGGAGGCGCCTCCAAACACTTCCTTAAGGAAAAGAACAGATCATCTTTAAGCAAAAAAAGGAAAAAAGAAATCCTTCAATTACAAGTGTATGACGTGTGTTTATGAAGTATAGTAGTTTAGGTATGTGTTATGTTGTGTTTGTACATACTATCATAATATATCCCATAGATAATATGTCATTATATATGTATTGATAGATCAATGCAAGTTGGAGAGAACAACAACAAAAGAACGGNAAAAAAACCCTGAAACAGTGAAGTTCTCCCCCCACAAAATAAGCCTTTGCTTTAAAAAAACATCATCATCATCATCAACAACAACAACAGCAACAAAAACAATAACAAGAAAACAACTCTGAAAAGACTCAGAAAAAGATGCAAGACATGTATGGCAGAGTGCAGGAACTCAGGTGGGGTGGGGGCATGGAAAGGGAAATGACTCTAAATTGGATTGAGAAATGATGTATGATGTATGGAAAAAGTTTAATAACAATAAAAAATAAAATAGTTGAATTCAATCTATTTACTTTAGTTACTTTTCTGTTGGTGTGATAAAAACACTGACCAAAAGAACTTATAGAAGGAAGAGCTTATTTGGTTATTACTGGAATCTTTGGGTTCCAAAGAGGCAAGTGTCTATCGTGACAGGGAGGCATGGCGGCGGAGGTGGCTAGAGTAAAACAAAGTTTAGCGCTCACATCTTGAAGCAGAGAGGAACCAGAGCAGTATTGGAGATTCAGCAAGGCTTAAGAATGCTTTAAGCCTGTCCCCAGTAATGTGCTTCCTCCAGCATGGCCACACTTTCTAAGACGTCCCAAAAAAGCACTACCAACTGAAGAAAAACAGTGTGAATGCTTGGAGCTTATAAGGGAACATTCTCATTCAAAACACTGCAATCTGCATATGTTAATATGCAATAAATATGCATTTGATTAATTATCACAAAGTGAACACACATGTAAATATATTCTCAGTAAGAAACTAAACATGATCTGTAACTGTGATGTAGATTTCTCATTAAGTTCACCATTCTATATTGACTTCTAACCCAGTAGGGAAATCTTTTGTAGTACTGCATTATATAGGCAGCAGTCTGGATTGTCCAGCAAAGCTAATCAATTAAAAATAAAAACAGATATATCTACATCATTGTGTGCCTAGATGTGTTTATATAAATAGCTATATATATATTCCACCTCTGTTAAACTGGAAAAATATGATTAATATGTCCATTTCTGAATTCTCTATTTTTTAGTCCACTGTCACAAATTTGCTCTAATGTTATTCTTTATTAATTATAGTAATTTTGTAAAATCTTTCACATACAGTTCAAGTTCTAATTTTGTTCTCCAACTCAAGTATGCTTTGTCTCAGCCCTTTAAAAATCCACATAAAAATTTCTCCCCTATGTAGGTAAATGTCACATGCTTCTGCAGTCAGATGTCACTTGATTCTGCTGAGGGAGATGGCCACCTGTGTCTTCTCCCTGGGGAAATTGGCACCTTTCACAGGTACAAGCTGGCTGGGGAAATATCCACTCTGCAGCCAAATCTGGGCAGTTTATAGCCCCTCAGATTTAGGCCGGAGAACTGATGGCCCTCCCTTAAGGCCTCATGTCAATTAATAACTCTACAAGTCAGGGGGCTGGTAACCCCAAGACTTAAGTTTCAGACTGGTGCCTGATAGGCATTCTCCAGGCTCTCCTGCTGGCAAAATAACCCAAAGTCTGATAGGCTTACTATTAAGCATGAATGAAATAAGGGACCAGGGATCTTAGATGGTCAAGGTAATGAAGAATCCACTTTATTGTAAGCAGCAAATCACTTATATGGCTAGAATGACATCATCTTCCAGCAGCCAATCCCACAGCCCCTGTATGCATCACATGGTGCTCTCACCTATGGGGCAGGGTCAGGTACAGACCTGTAGGTGGGCAATTCAAGTGCCAGTGGCCATATGTGCCCTGCATTTGCCTACGAGTAAAAAAAAATGCTATTTTATTGGGGTTGAGTGTATTTATAAGTTAATTTTGAAGACTGACAATAACAATTTAAATTTTCTAGTTTTTGAAAATGTTGGTAAGTTTTCAATAGCTTCCACTTCATTTTCCTTCAATACCTTCCATGCTAATTTTTTGCTAGGTGTTGCTTGGTCCCTAACAAGACTTCTTTTTTATTATTTATTTTGTTCTATTAAGTTTCGCATATTAATATTGTGTCTAGTGATCTTCATGTACTCAGTGAATCTAGAAGCCTTCCTGGAAACTACCTTGGGGATTTGGAAAGCCGATAATCCCCTCTACAAATAATGAGAATCTACTGAATTTCTAGTCAGGGTGCCTTTTATTTTTCTTACTTTCTATTTGGATTCACCTACATGTCCAATACACATTGTTATTTGCTTAAAAAAGGTGGTCTAGTATCAACTAAAAAGATTTCAATATTAAGTCATTAACTACATTACCATAATCAGAGCATGAAACTTTTCATCTATTTTTAATATGCTGTGTTTGCAGCAAGGAGAAGTTTCTCGTATGATTTTACTTCATCTCTTACTATGATGGTGTATTTTTGTGTAATTTTATTTTCTCCCAATGTCTCTCTTTTTTTTTTCCTTCAGAAAATTCTTTATGAACAAAAGCCAAGAAAATTACAACAGTAGTTTATGCCAAACCAAAAATATACATCTGATGTGTATAAACTTTAAAAAGCATTAACACAGGCAATGTGAATGTAGAGTACCTTTAAATTATTTCCAATGACACAGCTAGAATTTAAATTTTAAGACCTATAAATAATAGCATTACCTAATATATATTTACATATTAAAAGTGTCATATTTATTTCTATGAGGTTTAAAAAATGACAAAAACTACAGCTGTCATTTGTATAGCAGTTGGGGACTCTTTTTAAAAATATTTTATTTATTATTTGTATTAGTCAGTTTTCTGTTGCTGTGATAAAACACCAGACCAAGGAACTTATAAAAGGAAGAGTTTATTTGAGCTTACAATTGGCGGTTCCAGGGAATTAGTCCATTGTGGCGGGAGGCGTGGTGGCCGGATCCAGAGCAGCAAACAGAGGGTCACATATCGCAAAGAGCACAGGAAGCAGAGAGAGAGCAACTTTCAAGGAATAGAAAAGGTCATTTCCTAATTTATGAGACTAACAGAAATAATAATATAGCTTAAGAGATATTATAAGGGCAAGAGAGATCGCTCACTGGTTAAGAGTACTGACTGTGGGGCTGGAGAGATAGCCTAGCGGTTAAGAGCACCGACTGCTCTTGCAGAGGACCCGGGTTCAATCCCCAGCACCCACATGGCAGCTAAGAACCGTCTGTAACTCCAATTCCAGGAGAACTCCAGTTCCAGGGGAATCCGAGACCCTCTTCTGACCTCTGCGGCACTGCACGATACGGGTGTACAATCCTACATGCAGACAGTACATTCATACACATAAAATAAATAAATAAATAATAAACAAAAATAAATTAAAAAGAGTACTGACTGCTCTTGCAGAAGACCTGGGTTTGATTTCCAGCACACTTTTGGCTGCTAACAAATGTCCAAAGCTCCAGTTCCAGAAGAATCAAAGGCTCTCTTCTGATCTCTGTGGCCTTTGCCTGACATGGGTGGATTTATATACAGGCAATATACTAATACACATAAAAAATAAAAATAATAAATAAAATATTTTTAAAAAGAGTCCCCAACTGCTATACAAATGACAGCTGTAGTTTTTGTCATTTTTTAAACCTCATAGAAATAAATATGACACTTTTAATATGTAAATATATATTAGGTAATGCTATTATTTATAGGTCTTAAAATTTAAATTCTAGCTGTGTCATTGGAAATAATTTAAAGGTACTCTACATTCACATTGCCTGTGTTAATGCTTTTTAAAGTTTATACACATCAGATGTATATTTGAAAATATTGAATGGAATTAATCATAATATTTACTTTATTATACATTTTAAGGAAGGGAATTTTTTTCATCAAATACATTTCAGGTCTACCACATGGTATATTTAAAAAATATTTTTGGTTTTTAGTTTGTGTTTGTGTGTGTGCGTGTGTGTGTGTGTGTGTGTGTGTGTGTGTGGTCTACATGAGTACAGTACATTGTGAAGCCAGAAGAGGGCAGCATGCCCCCTTAAGCTGGAGTTACAGGTGGCTGTCAGCACCATGTAGGTTCTGGTAAGTGAACTCTGCTCTGCAAAAGCAGCAGGTGCTCTTAACCTCAAAGCCATCTCTTCAACCCATCTTCTACATGCATGCATAAGAATATGTGCATGTATTCACAAACACATGTTATATATCTGTTGCTAAATTCAGAAGTTGAATAATGCAAACATCTCTGTTTTTCTCAATTCCTGTAAAATATTGGTGGAGAAATTATTAAATGCACAAAAAGATCATGTATGTCCTAAAATCTTAAAGGGTATGAAAACAATCTTACTTAACAGACCCATAACATGTGAAGAAATAGAGGATGTAGTAAGAAGCCTCCCAACTAAAAAAAGTCCAGGTCCAGATGGTTTCACAGCAGAATTCTATAAAACATTTCAAAAAGACCTACAACCATTATTACTGAAACTGTTTAGAAGTATACAATCAGAGGGAATTCTCCCAAATTCCTTCTATGAAGCCAGCATCACTCTATTACCAAAACCAGGCAAAGATCCAACTAAAAAGGAGAATTATAGACCCATCTCCCTCATGAACACAGATGCCAAAATTCTAAACAGAATACTGGCAAATCGCATACAGACCCACATCAAGAAGATCATCCATCATGACCAAGTTGGATTCATACCAGAGATGCAGGGATGGTTCAACATACGAAAATCAATAAACATCATCAAACACATAAACGGAATCAAAGACAAAAACCACACCATCATCTCAATTGATGCTGAAAAAGCCTTTGACAAAATCCAGCATCCCTTCATGCTTAAAGTCCTAGAAGGAATTGGATTGGAGGGATCATTCCTCAATGTAATCAAAGCCATATACAGGAAACCCACAGCCAATATCATCCTAAATGGGGAAATGACGGAAACATTCCCTTTAAAGGTAGGAACTCGGCAAGGCTGCCCCCTATCACCACTCCTCTTCAATATAGTGCTTGAAACACTTGCTAGAGCAATAAGGCAAGAAAAGGATATTAAAGGAGTACTAATTGGAAAAGAGGAAGTCAAACTATCCCTATTTGCTGATGATATGATTGTTTACTTAAGAGATGCAAAAAACTCCACCAGAAAACTCCTAGAAACGATTAACAGCTTCAGCAAAGTGGCAGGATACAAAATTAACCTTAGAAAATCAATGGCCTTTCTTTACACCAAGAACAAGCAACTGGAGAAAGAATTCAAAGAGACCTTCCCACTCACAATAGCCTCAAAAACAATAAGATACCTAGGAACAAACCTAACCAAAGACACCAAAGACCTCTACAACAAAAATTTTAAACCCTTAAAGAAAGAAATTGAAGAAGACCTCAGAAGATGGAAAAACCTCCCATGCTCATGGATTGGGAAAATTAACATTGTAAAAATGTCCATTTTACCAAAACTCTTGTATAGATTTAATGCAATCCCAATCAAAATCCCCAAGAGTTTCTTCACAGGCTTGGAAACAAAAGTTCTTAAATTCATTTGGAGAAACAAAAGACCCCGAATAGCCAAATCAATCCTGAGTGAAAAGAGCTACACAGGAGGGATCTCTATACCAGATTTTAAACTATACTACAGGGCTATAGTCATAAAAACAGCCTGGTACTGGCACAAAAACAGACCTGTTGACCAATGGAACAAAACCGAAGATCCAAATCTGAGCACATACAATTTCAGCCATCTCATATTTGACAAGGGGGCCAAGAAACCACAATGGAGAAAAGACAGCATCTTCAGCAAGTGGTGTTGGCAAAACTGGATCACCACTTGTAGAAGAATGAAATTAAACCCCTACCTCTCACCCTGTACAAAAGTCAACTCCAGATGGATTAAAGACCTCAACGTGAAACCCCAAACTCTGAAGGTGATAGAAGAAAAAGTTGGCAGCAGACTACAAGACATAGGCGTAGGAAAAGACTTCCTAAATCAGACAGCAGCTGCACAAGAATTAAGGTCGACAATTGACAAATGGGACCTCATCAAACTCAAAAGCTTCTGTACATCAAAAGAAACAATCAAGGAAGTGAAGAGAAATCCCACAGAGTGGGAGGAAACCTTCACTGCAGATACATCTGACAAAGCATTGATTTCCAGAATATATAAACTACTCAAAAAACAAAGAAAAAAGAAAACAAATGACCCACTCAATAGATGGAGCAAAGAACTGAACAGAGACTTCACAAGTGAGGAATTAGAGATGTCTGAGAAACACCTCAAGAACTGTTCAACATCACTAATCATTAAGGAAATGCAAATGAAAACCACTTTAAGATATCATCTTACTCCAATAAGACTGGCTAGGATCAAGAAAACAAATGATACCAAGTGCTGGAGAGGTTGTGGGGAAAGGGGAACACTCATCCACTGCTGGTGGGAATGTAAACTCGTACAGCCACTATGGAAAGCAGTGTGGAGAACCCTTGGAAGACTTGGAATGAACTTGCCACCCGACCCAGCCATACCACTCCTGGGCATGTACCCTCAAGACTTACGCCACCACAGAGATACATGCACGGCCATGTTTATTGCAGCTCTCTTCACAATAGCAAGGAGCTGGAACCAACCTAAATGCCCCTCAACTGACGAGTGGATAGAGAAAATGTGGTACATCTACACAATGGAGTTCTATGCAGCAGTAAAGAAAGACGACATCATGAGCTTTGCAGGAAAATGGCTGGAGCTAGAGGACATCATGCTGAGTGAAGTAACACAGTCCCAGAAAAACAAACGACGAATGGTATCCCTCATCTGTGGATGCTAGTGCCAATTACCCAGTTGTAAGTATTTCTTGTGTAGGGCCCCCTGAGCTTTTGTCCAAAGCAGTTGGGCGTAATGCATATTGGAAACAACAACAACAACAACAACAGAAAGGACTGCATCAAAGAACTGACTGAAACTGTGAACTTCTGCTCAAAACAGTCAACTTCCTCATGGAGAATATTGAGAAAGACTAAGAGATGAAAAGCATGTTTGGCAGAATGCATGAGCTCTGGCGGGGTGGGGGAATGGGCAGGAACACGGGTCTAGATTTGTTAAAAAAAGAAAAATAAATTTATGTGGAAAAAAAAAAAGAAAACAATCTTACCTAGCAGAACAGAAGGGACAGGAAGTGCCATGAATATGGGAGCAGAGTTCTTGGTTAAGGAATAATGTGAGGAAAGCTTCTGATACGTCAAGCTAGAAGTTAGCGAGCCTCTTGTTATCAGACACCAGGAGGAAGGTGAAGTAAAGTTACAGTCAACCTGTGATTTGGCTCCTTTACACAGATCTTTTGTTGTTTACCTTCCAAGATTTTAATTTTTAAAATCCATACATACAATACATTTATCATATTTATTCAGATATAGAGGGTAAGACACAAAACTGACAAGTTCTCACAAATAATCTGAAAATAAAATAGAGAGCTCAACTTTGATTCAGTATTAAGAGTAATTTAAACATTTTTTTATGGTTAATTTTATTTTTTCAGAACAGGGGCTCTGAGAAAGCATGAAAAGAATAATTTATCAACACCCTTGAATAGAAAGATGTAAAAATGCCAATCAAGAATATCCATGTTGATAGATAAGAAAGGTCCTTAAGGAGGACCTTGGAAAAATTGTGCTCAATTCTTTTTTCCAGGGATTCATCATAAAAGACATGGTGAAACTTGAAAATTGCTTCATTTATGGGATAATAAAGACTTATAGTCTGCTCATAGGACTTTGAGAGAAAATGATTCATATTACTGGGAAACTGTTTATTAAGGTAAGTCTTTAGTCAAGGCAGAGGTTGTCAGGGAAATGGACATGTGTTTTCCTTTCTTCTTTCAGAAACAGTGAATATGAAAAAGGTGTGTGTGTGTGTGTGTGTGTGTGTGTGTGTGTGTGTGTGTGTTGCATTTGGCTTTTTCTATATTATATGGTCTATACTAGTAAATTTGCACAATAACTCCTTACTGAAGGCAGAATATGTCTCGTTCTTTCCTATCTGGTCTACATTCTGAAAGCATGGTATGCTGGTTGGTTTTGGCAATTGAATACAAACTAAATACATTGAGAAGAAGGAGCCTCCACTGAGAGATTTCCACCATCAGATTTGCCTGCTGCCATGATTGTGGCATGTTTTGGTTGATTGATTCAGGAGGCCCAGCCTATTGTGGGCACTGCCATCCCTGGGCAGGTGGGCCTGAGCTGTATTAGAAAGGCAGTGCTAGCAGGGTATGGTGCTGCTTGCCTTTAATCCCAGCACTCAGGAGGGAGAGGCAGGTGGATCCTTGTGAGTTCAAGGCCAGCCTGGTCTCCATAGCCAGTTCCAGGACAGCTGGAGCTACAGGAAAACCCTGTCTCAAAAAGACCAGAAAAGAAAATGGAAAGAAAGTTAGAGGTAGTGGTGGAAGCTGATAAGCAGCATTCCTCCAGGTTCCTGCCCTGAGTTCTTGCCTTGGTTTTCCTCCATGATGACTTAAAACCTATCAGCCAAATAAACTCATTCCTGCCTTAGTTGCTTTTAGTTCAACAGTCACAGAAACCAACTAGAACTTTTGTTATATATTCAGATCCTGAATTCACTTGAAAAACATGAGTTGTTTTATTCTCCAAACTTTTCATTTTTTTGATAGGTGAGTGACTTTCAGTGATAAGTAAATGATCAGCTGGTAAAAAGGAAATATTTTTGATATTAAAAATGAATATGGATGTACTTAGGATTTGCATTTTATCTGTTGCAATTTTCTTTGCTTCTTTGTTCCACTTGATACAAGACCTTCCAAGCCAGGCATGGTGGTTCAGGCCAGTCATCCCAGCATATAGTAGGCTGAGGTGGGAAGTCAGCTGCAAATTCAAGCCCATCCTGGCTACATTGTGAGCCCAGGCAAGCCTAGGCTACAGAGAGACATGATACATAATTTTTAAAAAGCTAAAAGGCAAGGAAACATTTAAAACCTGACAGGTAATATACTAATGTTTGACAGTGTATAAAGAATGCAGTTTTCCAGTGAAAAACGTCTACCTTCATGTAGTATACGTAGCAACTAATTTTCTCGTTGTCTTCTGCCATATCATTTTCACACAAATATATCCTGTTAGCTGAGCAGGTAAAAGAAATCTGTCCCCTTAATAGAGTTGTTTTTGAAATTGCCAATGAAAATTAGGTTATATTCTTAATATTTAGAAAGTCATAATAAACATCTTTTTACTATATCTCTGATTTGAAAATACATCCCTCAAAAGATTGCTTTGACCACATATGTTTCTATATTAACATCATCCTGTTGCACTAGTCCACAGGATAAACATAAGTATTTAGAAGGTAGTTTGACATTTTTATTAAGGGAAACAAAAATAATACATTCCCCATTGGGCCAGTACCCTCCAAAGTCATAGGCTTTCGGTCAGGTTTATAGTACAAATGTGTCTCCTTCTTGGGCAGCAGGCCTCCAAGGCAGATGGTTGTCCCCAAAGTAGTCACACAGTATTGCAGCACTGGGCATAGCTTGCCGTGCCAGTTGGTGCTGCAGCACAGTGGTGTACAGGTGGATAAGACCACTGATGCCTTTTCTCTCCCAGCCTGCACAGCACCAGACTTATGTCACTGTGAACACTATCCAGAAGGGAGGGAGTTTCTAGCTCAGTTCCAACTTGATTTCTCTGTGTCCTATAAATATTCCACAAATTCCGAGAATTTGTGACTAATGGGTGCTCAGCTTTAGGCAGGACATCTATATGACCCATCCCTCCCTTCCAAGGCCCAGAGAACTTTATAGATCATAGGACAGAATGTACAAGCCAGAGGATGGGGAAGAATGTCAGCAAACACTGCTATCTAGAGATGACATTGCCGTTGTAGTTATAAACACAGAAGTGCAGACACTTGCACAAGATTGGGCCCCTCAATCTTTCATCATGGAAAGAGGAGCCCCATAAGGCCCCATCCCTTCCCTAGGAGCAAATGTCTATTAATGATTGGTTGAGAGGGAGGGCGTCATTTTTTTTTTCTTATGGTATAGGGAATAGGGAAGTAGGTTGGAATTGGTTCAGAGGGGAAGGAAGTGGAGAGCAGAGATCTGCCCAGTGAATATAATCATAATACATGTCATATATATGTATATATGACATGTATTATGATTATATTCATAATACATGTCATATATATAGGCATATATATATATATATATATATATATATCCCTTCTCAAATCTCTCTCCCCCTTCTTTCTAAGCTCCTCACCAAGTTATTTGACGTAGACTATGTTGATCTGTATTTTCCTTTATTGTCAGGACTTTATCCTCTGACCTGTTACCACCTCCACTTACATTGGAATGTCCAGAAATCTGTTGGCAACAGCTAACTTTTAACTGAAATGAGAGGAAATTAGATTAAAAATTCAAGCCTTAATGTCTTATTCCTGGCCAAGTACACTGTAGTGGAGGCTGGGTAAAAATGAATAAAAGACATTTTTATTGTTTTCAAGATTTAAAAATAGGAACCTAGTAAAACACATTCAAGTTATGCTTCAACAGTCAAAGAATTTTGGTGCATTTTTGTTTTAGTTCAAACTTGACTAGAAATGAAGACTCATCCGCTTTTATTCAGCAAATGAATTAATTCCTTTTCCAAAGATTCCTTGCTTTTGTGCTATCAAACACAGGCATTTTCTCACAGTCATTACCATGAAAGAGAAGATTCTAACTCTGAGTTATAAAGGATTGTGGTGGAAAAGGATCTCCCATCTTCCAGAAGGTTCTTAAAGTGAAATAGCATAGTGATTCTCTAATTAGCAAGAGTAAACTAGAGGCAAGTATGCAGCCTTCTGTTTACTTCAGAACTAGGCTACAGACCAGCTGGCTAGCCCTCAAAAACAGCAAATGCAATTTATTGCTGTGTTAAAGAGCATTGCCAGATTAATTATATTTGGAAAAAAGAAGAAGGTTCACATTGGTATTTTTGTTCATTCCTTAAGATAAGTTTGACATAAGATGCTCTGGGCATCATTTTAACTTTGTGAGGTTTCTTTTCTTTTCTTTTCTTTCTTTTTTTTTTTTTGAAAGATTTTATTAACTTTAAGTGTTTTCCCTAACTTTTAACCATTTTAGAATTTCAGGGCTAATACTGAGGTCTTTGATCCTCTTTGAGTCAGTTATTTTTGTGGAGTGAGAGGGAGGGATCCTGTTCCATTCTTCTAAATTTGGATATCCAGTTTTTCCAACCATTTTTTGTTGAATAGGATTTTTCTCTGGCATATATGTTTGTCATCTATGTCGAAATAAGTGGCTGCAGCTATGAAGGTTTATATCTGGGACCTGTGTTTCATTGATCTACATGTCTACTTTTGTGCCAGTAACATGCTATTTTTTTTTTACTATGGCTCTGCAATATGACTTGAAACATGTGTGTTGATAATGCCAGCTGTATTCTTTTTGTTCAGGATTGCATTATTTGTCCTGGATCTGTTGTGTTTCCATTCAAATATTAAGATTTTTTTTCTATTTCTTTGAAGTGTGGAACTGGAATTTTGATGGTGATAGGGTTAAATCTGTTGATTGCTTTTGGTAAGATAACTACTTTGCAATATTCCTCCAATCCATAATCATGGGAAAGCTTTCCACCTTTGATGTCTTTCAGTGAAAATACCTGATTTTTTAAAAAAATAAATCAATGAGATGGGTTTAATTACTGCCCCCTGCCCCACCCAGGTTATACAAGCACAGGCATAGCCTGACTATCTGAGGCAACTTCCCTTGGGAAAACATGTGTCTGCCCTTTCCAGGTAAGGCATCAGTCAGCATCTCCTCTCCTATGGGTTAATTGTGCTCAGGTACTTTCTCATAGAGGATGGGATGAAAAGACTGATGTAAGTGAAAGATAAGCAAGGTCACTTTAAAGCAGTATTGGGCACAAGCACTGTGAAGGTAAATCTGTCCTTGAAGCAACTTGTCAGGGGAAAACTCTGTTACCATCTCATGTGTATTCACTGTTATACCTTATATATGCTTGAAATGATGAGATATACCAATATGCACCTGCAGATGGTCTAAAGTTATTTAACAGCCTGTCTGTCAGGGAGGGTAACATCCAATCTTTACTTGGGGAGCAGTTCCTCTCTCCTCCAAAACTCATAAAAATCTAAAACTCTAAAATCTAATGTGGAGCTCTGGAGGTGTATGGTGCCCCAGCCCACTCCTGTTCTGCGCGGTGTGCTCTGTGCCTCTACCTGATTTATTATTCTATTTAGTAAAACCTATGCTTTCATTATGACTACCAATCCATGCCTTGTCCAGTTCATTGCTTAAGACACATAGAACCTACACATGCTTAGACTCCCTGGAGTAACACCCCCATGGAACAATGTGATTTTGAAAAGAATTTAATGTTAAGCAACCATTTGAAAGTTCCTTGGATACAAAATCAACTTTTAGGATTCCAGCCTATACTGTATACACATGAATAGTATTAGACTTTTTACTTCAGAAATTCTTCTGAAAATCTAAACAGTAATAAGCTAGGCTGGCAGGTAGCTCAGTGAATAGAGACTCTTATCACTGAAGCCTGATGACCTGAGTTCAATACCTGGAACCCACATAAAAGTGAAATTGTACACAGTTGTCCCCTGACCTCCATTCCTATGCCCTGCCCCCCACAAAATAGTAATATGTAACTTTTTTAAAGACCAATACATTGTTCATAATATGAAAACAGAAATGGAACAGAGGTGTCAAAACATCTTGGGCAGATGGCATTTGTTGCTCAGGCAAGAATTGACTTTGAATTTCCTGGAGACACATAGAGTCAGGTGCATTAGCATATATCTGCAATCCCCTTACTCCTATGGACAAGATGGAAGATATAGGCAGAAGAATCCCCAGAAGTTCCAGGGCCAACTATCCTGACATATGCAGTGTAAACTAGAGACCCTGTCTTAAACAAGGAAGAAAGTGAGGCTCCACACCTGAGGGTGTTTTCTGACCTCCGCACCCACAGCATGGCACTCTCACACACAAGCATTCACTCAAACCCACACATACACAGCGTCACCCCCCCCACACACACACAGAAACAAAACTAAGAGCAAAATAAGGGGCTGGAGAGATGGCCTAGCAGTTAAGAGCGCCAACTGCTCTTGCAGAGGACCCGGGTTTGATCCCCAGCACCCCACATGGTGGCTGAGAACCGTCTTTAACTCCGGTTCCAGGGAATCTGACACCCTCTTCTGACCTCCGTGACATTGTATGACATGGGTGCAAAAACCTACATGCAGATGGTACATTCATACACATAATAAATATATAAAATTAAAAAAGAGCAAAGTAAAAGCCCAATGTCAGGAATAGACTTCTTTTTTTTAAGCTGTAGTTTGAGTCATTGGTCCTTAGCTCTCAGACAAACAGCACTGGTCACTGCCCCTGCTCTTGGTTACTCACCAGAACTTCACAATAAAACCCTGTTGCTAAAGACACTACATATTGTGAGCAGTAGAACACACCGAGAAAGTCAAGCTTGTACTGACTTCAAAGCCTCCTCTCTACTGGATAGCTTTCATAATGTGGAAAGAGTTGTGGGTTTTTGAGACAGGGTCTCTCTATAGCCCCAGTTATCCTGGAACTTGCTATGTAGACCAAGCTGGCCTTGAACTGACAAAGGTCCACCTGCCTCTGCCTCCATCCCAAGTGCTGGGATTAAAGGCATGCACCATCACACCCAGCTAAGAGGAACATTAATTAGAAACTTTAACTAGCTATGAATTAGTTATCCTATGAGCTATAACAATACCTGGTCTGGCAATAGTGGCATGAATATTATAGGAATAACCAATGATTTTCTAATTGGAATAAAGATCAGCTTCATAAGATGGAGCCTATACCTGACATTGATATTAAGCTTAGGAAACTGTGGTTAGATAAGTTACAGGCCATAGGGGAGAGACTAATACTGTTATTCTCCTAAATAGATATAATTTAAAATTGATTCTTATTTATTGTTATATCCATAGATTAATGAATCTCTCAACTCTCACCGGAAAAGTTTCCTTATGCAGCAGATGGTGATTAACAGAGAGACATCAACTGGTCAATGTGCGGAGATTATGGGGCTGCGGAGTGCTCATCCCTATATAGGACACCTCAGTTAAACTTCTGACTCCTAAGGCTCAGGGATAATTGCAGAGCAGGGGAAGGAAAAGAGTAAGAGCCAAAGATGGTGGATAAACATAAGGAAAGAGATTTCCAGATAACTCCCATGAACTCACAGTAACAGTGACCAGCATGCACCAATTCTCAAAAAAGCCAAAGGAAAAAGAATAATACTCTTGGTAGGTTGACCAGCCTTCCATAAATACACAAAAGGGCATTTAGGGATCTCTCTCTCTCTCTCCCTCTCTCTCTCTCTCTCTCCTCGCTCGCTCATCCTCTCTCATCGTCTCTATATATGTGTGTGTGTGTGTGTGTGTGTGTGTGTGTGTGTGTGTGTGACATGTATTATGATTATAGTCACTGGGCAGATCTCTACTCTCCACTTCCTTCCCCTCTGAACCACTTCCCACCTACTTCCCTACTCCCTATACCATAAGAAAAAAAATTACACCCTCCCTCTCAACCAACCATCAATAGACATTTGCTCCTAGGGAAGGGATGGGGCCATATGGGGCTCCTCTTTCCATGATGAAAGATTGAGGGGCCCAATCTTGTGCAAGTGTCTGCAGCTTCTGTGTTTATAACTACAATGGCAATGTCATCTCTAGATAGCAGTGTTTACTGACATTCTTCCCCATCCTCTGGCTTGTACATTCTGTCCTACGATCTACAAAGTTCTCTGGGCCTTGGAAGGGAGGGATGGGTCATATAGATGTCCTGCCTAAGCAGCCATGCAAGGATACAGCGACCTTTTCCCGGAGGAGTGTGCGATGGTGGTCAAGGATGAACACTGCTCAGGGTTTCCAGGTCCAAATTGACTGCAGCCTTACAATAAAACAGGTTTAAATGTGGTTACCTTATATTGGATGTTCATTGGCCTCACCAGTCAGTCACCACAGGCTAGCATATAAAAAGCTTGACACTAGGAAGGGTGAAGCTGGTGAATAGGCAGCTCCCATGTATCCTCAAATAATTCCGGCTATTGCTGTTGCACTTGATTACCCATCAGAACTCCACAGTAAGAGTCCATTGCTGAAGACACTACATAAACGAGTTGTAGAATAAAGAAGGAGAAATCAAGCTGATACTGTTATGGTGCTGGACCACTGGGAGAAAAGGCAGGCACACAGAGGTTCCAATTAGCTGAATTGGATTTTCAATTTGGACTGGCCAGGTCTGTAGCCCAGGTCAGGATTGGGAGTGTACAGCACTGACTCAGAGACTGCTTAGGCTTATAAAGGCAAATATAATTCCCTGGTAATTTATTTTTAAATTCCAGTCAGACAATAAAATCCTCAGTTCTTCCCTGCTGCGGAATTACTAAGATAAGAAGTGGGTGGGCTACAGAGAATTGTGGATAGGTGGTCACAAGACATACTGGAGAGGGGATTCCAAGGTCCAGATAACCAACTGGCTCTTCCTGGATTTGCTCTGGGCCAAGGTTCAGCCATTAAGATGGAGTAACTAAAACAAAATGGAGGTGCCTAGGCCAAGACCTCTAGCTCAATACTGAACTGGAAGCTTAATAGCTTCATCTCTGCTCGCTAGATTTCATAGCACTAGAAGGTGTTATGTGTGTTACTGGAAGAGTAATCATAAACCTTACACATCTGTGAATTTTTAGAGCTATGATAACCGCTGAGCTAGCAAGACATGTTCATAGGTGCGACAGTGACACAAATAGAGAGAAAGCCAACTATGTTCTGATTGGATTGAAGCCCCATATTACAACAGGCAGTCCACACCTGATCGTGGTGGTTTGAAAGAGAATGTTCCAAATAGTCTCCAAGTATTTGAATTCTTTGTCTCCAGTTAGTGGTGGCATTGTCCATGGAGGTTTAGGAGGTGTGGCCTTGCTAGAGGAAGTATGTCCTGGGTGGAGCAGGTTTTGACAGTATCCAGCTTGCTCACATTTTGTCTTCCTCTCTGAACAAGCCGGATACTCTCAAAAGTTTGAAAATGTGAGGCCTTCGTATTTTTTTTTTTTTTGATTGTTTGTTTTTTCTCTAGCTGCCTCCTGCCCTGCCTCCTTGGCCATGAAAAACTCTTATCCCTCTTGAGCTGCAGGCCCAATAGACTCTTCCTTGTAGAAGTTGTCTTGATCATGGTGTTTTATCACAGCAAGAAAAAAGTAACTAATATACAGGCACTGTTATTAGGGCCAAGAATATGCAACAAGACATGTCACAAGCCATAAGGAAAAAAAATATATTGTTATTCTATTAAATCGGTCTAGTATGAAACTGACTTCTAATTATTTCTTGTTATACTCATAGAGTAGTGCATTTGTCGACTCTCACCTGAAAAAACTTTGTTTTATAGCAGATGGAGATTAACACAGAGACCAAGAATTCCTTAACATGCAGCATGTAAGGAACTGGAATGCTCAGCCCTAAATTGGACATTCATATCACACCTCATCCTCCCAAGTTCAGTGGAAAATTATGGAACAGGGAACAGAATGACTGTAAGAACCAGAGGTCTTGGGTGAACACAAGGAACGTGTGTGGTCTGGATACCACAATGCAGCTGCATCTATGAACTCACAGTGCTTATGACAGCATGCATAAGACTTGTGAAAATGCAAACCAAACAGCCCAGCATTGATGGAGGAAGTGAGCAAGAACCCACAGCCATAGCTGAGGATCTGCTGGCAATTGGTAGAGAGAGAGAGAGAGAGAGAGAGAGAGAGAGAGAGAGAGAGAATTTTCACTAAGAGTAGATCGATTGATCAACCTTCAGGGGTGAACCCACAACCAAGAGCATTTAGAGAACAGAAATTAGATTCAATAAGGCTTTAAAAATACAAATAATAAAGGATATGAACTTGGGGGAGGGTGTCCAAATATGATCAAAATACATTGTATGACATTTCAAAGAATTGAGAAGATATTTTTAATGTAGAGGAATCAAAAAACTGATTTGCTCATATCATGCTTTTAAATAGTGTAAATTACAACAAAATGCAAGTTGACAAGTCACCAAAAGAAGTTATTTTTAGCCAGGCGTGGTGGGGCACTCCTTTAATCCTAGCACTTGGGAGGCAGAGGCAGGTGGATCTTTGTGAGTTCAAGGCCAGCCTGGTCTACAGAGCGAGTTCCAGGCCAGCTGGGGCTACAGGGAGACCCTGTCTCAAAAAGACCAAAAAAAAAAAAGTTATTTTTAGGCTTACAAACTAACTTTTCTTTTGAGTGACACTAAAATGCATAATAGTCATTTATAGAACAGAGAAAAATATCTGTTTTTAAAATGGAAAAATCACTTTGTAAATAAGTAGGATGGGCTATGTCATCAATGATTTTCTTATAACAGACTTTGTAAGATGGAGAGGGCGTTCATAATTGTTCATCTTTCTTTTATTTTTAATAGCTGTCTTGAGCTTTAGAGCAATGAAACTTCTTGAAGGTACTTTGGAGATAAGCAGCTCCCTGGTGCTCAGCCTCTCTCTCTCTATCTATCTCTCTCTGTATGTGCGAATAGCCACTGAACAGCAGATCTGGGAAGTGTCTTTTCATTGGATCCTTTCCAGTGACTCTTGCTGCCTCTGCTCCTACTCCCCGTAAAGTACAATCTGGAAAGATCCACAAAAACATACAGCAGTGAATGAGACAAGGAAGGGAAAGACACTTTTCCATATACACTTTTTAAGTGCACTTAGTGTTAATTGAGAAAAGAAAATTTGTATTTTTTGGCTGGGCGTGGTGGCACACACCTTTAATCCTAGCACTTGGGAGGCAGAGGCAGGCGGATCTTTGTGAGCTCAAGGCCAGCCTGGTCTACAGAGTGAGTTCCAGGACAGCTGGGGCTACAGGGAGACCCTGTCTCAAAAAGACCAAAAAAAAAAAAATTGTATTTTTAAAAGTATTCTAGCTCTGGGCATCTGGGTCTTGTTGGTCCTCATCCCAGGCAGGAGGTTAAATAAGATTTTCAGTATATTCAAAGAACTCATGAGAAATGCTATCCTGGGCCTTCCTCTTCCTTGACCTTCACCCCATGCTGGCTCTTCATCCTTTTAAACAGGAAGAATTCTGAGAAGCAGTTTTTTCCTTTTGGTTTTCTTATTCTCTTTGTTCTTTTGTTCCCTCTCCTCTTATCCTACTGTGTGAAATTAAGGACGGATCTCTATTTTTGTATATTAATTCTCATTTACTGAGAAATTACAAGGACATGGAAGGATAAGATGGGTTGAACCACTGAAAACACAAATGACAAAATACATTTTTCCTCGGTCTGGTATTTACAAATGTGTTTTTTTATAGTAAGCACAGAAGCACTCTATATTAAGTCATTTCCAGTACTAATGAATGGTCTGTTTAGAAAATTGAGAATGCTATTGACTAACAGAAGACCACCAGTTTCCTCTACTAAATTAAAACCTCCCACTTAAGTGCCGTTCAGACATCAGTCTTGGGAACAATATTCTTTCTTTTCTCCACGTATTTTCTCCACCAAAGTCTTGTAAATTCAGGTGGGAATTGAGCCAAAATAAGAGGACTCATTGTACTACCAAGTCACTTCCTCTCAAATGGGGTGACTCCTCTCTTCCTTTTCTGAATCCACATTTGCTGAGAGTTAACATCTCCTTTGAATTTACTGTTGCTATAGAGACATGTGTTCCTATTTGACCTTTTGTTTTTCAAGGGGGAAGATTAAACATGCCACCCACTAAGGGACCCAACCAGAAGCAATTTCCAAAGAACTGTACCTCCAGACTCACAGCCTGTGGTTCTGCTGCCTAGGTCAGCCAGTCCCAGCCCCTTGGCAGCTGTGAACACCAGCTGTACAAGGGCTGGAGCATCATGAACCCTTCTTCTTAAGCCACATCCTGTCTATTAGGAGTGAAGAAATGGATCCAGTCAAAAAAAAGAAGAGAATTATGCAATTCAACCCCCCAGGGTTAATCTTTTGAAAATAGCAGCAGGCACACTACCCGAGATGAAGGGTGATTAAGAAAACTCAAATTGGACAGGATGAAAAAAAAAAAAGCTGAACATTATATATTAAAAAGCTTAAGGGAGGGGAACCCTAATGCTTTTATGTCCTCCAGTGTATAAATGGCATTTAAATTTAGACAACACTGGGCCCTGAGGCTTAGAATCTGGACATAAATCACAGCTGCACTGCATCAAATATATCCCGAAATTTCATGGGGCCCTTTACAAAAGTGTTCACTCTGCAGAGATGTTGCTGTGTACCTCCATGCAGTGCAGTATCTGCACCACCATGACTAATGTCAGATGGAACACAAAACTCTTGATTTCTCCCATAACCCTTTCTATCTTCCACAACTTTTTTATCATGTTGGCAAATGGAACTACCTCATATAGCCATTGAAGCAGTTCTTTTGAAATTTCTCATAGTCATTCTAGAGTCTTCACTTTCTGGGATCAGTCCCATCTAGTTTGTCACAAATAAGCTGTGGCAGTCCATGACATTAATTTCTACAGTATTTCTGAAGCATTCTTCTGAATTTCTGTGGACAACCCTCTTACCATGCCCCAATACAATGGTCTGGTTTATCTCATTATATTCTGTTCTTGAAACAGCCACCGAAGGTTCTTAGACAAATAAGCAGGCTAGGTCAGTTCCTTAGTAAATGATTTAAGTGTCTTGGCAAGCATTCTCTTACACTGCCACTTTGCTTGCTCACTGTGTTCCCCATTCCCTCTGTACCCAAAGCTTGGTATATGCTGATTCTCTGTCTGAACTATTCTTTCTCTAGAACTTTCTTATTTTCAGCCTCTTCAGGACCATGCTTCCTAAGGGACAATTTGGAATAAACTTGTCTAATAGCCCTCTTTGTAATAAAAAAAAATGGTAAACTAGTTGACTCAACTAAAACATCAAAAGAGGAAACTCATTTCCAAATACTATTGTTTCGTCCAACTTCTTTAACAATTACTATTGAAGCTTATTATTTCCCTGTCTACTTCCTATCTCAGCCTACTAGAAGGATCATACCTTGACTGAAATTAAAACTTGGTTCAGCATTGAGATAAAAACATCTTTTTAAAAACACTGAATATCAGGGCTAGAGAAATGGCCCAGTGGTTAAGAGCACTGCCTGCTCTTGTAGAGGATCTGGATTCAATTCCCAGTACGAACATGAAAGCTAACAACCATCCATAACTCCAGTTTCATGGCACCTGACACTTTCTTCTCACCTTCTTGGTGCACTTATAGGCATGCAGGCAATACACTCAAACACATAAAATAAAAATAATTAATAAAATATAATAAAATATTAAAAAATTGAATATCACCATGGGTGGTAGTACATGCCTTTACTTTTACTTCTAGTTCCTGAGAGGCAGAAGCAGGCAGATCTCTGTGATTTCAAGGCCAGCGTGGACTATAGACTATATAGTAAACCACCCAGGACTGCATAATGAGAGACCCTGTCTCCAAAAAAAATGTAGTATCAGGAGAAATTAATCTTTTACCTCTATCACCAAGGATGCTTCTCTAAACTTTCCTTATTTTTTATTTCTATATTTTGATTTTTTTCTACTAGAATTGAACAAAAGTGCAACTTGACTCTTTGACTCCATCAGAAGGAAAATGAGTTAATCCATATTGAGTTTGTGTTTTTCCCCAGCGAGTCTCTGAAACTTCATATAACTGTTCCTCAGGGGATCCCTCCCAAGGCTGCAATAGATCTGGGACTTTAAAGGGAATTGACATTTTTTTGCTGTCCTGGTTTGACATAAAAGAGTGAACAAACATGTTTGGACCCTTGACCTGCTTTAGGGCATGTATGTGTAGATTAGTATACTATATTCTCGAAACTTTCTCTTGGAAGATGTATATATACCCCACTATTAACACTCCCTCTGCTGAGCTCAATTAGCTTCTGGGTGGTCTGACACTAAAATCCTCACATTAACAGTGCCCTGAACCTAAAGAAAATAAGGTTCACTTGTGTTACTATATTTTTATATTAATGAATATTTTTCACTTATTTAATTAAGAAGACAAGAAATATTTTATACTCTACTTGCCATTCTTCTTTTAAAACTAATGGGAACAAATAATTGTACCTTGTTTTTAACAGCAAACAAAGTAATGTCACATTTTTTTGCTTTGCCTTTAGGTCAATACTAACATGAATCAAACTCACTTTTCTGTATTTAAAAGTACTTTTATCCTTCAAATTATAACATGCATTTCCTTTTTAATTTTCCAAACATCATTAAAGATGGTATGTGTGCAACTTATCTGTTCATCTGCATTCCTCAACTCTCAATATAAATGAGATGACCCAAAGAGTCATGGAAGTAACATTCTTAGAAATTATACATATGCTAGTGTGTCTCCTTCGTCCTTGTCTTCCTGACACAATGTCCCATTCTTGCTTTGGAATCTCAGTTTCTATAGGCTAGTGATTTACAATCTTTGCTTCTCCAAACTGTTAGAAGTTCCATGGAAAACTCTTAAATTTGGCAAATCTCTGGGGATCCAGAGAACAAAATGGAAAATGCAAGTGCCATGATTTCTACTAGAAAAGATCACCTTGGCACATTTTTTTTCTTGTCTTTTTGAGACAGGGTCTCCCTGTAGCCCTAGCTAGCCTGGAACTCACTCTGGAGACCAGGCTGGCCTTGAACTCACAGAGATCCACCTGCCTCTGCCTCTGGGATTAAAGGCATCACACCTGGCACCTTGGCTTATTTTAAATATTGAAATCATTAATATAATTTATTCTGAAAAGCTTATTTATATGCCCCAATTTAAACATTAATATTTAACCCATAATGTGTAAAAAAAAAAGACAAAGACATGGTTGGACCAAGTTTAACATGCCAGCTGTCACCAAAGGAACAAACCAAACTCGGACTGATATAAGATCTGTATTTCACAGAAAGGCCAGAAGGAAAGTCAAGATTGGGGAGAATCAAAGGCACCTCTAAACATGTACCTGAGATTTCCCTCTCTCTTTTTTCTGAATATAGTTTTGCTCATTATCTTTAAAATGGACCATGTTCCTTGCTACATCATTAGAGTTAATGGAAATGGTAGTCCACATATGAGTATAGTGGTACAAGCTTGTGTGTGTGCCTGAGCATGGGCATGTGTTCGCTAACATTTTAGGTAGCATGCTAGGATCATGAGCAAGAGGTCTCAAGACCTCTGGGTCCACCACATGAGCTGGGGCAATGGGAGATAGTGTAGGGGTCTGGTATTGGCTATTGCAAAGTGATGTCATGCAACATGGGGGTTGTCCATCCCAAGCCTAGATAGCTGGTCACCCTGCAGTAATAAAGAGGATTTTCCTACAAACTTTGCTACCTGACAGAGATCTCTGGGTTATTATTTCAAGGCCCATCACAGAACTATTAATCTTTCAGCTAGCTTTTCACCTTATACAGTTGCAGGGCTGGATCCAGTGACCAATTGTGTTGGCGCCAAGGCCAACAGCATCCAATCATGGGGGCCAAGAAAGCCAACAGATTTCCAGCCAGGTGTGGCTGTGGAGTTACCAACTCCCAAGCTGTGGGTTTGGGTACATGTCGTGAAGTCACCAGCCCAGACACAAGTTTGGCTGTGAGGTCATCAATCTTACAGGGCTGGCAGGAAGCCAGCAGCTTTCTGGGCATCTAGCACTTAACAACTACAGGAACCTACATTTACAACACAGCTGGTAATTTCAGCACTTGAGAGCTAGGGTCAAGAGGATAAGGAATTCAAGATCAGCCTGTACTACATATTTTCAGGCCATCCTTACCTACATGAGGCATTGTCTTATAAGAGGAAAAGGAATGAAGGAATGAAGGAATGAATGAATGAAGGAAGGAAGGAAGGAAGGAAGGAAGGGAGAGGAAGGGAAATAAGAAAGAAGTGAGGGAGGGTAATTTACTATACTTTTTTTTTCTAAATTACCTATACTTTTTGCTTCCTTTCTTTGCTTCTAACTATACTGTTTCTTAGGCTAATATTTCCCCATTTGCATTTTTTAGCAATCACCTTTAATCTTGCACTTTTGCAACTTCATGTAATACAGTTTTAAGCACTCTGTAAAACCTAAAAAAAGGGGGGAGGGGTTATTAGAAAAGAACATAAAAGTCAAGAGTCTCAGTTTTATGCATCATGAAACAACCCAAATTTACTTGGTCAAAAATTATTTATTATGACACTTGCTTAGAAGCCACACCACTATGATAAATCTGTAAAACTGTATTAATAAATTTGTTCCATAGTCAACCCTATGAAGCCCACATATAAGTGTTGTAATATGGAATCATGAATGCTGGAAGTAGAATAGGATGACCAAATCACAGCCACAACCTATTCTAGAACTCAGAGCAGTCAGTTCTCTCCTTCCACCATGTGGGTCCTGAAGATCCAGTTCAGGTTGTCAGGCTTGGCAGCAGGTACCCTTACCTCCTTGGCAGCAGGTACCCTTACCTGGCTCTTGAAAGCAGTCATGATTGCTGCTATCCTCTTGCAACTGATTACCCAGCAGTCCTGTTACTTTGGGTTAAATACCTTTAAGTTGGAGTAGAAACTGTTCAGGTAACATCTTGATAGAGTTTGTGTTCTAGCTGCAAAGAAGGCTGGAAAATCAGGTTCTTACTTTTGTATTGAACAATTTCTGCCCCATGACAAAGACTCATGATGAAGAGAAGTGACTAAAATAGGAAGAGATGTTTGAGCCTGAGCATATAAAACAAAGGTTACTGCAAGTATTGCTTTTAATTTCACATTTCAAAATTTACAACAATACTACTATTTAAATTCCCACATTTTCTATGCTAAGGGAAACAAAATGTCTTTACCTACCATGTGTTGTAATGCACATGATTTGACTATTTTCAGAGTTTTTATTTCAATTGTAAGTCTCTTTCAAAGGCAGTCTGTTATACAATATAATCTTGTATGTAACTTATTTTATATAGACTTTGTTATCTATATCTGTAGGACTTATTCATTTAGTCCCCAGTCCCTTCAAAATTACTTTCTCTTGGTTGGTAAAACAAAACTATTTTCCATGGTTTAAGCATTTCCTTCCGCTTCTAAAACTCTCTTCGATACTCTCCAGTTCATAGTCCAAATCAATCTGCTGCTTTTAACTGTTGCTATATCTGGAAATGATTCTATGAAGACACATCTGTTTTCACCCACTGTTTCATTAATGAAAACAAGTAGTAGGCTGTGCTCTGTCATATGATGTAGAAGAAATCCTTGTCTTCCCTTACTAAATAGTCCCCAGAACAAATCCACACTCTTCTATTCTCTGAAGAGTCTGAAAACTTCTTTGGAAATATATGTAAAATCTGCTCTGGACCATAAGTATAGTCCTTGATCTATTTCTATGACATACTACCAATGTCTCCATATAACTCTATGCTGGGAAAATTCTGTCATTTTTCTATTAAATAGAAAGAGTATATCATAAAATCATCTCCAAAAAGTCATTGACTATATTAAAATCCAATTCTTTTAAATAAAAATTGGTAAAGAAAAAAATGAATCAGCTTATCTAGGCCCTGGGAATAGAAACTATAAAGGCAGCCATTACTTTCAAGAGAGTTATAAAGAAACAAGAGAGGGAGAGTGAGCAAAAAATTACAGTAATACTGAAAAAAAGGACTAGAAATACATTTAGGATATAATTATACAGGGGGGATGGGGACATATATATCTTTGAGTAGATGAACTTTGAAAGATGCATAGGTATTTCCTAGGGTTGAAAAGAAAATGAAAATGTTTATTGAAAAGAAATAGCACAGACAAGAGTTCAAGAGCTTGAATCAACCATAATTGTTAGAAGAGTTTTAAGCTGTTTGCTTAATATGTTAGGTGTGGCTGGACAAGTATGTAAGGACCAAAGCGTGCAGGTTCATATCTGCCTGCCACAGACATTTAGCAGCAATTTAGCTTTAATCCTGCAGGTGACAGAAAACTGTTGAGGAATTTTTAATGAGAAAATGGCAAGATCAGACTCATATTTTGCATTTGTCAAAAGAAATTTCTCTTGGCAGCATGTGAGGGAGAGGATGGAGAAGAGGATGGACTGGAAGTAAGAAAACCAAAGGAAAAAAAAAGAACTTTTGACGTAAAAAAGAAAGAAAATCCTCCAACTCAGGTGATATGTATATATATATATATATATATGCAATAGAAGGTGGAGAAAATTTCCATGTTAAAGTATCACTGTATTTTAATGCTTTTTTGGTATCAAAGTTTCATTTATGTTACTTTGATGCTATATGTACTCTAAAGTTCAACTAAAAATAAAATAAAATAAAATAAATATGTTCATAGAGTGACAATAAAAAAAAAGAGAGACAGTAAAGCTTAGTACCTGAAGACAGCCAGTGGAGAACAGTTGTTGATGTGATTCTTATGTTTGCCTGGGATATCACCTGCCCCCAGACAAGACAGGAAAAGAAGGGATAAAAGTTCACTTCTAAGTGAAGAAAACATAACTTCCAGTGAATTATTTTATTGAAAACCCTAGTCAAGGAGTAGTTCCAAGGTGCTAGGTACTTAGTAGACAAGTGTGTAACAGAGCTAGACTGTTGAATGACATTGGCTTGAAGCCTAGAGGCTTCAAATTGCTAAGAGAGAAGACACAGATTGAAAGGAGATCTGAATTCAGAAATACAGAAATACTCATTTTCAATAGTAGTCAGAGAAACTGCAGGAAAAAAATATGACCTGTAAGAAAAAAAAAAAACCAGAAAACAAAAAACCCAAACAAAACAAAAACAAATGAAAGGAAATGTGAGAGAAAGCAAGAAAATAGAGTAAGGCAAAGCTTGGAGATTATTTAGATTTAGATATTAGTTCATTGATTGTCTTTTCCAATGCCAGTTTGGTAATATCTTTGTGGCAGAAGTAGGTGAAGCTGGTTTTTTCTTTTGAAGTGCGAGTTAGGAAGAAAGTGTACTGGAGAAATTTATCAAAGGGAAAGATGGAGAATACATCTAAAGTAAAGAGAAAATAAGTTTGAAAGAAAAAATGTGTAAGTCAAGATCTGAAGATGAGACCAAGAAATAGATGGAATAGCTTCCAGAAAATTAGGAGAGCTTCTTGCTGGAGACTTGAAAGAAGAGAAAAATGATTGTTTTGAATGGACACACTGCTATACTTCTAGAAGGCTGATGTTTTTGTCCACAAGGTCCTCACATCTCCATGTTAAGAGAAATACAGAGGTGAGCAACTCAAAGATTGCATGGATGTATTTTGAATGCGGAAAATCAAACAGGAGGAAGAAAATGTTCATCCAAGAAGAATACAGCATTCACATTCATTCTAAGTTTTTCTAGCTCTGTTTATGTCATTTACCCATCTCTATATAATTCAAAAGTTTAAATAGCTTAGGAGTCCTTGTTTATTATTTCATCTTTAATTTATTCATTCTTTATTTTCCTTTCTCATCTGTAGATTGCCCCCATTTTTAAGATTTCCTGTTTTTTTCTCTTCTTCAAAATTCCTTTGACAAATGATATGCACCAGACCCTGAGTAGGGGCATGAACTTAAGATTACTAAAGCTGTAAACTTCCTGTTTCATTCTTACAGCATTTGGTTCTTCTGTTAATATATCTGCACGGTGTATGTCTAAATCTCTCAACCAGTGCTGTTCCTGTAGATATCTTTCTTCTGGAGTTCTGGAACATTCCTATAAAATCCTTAGTAGTCCAATCTGTACTTCTGCTTTCTGGATGGCTGGTAGGTGCAATTCATTTTTCCTGGCTTCAGACAAAGACTGAGAGGAGACAGTCAAGCTGATATCTCTCTGCAATCTCCCCTGGCTGCCCTCCTTCATGGTGGAAACAAGGCCTAGAGAAGGTCTAGCTTTACCTATAATTACCATGACAGCTAGAGAAAGGTCATCCTTCTTAAATGATCAAATAATAGTTGAATAATTCAATTTAGTTAGATGAGTTGGAACAACATATCATTCTAGTCTAGAAATTGGGCTTCACTTTTGCTTTAACCTGAGCACTTGCATTTGCCATGAAAGTGATGGGGTTAAGATTGCACTGATTGGATCATACCAACCAGGATTCATTGAGTTCTGACAGTAAGATCCACTGCATACTCACCAAATGGATCCTACACAATGGGGATGGGGTAAGATGGATACTTGAAGTTGGTACAGTGTTACTAATATAAGTTGTGTCTTTAGCATATAATCTCCTGGGCTGCACCAACTTCATCAGTACAGTCACAAACAATTATTCAACTGTACAGAGTACAGAATACATGGTATATTATGTACATATTATGTAAAAGTGATTGTAACTTACCCATACATTTTTTCATACACCAGAATCCTATAAAATGAATATTGTATTCCTTTATCTGTCAGTATGATAGTCCATAATAAGAATACATGAGGCTAAATAGTAATGGACACTTTTGGGGGGTCTTTTTGAGACAGGGTCTCCTTTTAGTCCCAGATAGCCTGAAGCTCGCTCTGTAGACCAGGCTGGCCTTGAACTCACAGAGATCTGCCTGCTTCATTTTGTTAGAATAGAATATTCTTTTATACTTCATCACCACATGGGATTGCAGTTTGACTTCCAATTTACATTGAAGAAGCTGCTTTGGATCCAGTGTATGATCATGTATAATTTGTTCAACGATAGATGGAAATGATAAGAATAATATTTGCTATACATCATTACCATATTTCAAAACCAAGGATCACTTCTGGTTTTGTTGGTTTGTTGATAGTTGTTTGTTCTTTTGTTTTTACTAATGTTCTGTTTGTTAAGGGACACAATAACAATGTTTTAAAAACCCATTATGCATTTTAAATATTTACACTGAAAACATTAACATTTTGTAGTCCATAAACATTTGAAATATACCACTTCCTTTGTAATGTCCAAATTTTCAAAACAAAAGAGCATGTGCGTCTCTGTGTGAATATGTATTTACATGTTGTGATGTACGTGTGTCTGGTAGAGTTTAATCAGCCCATGCTTATGCATGCTGGCCAGAGGAAGATGTTGGTGTCTTCCTCTATCACTGCCTAACCTAATCCTTTGAGATAAGTTCTTTCATTTAATCTGGGTCTCACTGTTTTTCTGACCAGGAAAGTTAGTGAACAGTAATCTTACTGTCTTTGCATCTCTGCACCCAGTGTTGAGGTTACAGGTTTTTTACACGAGTGCTAGGGACTCAAATTGAAGTTCCTATGCTTATGCAGAAAACCCTCTTACCCAGTGAACCATCACCCCATTCCAAATCCAAGATTTTAGGTGTGAAAATGCAGCAAACATTCTAACTGAATTCTACAGGGGTGGTTCACAGACAGTGATCTAGGGCTACAAATGTAAGGCACAAAGCAATGGACCTTCTAGTGGAGGGTGCATAGTCAAGCACATCTTGGTCCTGTTGGTGATGCCTTACACAGCTGTCCATAGATGATAGCCACCACCAAAAACCTATGTTAATTCAATATTCTTATTTAAATGCATTTTCCTTATAAATCATCTAGAACCAATGCAATACTTTTTTATATTAAGAAAAGGAATAATAAACACAAATGCAAGCTTGGCACCCCTTAAAAGACTTTAAATTGTAAACTAATGTTTCAAATAGAATATGGTTATCTTTTAAATTATCAATGACAATGTCTAAATATAAAGTTCCTTAAATGTATATACTCTGTCCAATGAAAAATTTGGTGAGTTTCAGAATCTGTCATTGTCAGAAAAATATTTCATCTTTCTTTTAAGTATCCAAATATTTAATGCGGGCCTATTCTAAAATAGTTTCCTAATGTTTTTAATTTTCAAGACTAAATGAACTAAATAAAATAAAAATAAAATAAAAAAATAAAGACTAAATAAAAGGCAAATAACAAACGTAAAATTCATTACCATTCTATTTCTACCAATATAATGAGAGTGCTTTTGTATAAACTATTCATTTCTTTTTTTCTGAAAAAGAGAGTCCAAGAATTTCTCAGATTGTGTACACTGTTGGATATGATTCTTCCACATCCTAAGCCTTACTGTGGCCTCTTCTGCAAGACTGACATACAGGAGCCAAGTACCACAGTGGAAACCTAATGAAGTACAACTGACCCTATTTTCCTGCTCACTGAATAAGTGATTGTGGCTGCTGTACCTGATCAGCGGAAACAACTGTCATGGCTGAAGTACCACTGCTGCATCTGGCATTCCTCCCCTTCTCTATTCACTCCAAGTTTGTGCCCTCCTTGACTTCATTCACTTGATAAGCCATTGTGGTACCTGTGAAAACTGGGAAGATCCCAAAGAATGGCTGAACTCTATGTAAAGTCCAACAACACAGTCGCCTTTCAGAGTAGCTGTACAGAGTAGAGGGTGTCCTAGAGGTAACAAATGGTTAAAACCTCAGGTACATAGAATGTGGTCATTTATTTGCCAAATAGCTCCTTTTTCATAGCAATTAATAAAGCACAACTGAGCCAGTTGACATTTGTGAGAAACAAGCAAAACTATTTACAACTGTGTTCCGAGAATGTTTAAACTCTCAGACTCTGAATACTTTTAGGTATCCCATAGGAATTCCACTGGTTCATTGTACTAATGACATTTTGCTGTCCAGTCAGGATGAACAGAAGTTTATTAAGACCACTAATAAATAAGATCAAGAGAAAGTGAACTGAACCTATGAGTATACTAAAAAATAACACTTCAGTAAAAATGTCAGAGGTGCCAGTAGTGAGATGCAGGCTGGCAGAGCTCTTACAAAGTCAAATACAAATTTTGCATGTGGATCCCTTACCACAGAAAGCAAGAAGCGCAAAGAGCTTGTAGGTTTCAGAAGCAACAGATTTTGTCTCTAGGTCTGCTTCCCTGGCTGTTGTACTGTCTAACATGAAAGGCTGCCAGTTCTAAGGCGAGCAAAGAATAGTAAAGAGCTCCAGATCAAGTTCAGACAAGTGCAAACAGCCTGCTACTTGGCCTGTGTAACCCAGCCCAGCTGTGTTTGAAAAGTGATTGAAAGAAATATAGTGTGGCCTTGTGACAAGTCTTGTTGAGAGAATCTCAGCACAAGGCCCTGGTGTTCTGGACTGTGATCATGTTCTCAGAATTACACGCTGTTGGAGAGAAAGCTCCTGGGAAATTATTAAATCCAGGAAGGTACAAAACATCTGCCCAATGGTAGCAAGTGACTGGGTCTCCAGAGCTGTCTCTGAGAAGCTGAGATCTGTTCGATTGCTATGAACAATGTCAGCAGGCCCCAGTAGCTGTTTGTTGTAGGAATTGACAGTGGGATTCTATAGGATCAGAGAGAAAGCGGAGCTGCGAGCTTCAGCAACCCGGATTCCGTCATTCACCAGAGCTGCTTAAGGGGCCGTTTATTCTTTTCCATGCATCAAAGGCTGTATGAGTGCTGTGTTCAGGCAGGTGAAAGAGGAGATCAGAGCCCAAGTTGATCTCACGGAGGGAGCAGTAGAATTTATCAGTACAAGTTGATCTCATGGAGGAAGCAGTAGAGTTTACGAGTACAAGCCTACAGTATGTAGGAATATTGACATAGGTACAAAAACCCACAGGACTAGAAGATAAGGATATCCAGAGTGAAAAGATGTCAGACTTGGATTACTCCATGCTAATACCCATCAGAAAGCATGCTCCTCAGCAGACACACCGGACAGCTCAGTAGACAAAATGGTTCTGTCAGTATCTCTCCAGCTATCTTAGGACTGACACAATGGTCCGAGGAAAAGAACAGCCACTGCAGGAGAGTTGCAATCTGTGTATTGGACTTCTAGTTGCTTCTGATTATCCAACCTGCCACTAAGAGAGACAAATGCTGAGAAGCTTGGATATCAATATTCCTCAGGGAGATCAAATGTCCATTGTTAGAGAGTCTTCTACTTTATGACCCTTTCATTCTAGAAGTCGGTGTTTGTGGATGTGTTGTGGATATGGGTTTACCTTTTCTTCCACTGAAGCTTCAAGCGCCATACTAGCCTGTAGTTTATGTAGTTCCATATCTACCAACATAGAAGCTGATGAGTGGCCCACTTCATGAGCGAAGTTGGTTTGGGATTAGTCATGGGAGTCATCAGATATGAATAGCTAGTAATCGATCACTATCAATCAAATAAACTATTAACTCATACTATCATAATAGAAAGCTTGAGTAGAAGAAGTAAATAATCTAATAGGATTAGGCTCATCTGTTCTCAAGGGTGTAGTATGTACACTAAATCAGAGTCTGATATATGAGGTCGTGTCCTCACTAAGAAAAAGGTAATGTTGGTTCAGGAATCAATAAATGGAAGAGAAGTATGACCTTACTTAGTGTTCTTAGTGACCAACAGGAAGAATTTAGGTATCATGCCTCCATGGCTCTTGGTTCTTTGAGATTGGAATTTGTGGTTCTCAAAGGTGGCATTTTTGGCTAAGAACAGAATACTGCTCCATTCAAGGACAGTGTACAGTTACATTTGGGTAATTTGCATTTACTTTATGTAAGGTCTAGCAAGGGAAAAGAGGAGGTACTGTCTTGGTAAGAGTACTGAAATGGGAGGAGTTAAGTAGCTTTTATGACTGGGACTGAGAGAAGTCTATGTGAGATTCACCTGATCTTTTGCTGCTTCATTATAGCTCGGCTTGCTCACTTGCCTGACATTACCGGAGTCTGTTTTGGTCCAACACCTCAAAGCTACCAAGATATGCCCAGGCTTGAACTGAAGTGAAGGAAAATTTAGAGTAGATAATAGACGTAAAACTCAATCTTTTCATATTAAACCCTGATTTATAGCAACAATGGATTTTGTAGATTGTCTCAATTTTTAAATATTTATTATTTTTATTTCATGTGTTTGAGTGTATTGCCTGCATGTATGTAAGTGCACCCGTGTCATGCAATGTCCACAGAGCTCAGAAGAGGGCATTGGAGTCCCTGGAACTGGAGTTCCAAATGTTCTTAGCTACCATGAGGGTTTTGGGTATCAAACTTGGGTCCTCTGGAAGAGCAGTTAGTATTCTTTTTTTTTTTTTTTATGTGTATGAATGTACTGTCTGCATGTAGGTTTGTGCACCGTGTCATGAAATGCCTCAGAGGTCAGAAGAAGGTGTCAGATTCCCCTGGAACTAGAGTTCTCCTGAAATTGGAGTTACAGACTGTGGGTGCTGGGGATAGAACCTGGGTCCTCTGCAAGAGCAGTCGGTGCTCTTAACTGCTAGGCCATCTCTCCAGCCTCCGAGCAGCTAGTATTCTTAATCACCGAGCCGTCTCTGTGAAATTCTTGTGCAGAAGCAGGTCTGTATGCAGTGAGCAGTGTGCTGGGCAGCTCTGGACTTGATTAGACTGCTGGGAATATGTTAGTAATGTCAGTGGCCACACCTTTAAAACATCTTTTTATTGTTTGATAATGTCAACATGCATATAATGTGTTTTGATTAAACGCACCTTACATCCTATCTCTTCCAATTTTTCTCCTACCCCACCCCCCCACCACCAAATTTGGTGCCAAAGTTCATGTGCTCTTTTTTAAAACCCACTGAGTGCAGTTAGTGTTGTTGTTAAGGAATGGGTGTAGGGATGTCTACTGGAAGATGGTAACCTCTCAGAGACTCCATCCTTGAAGAAATCTGACATTGTTTCTCAGCATGGCTGCACCCTTGTGATCAGTTAAAGGACTTTTCCAAGCCTATACTCTACCTCGACCATGGCATTAATAGAGCTTGTTAGCCCTGGACTGATGGGCAAGAGGCTATTTCTGGTCCATGAAGGATTACTTTAACAGAGTCCCTGCAGTGCTCCTTCTCCAAGCATGGCTGAGACTGTGCTATACCTGTCCTGTATAGAGTGCTGCTCCGTCCTTCTCCATTGTCAGGTATCAGCCCTGTTCTACCTGCCTGCTTCTGCTGCTGTTTCTTGACCCTTTGTCATCACAGGTGTTTACCTCAAAACAGCAGCAACAAAGCCACAAGTCTTCCAAATCTAACCTTGAGTATTCATGAATATTCTACCTGGAAGGCCAGAACTAGCAGAAACTTCAACCCAAATCAGCCCTAATCCAGTCAAGTGAAAATTATACTCAATTCACAGAAATATTCAAAATAGTCTTATTCCAATTTCATGATTTCTTCTGTTGTCATATTCTCTCCAGAATATGAGGTGGAATACAATGTTTCCAGAGGCATGAAATTATGTCCAACATGTAAAAAGCCTTTTAATTACACAGTAAGTCCTTTAGTGAATAGTTTTTCTGTTGAACATAAGGCCAGAGGAGTCTAATTTGGAAATCTTGTGATGGCTGTCAGTGGGTAGAAGTAGTGAATGCGAATTAGATTGAGGAAATTAAATTCCTAAGCAAAAATTCTTTTAATTTCCTCTCAAACCAAAATATTTTATGTAGTTCTTGCCAAAGCATAAATTTGAAGATTTATATATTCATCAGAAACTGTCTCTCTGAAGTTCAACCTTTCAGACTTGTAGTGAGAAAACAGATTTCTTGACTCAATATTAATTAAGTTTTCTTTTATTTTGGGTAATTTATTAAAATGGACATGAGAAACCAGAGAAATGAATGTGATTCATATCTATTTTGTGTCATTAATGTAAAAGTTTAGGATCAATGTAGAAAATCAGTGTTTCACTTCATGTTATTTATTATTCTAACTCATGGTTAAGGAAATAATATTCAGCGTGTGCTTCTCTGGTGGAACAATAAAAAGTTAATAATGAAAATCATAGTATTCAGGGGGCCTAGGCTGCTTGAGTTCAAGGACAGGCTGGGCTGTATAGTCAGACCCTGGCTTAAAAAATAACACAGAAAAAAAAAATAACACAGAAATGAAACACACAATAAAAAGTTAAAAATGAGGCTGTAAATTGCTCAGGGAAACATAGTACAGAAGGAAAAGCCAAGTGTAACTAGTGAGCTTCCATCTTAACTCCAGCTCCACTAAGAAGCTCTGATCATCTTAGCAAGTTTTCACTTATCTGTTAAGTTTTCTTATCTGCAAAAGGAGAATGTGTGAACTAGACCTTAGTTCTTAAAGTAATGCTGGAATGCTAAGTTCGTCTCATTGGGAACTTGTTACAAACTTGAAGGGTGCCATATTTTTACTGAATTAGTAAATATAGAGATGCAACTGTGTAATCTGAGTATGGTTCTCACTAGTTTGAGAATTCCTGGGTGAGATAATGTTGAAGGTCTTGCCCATATTCTTTAATCGTTTTCTTCCAGAATGCCTTCTTCTTAGGAGAGTCCATAGCACTGCATACATGAAACACTTCATCTTAGACTTTTTAAAGTCTTCCTTCATCTATTACTGGGCAACCTTTGGGAAAAATACACTTATTTATTTTGTGGGTGTTTATGTGTATGTGTGTGGGCTCATCTGTAACACAGCTCACACGGAGGTCAGAAGATGACTTACAAAGGTTGAATCTCTCCTTCTACCATGTGGGTTTCAGGGATTGAACTCAGGTTATTAGGCTGGGCTGGAGGTGTTTTTATCCCTTGAACCATCTATCTGGCCCATGGATATACTTTTTTAAATATTATTTTTAAATAAAAAAAATTTTAATTGAAATTTTTTGATCACATTTAGATCCACTCCTCTATCTGCAGCCTTCTTAACACTCCCTGCCCAATTTTACCCAGTCATACATATAAATTTTAAAGCCTAGTTAGTCAAGCTTGTTTCCCCGAGTGTCCTTATGATATGGTTCCACCATCTCTAACCCTAAGCCTCATCCTGGATGTTCTTTTAAGAAAAAGACTTTTGATAACAAGTTACAGCTATTAGATTAAATTAACACAAATATTCTCCATGTTCCTCTGTATTATACAAGTGTTAACTCTGATATTTCTTTTGCCCATAATGAAATATTGTGGCTCTGAAAAAGCTGGGTTCTACCTCCTTGAACCAGAGGGATGCAGTCTAGAAGGAGACAGTCTGAATGGGTCTGGTAAATCCTTTCACCTTGGTTTCTGTCTACAGGTATGTCTTCTGGAAAACTATAAATCAGGATATGGGTGTCTGTGAAGCAAGAGATACTACTCTGATTACAGCGACAATTACAAAAACAGAGAGGGGAAGAAATACACCTCCTCCCTCCAAGATTCAATTTTGCCTTACAGTTAAATAAAAAGCTTTGGTAGATAAAGGCTTCAGTGGCAGCCCTGGGCTGCCCTGCCAGGAGCTGTTGGCCAAGAAGGCTCTAAAAGCTCCCAAATCAAAGGCTATTTGCCTATAACTTTGGGTGCACACAAGAAATGGACCTTATTGCTGAAGATACAGTGTGATACGAGTATGAGAAAAAAAAAATTATGCTGAGACCCTGCACTGCAAATCAACAGCTGAACTTCATGGTGCCAGAGAGCACTATGCAAACCGCTGGAAAGAAATGGTCTCCAAAGTTTTACTACAGACTTCACATGCTGCACTTTTACATGCAGAAGAAGATGGAATGCAAAAGTGGCATCCTGGTACATGTTCAACCAGGAAAAAACTTACAGTTGGATCTATGGCCCACTCCCTGGTGGTGGGGGCAGGGAGATAGGACACAGAGATGATAGTGCAGCCTTGGTAACTCTGAGTGTCAGGAGACTTTATAGGCCACATTAGAAAATTATTGTCACCCATTTGCCAAAGAGCTATAACCCTTTGTCAAAGAGCCCCAAGCAAGATACCATCCAAGCATATGTGTTTGTGCCCATAGTGTAACTTATTGTGTTTGTGCCCATGGTGTAACTTATTATAATGGTTCATATCTGTTACTATTTGTGTTTTATTACTAGAATTAAAAGGAGACTTCTAAATGAACCACCAGTGCATTGAAAACAGAACTTGGAAAGACTCGAGTTTGATGTGTCCCCTCAGAGAAAACGTGGATCTTCCTATCTCGTAATCTCTCTCATGCTCCCCTCCAAATTCCAGGGACTCTAGCAGAAGAGGTTGGTGCATCAGGGTGTAAAGGGCAAGGAAGGGTGGTGAATTTTGAGATCACAGCAAAAATAGACAGGACTTTTATTTAATCAGCATGTTTGTGTAAGCAAACATCTTCAACTGGACTTGGGGACCCTGGGTTGTACAAGAACTGGACTCAGATGTTTGCTAATTGGGTTTACATAGCTACTCTTTATGTTTCTTGCTTATGTTTACTAACTGATCAAATAAAAAATTAAGAACGAAAAAAGTAAAAGATTTTCATCTTAGTTTTTATAACCTGTACAAAGTTTATTCCAGGGTCCTACACATGTTAGTTGTTTAGGGAATCACTTCTAAATTAAATTCTTCATTAGCTTTAATCTTCACTGAAAACAAAAATAATAAATCAGTTATTAAATTTAAAAATCAAGTGAAGGACTAAAATGATTCAGATGTGAGACTTAGGCAGAAGCACCACAGAGCGAAGTTATAGAATTGAAATTCAAGTTGGCTTCAATGTTAAGGGAAGACAACTGGAAATAAATTAATTGTAGGCAACCCAGCACTGTATACAATCATTAAGCAGAAGCTTCAACTTGGAAAACAATTCTATTATGTTGTGAAAACTCGAAAAATTGAAAATGTAAGGCATGAACATAGAATATACCGAGGCCTGATATGTATTACATGGATGTAATGTGTGCATGCTATACTGATCCTTGATGTAAGGTATAATATGCATGCATGTATGCTCTGTTCTCTGTGAAAGAAGAATTTGGGGAACATGGCAAGACTTGAAACACAGGTATCATAGTATATAAATAGAAGAAATAAGAAAGCTTGATGTATTTCAGTGAATCAGAAAGACCAGAAGTTGTTGAGACAGGCAATTTAGGATAGCCTAATAATGATCATGGCATAAATAGGGAAAGTTATTCTGTCTATAAAGTCAGAGTCAACACAGAAATATGCGAGTAGCCAGTCAGACCCTGAGACCTAGTAAAAGTAGAAGAGGTGATGTTCTGACTTCAATTCTCCCCTTCTCCATGAATGATTAGCGAAAGGCATAGCCCTTTCAAGATTAATGACTCCAGAAGAAGAATGGGATTTAAATGAAGAACACTATGAGTAGGAACTGTCATTTTCCCGTCCTCATCGTTCTCCCTACTTTATCTTCTCAACCTTTCCCTTGTTTTTCTTCACTGGCTGTGTGTAGTCTCAGCTCTGCCTTTGAGACATCTGTTCTCAACCTTAAGAAGAGATGCAAGACGAGTTAGTATTCTGTGAAGAAGTGATGATATCTGGGAAGCCTGATATTCAGCAAGGGAATTCCGTGAGGAAGATTTTCCTGTTACAGTACACTGCCTGTGATGTTTCTCACCTCTGTTGGCATGAAGAACTATAACCAACCAACAGCTGCTGAGAGACCCAGCAAGAATCAGCTTTCCTAAGGGATAAGCCCCTGATATGTGATCCAATCTCAAGTGCTCTGCCCTAAACACATATACATATGAGCTTCGTGGACTCAAAATGTCTGTGCGTGTGTGTGTGTGTGTGTGTGTGTGTGTGTGTGTGTGTAATAATAATTAAGGAAGAAGATAGCTTGAATTTGAGGAGTTGGGGGACACTGGAGAAGCAGGAGGGAGAGGTAGAAATCATGTAAATAGAGTGCTCAAATATGAAATTCTCAAAAACATAATCAGGTCAAATTAAAACAGTCACCACCAACACCACCATCACCACACACACACACACACACACACACACACACACACACACCAAAGTAGTCCAGAAACTGGCTTAGTGACGGATGCACAAACAAACTGATGTTTTGGATGATTTTGTTTTGGATGCATACTCTCTTGTTTTTATATTTATCTTTCATTTTTAATTTATTTATTCTCTCACAATTTCATTATATACATCACATATATAAAGTCTTCTTTTATCGAAGTCCCTTTATTATCCTTTCCCATCAAATCTCTTTCCCCAGGATCTGTCTTGTTTCTGTCTCTTTTTAAAACCCCACTGCTTGGGTTTTCCAGCATGAGCATGGGCAGTACATTATTTTATGTGATGAAGGACAGTATATGAGTGGACAGTACTAAGGGTTTGGGTTCCCCTCCCTTTTAACTGCCTCTGGCTCCTCCTGAAGGAGGCATGGACTGTTGAGAATCCATCCCATTCTGTGGATAACTTATACATTCTTTTGAATGGACTTTTCCTGAGCATCAGAAGCTGCCAGTGGCAGAGACAGTGGTAATGAATGAAAGCAGATCTATGGATCTATGTCCTCCCAACCAGCTTGCATAGGCGGGAGGGACTGAGGGCTGGAAAAGCCTGGAGGAATGGCTCACAGAGTTCTTTGGGATCCTGCAAGCGCCATGTTGTGGGAGCCTGGGTGGGATCTGCCCTGGATGGACATAGCAGGTGCACGAAAATGGCTTTGTAAGTGAAGTGCCCCCCCCCCCATTGGCTCTGTAGGGGAAAACACCATTAAACTTCCCTAAGACAGAGGTTTAGAGCCTCTGTTCTTCAGCCTGTTGTTGAGCCTGCAGTGGGAAGAGGGAAGTGAAGCACCAAAATGGTCTCCAGCTTGGGAAGGGAAAATTTACTGAAATATCATCTATGGTTGGAAAGGTGTTGGGTCCAGGTTTGTTCAGGTCTAGTGTTCCAATAGGAGTTTGTTGTTGTAACAGTCATATCATATCCTTAAACATCATTTTACAAGATTTTGTTCCATCCTCCACTTCTTCTTTTCTTTCTGCCCTGTCTTCTGTGATGTTCACTGAGTCTTGAAGGGCGGATCTCATTGTCTTCTTGAGGGCTGAGCATTCAAAATCCACTTGTTTACAGCACATTAGCCAGTTAGGATAGGAGTCTTTGTGTTAGCTGTTGCACTCAAACAAAACCTTCTCTGATTAAAGTCGAGAGCAACACCGCTCTGTGTATAAAGGTAATAGAGAGCAATTTAAGGCTATGTCCATTTAGCAAAACAATAGTAGTAGCTTCCTTCCTAGGACTTATGACCTCTCAACTGTGGGTTTGGCCAGGTTTATACTTCCAGCTCTGAGTTCCTCCTATGATGTGGGACTAAAATTTAATCTGAAAGCTGCTGAATAACTTCATAACAGCCATTCCACTACTACAACAGGGAACATACATATATCCCCAGAAAGACTAATCTTATAGTTCTCAGAAAACCCCAATGTTTTTACAAAGCTTAATGAATGATTTGAGTGCATTTCCCAATGGCAGGTATCAAACAGTTACTTTGAATGACAGTCACATTGTAGTCTGAAAGAAGATAAAATATTCAGTCACACAGAGTGTAATAAGACACATTTCTCATCTTAAGGCTACAGACTCAAATTTAAAGAGAAAAGCAAAACAAAATCAGTTTCATAATCCCCCTTGGGATTTAATCCAAGCCAACCTTATTATTTTTAGTCTTTGATTGTTTTCTGATATGTGACTTCCCTTCTTTAGTTATTTCCCTAATTTAATAAAACGGACAGGAGTTGATGATGGAGATGTTAGGCCCGGGTTCTGGACAAAAGCCAAGATGGTGTGGACAGGAAGGTCCATGACCTTCTCTTCAAGCCAGGAGCCCTCCCTTGCAAAAACGCGCTAAGAAAGCCCATGGAAGACAAAGCCAACACCTAGTTCTGGATTCCAAAGGGACCCCTGGACTTAAAACCCACCCTCAGAGTCCTGACCTGGCCTAATTGCCCAGATCCCAATACCTGACTAACATGTCACAATCTCCCCATCGCCTCTGGCCCATCCCAGACACATGTTTTCCTCGGCCTTTCACCCGAGATGCCGTTCACCCGGAAGTGCCATTTCCCTGGTATAAAGCCTGCCTTTGTTTACTTTCAATTTGGACTGATTCTGGTTTTCTCTCCTGGTAGGGAAACTTTTAGGGAGTTTTGTCAATGGTCAGAACATTGAGACACAAAAGCCTGCTTTTCTTCTTTTTAAATCATATTTATTTTATGTGTTGTTTGAGCGTTCTGCCTGCATGTATTTAAGTGTACTGTTGTATGTAATGTCCATGGATCCCAGAAGAGGAGGGCATTGGATTATCTGAAACTGCAGTTACTGCAGATTGTTATCTCTCATGGGGGTCCTGGGAACTGAACTTGGGTCTTCTGACAAAGCAACAAGTACCCTTAACTGCTGAGCCATCTCTCCAGTCTTTTTGTAATCTTTAAAAATTTATCCCCAATAATTTCACACACATATATAGTGCATTCCGATTACTGTCACTCCCACTTCTTTTATTTCCTTCACACCCTTATCAACCACCCACCTTCCTCCCTACAAATCCCTTTCCTACATTCATGCTTTTGGTATTGTTTTGTGACTCATTGACTTTCACCAGGGATATCTGTGTGGCCATGTGTATGGAACTATACACTGAACCCTGCAAGCTATAACACTGGTTTGACTGGCAAGAGATGTCCACTGGTACAATAATAACACAAATGCTATAGGGGTAAACAACCATTTACAGATTGGATTTAAACTTTATTCTACAAGATGAAACTCATGTCTTATACTTTTAACAAGGTCAAAACCCAGTGTCCAGTGAGGCCATAGGCACTAGGAAAGAACCCACTACTATTATTCTGATAAATAGATATAGTAATAAACTGCTAAGTCCTTATCTTTCTTTTTTTTTTTTCTTTTTGGTAATTTTGAGACAGGGTTTCCCTGTAGTCCCAGCTGTCCTGGAACTCACTCTGTAGACCAGGATGGCCTTGAACTCACATAGATCCACCTGCCTCTGCCTCCTGAGTGCTAGATTAAAGGTGTGCTTCTACTCAAAGATAAAAGCGTTGCTCAGCCCTCATCAGAGAAGCCTCTTTTTGCAAAAGATGTCAATTAATACAGAAACCTTCAGCTATTCAACATGTAGAACATGTTCAACTATACAGCAGTCAGCTCTAAATGGGACATTTCTATGATACCCCTCCCCTCATGACTCAGGGATGATCTTGGAAGAAGGGGTGGAAGGACTGAAAAGAATGTAGTGGATGTGGACAGTAAGGCAGTGTTTTCTAGTGCTTTTGCACACATGAACTCACAGTGGCTGTCACTGTAAGCTTGAGGTTTGCACAAAATCAATTTAACCAAAATCTCAGCATAGGGGTGTGTGTGTGTGTGTGTGTGTGTGTGTGGTGGGGGGTCGTGCACTTCTCATTCTTAGCTGAGGAACTGTTGGCAATTGATCACTGCTCAGGGATGGAGTCAGTGCTCTTCAGGGATGCTGCCCCTTCTGAGATGCTACCCATGCTTCAGAAGATTGTCCTAGACCCACACAAATATTACACTCAGGCCTGATCAAGAAAGCTTCTTTTTGTAGGGAACAATGGTGAAGGCAGAGGCTCATAGCTGCTCAAAGTGGAATAAGTGACAGTTGAGAGCTCAAGCCTAAGCAGGATGTTTAACACCGCTTCTAAGGCTCAGGGAACATCAGCAGAGGAGGAGAAGAATGTAAAGAGCTGGAAGGTCAGAAGGAGGAGTGTGAAACATCTTCAGGGAAAATGCAGCCATTGCGATCTTGACCTCACAGCAGCTGCTGCTATCTGCACTGGGTCTACACAAACCTGAAACTGGCAACCGTGGGTGGGGGAGGAACCTATGTGGCCTTATCCCTTCCTCCTGAATTGTTGCCTAAAGATGGATGCTGGAGGAGAATAGTCACTGTCTTCAGTCATATTTTATCTTTTGAAGGTTTAAAGTTTCATGTAAAAGAATCAGTGTTTTGTAGTTAAACAATAATGATATGATATAAATTATCAAAGTCTAACAAAGACAAATGACTCATGTTCTCATATACAGATCATAACTTCTAGTTTTTATGTGTGTATCCACATAGGCGTGAATACTAATATAGGTTGTGCATGTAGAAAGAGGGGAGAAGTTTTAAGGAAGTAGGAGAGGTAATGGACTATGTGAGACAGGAAAATGAAAGGGGACTATTGGGTTGCAGGACTCCAACAGGGGGACAGGCATATAGGAGAGGAGGATCAACTAAAATCAAATAAATGTATTGGAACTTGTTAAAAGGGCACTGGTTACTCTGTATGCTAATTAACAAAATAAATTAAAAACCAATAACTCTCTTGGTAGCCATGGTCTTTACAGCACATTCTTTCAGGATCTGTGTAGCACGTTTCCTTGCTGTCAGCTACATTGTAATGAAAACTATTACATTAGGTTTTTCCCTTAAGTGACATGAAAACATGGCTACAAGGAAGCTAAGTTTACTAAATGCACTTACAAAAGTTTTGGTGCATGGTATCGATCTGAAGGAGTTAAGAAGAAGAGACACAGGATTCATCACAGAAGAAAATCAGTATTAAAATAACTCTGTGGTCCAAACAGCAAGATTTTGTAATTGGAGTTCTCCCAGATGCTCTGAGTCCCAGAGCAATCATGTGGACAGTCAGGATATGAGGCAATGGGAGAACTCTGTATCCCGAGGATTGGTTTCTTTAAAACAAAACTACTTTAAAGTAGTTTATCAAAGTTATCTGAGAACCAAAGACATTTTAACACAGCTTATAAAATCTCAGAATTACAGCTCTCTTTTTGAAAACTGAAAGAGCTGCAGGCTTTTTTTTTTTTTTTTTTTTTTTTTTTTTTTTTTTTTTTTTTTTTTTGATTAGGCCTCTTTTGTAAAATGGATTAAAGTTGCCTAATGGGGCAAGTTAGAACAAAAGGGAAAATATTGTCAGAAAACAACTATGGGATAGAAGTTATAAGTTACTACTAGAGTTTATGCTTGAGGCCATTCCTAAGACTATTATAAAACGTGTACATATAAATAAGGCATTGGCTGAAAGGGCAAGCCTTGGTTTTGTTTTTAAACAAACAGCACATTTTGTGGATTTGAATTTCATAAACATCAGGAACTAATCTGTTACATAAGCCATTTCTATTATCTTCTAAAAGCTGAGCTCATACTCCAGGGAAATAGGGGAGGACTTTTATTCCACATGCACCCTTTATTGGCTGATAATTACATATGAGTAAAATTTTCTTTTATTAATTATAGGAACTGAGAAATGATTCATTTTATTCATGAAATTATTGTAGCTATTTGTAATAATTGAAAGTTGATTTTATTTTTAAATATTTTGGAGATTTTTGTGAAAAGAACAAATTTAAAAACACAGTGATATAAAATCTGCTGCCAGGAATAGAACTGTTTTTAATTAAAACTGTGTTCAACATGCTTACTGCAGAATTTCCTTATTTTTCTGTTATATAAAGATGTACTGATTCAGCAATTATTAGATCCTGGACACATTATAAAACTTTCTTTCAAGGCTACTTAGTCAATAAAATCACCTGTGATTCATTAGATAGCAGCACTATGAAGAAGAATGTTCCCCAAGTTATTCCTTATTCTCTCCTGGTGATAAAAACATCCAAAGTAAGTAAAGAACCTCCTCATTTTTACATAATAGAAAGATTAATAATGAAATAGTAAATATGACTTTAAATACAGAAGGACAATGTGACTATGGAACATACTGTAAAAGTTAATCTTATTTAAACCAGGTCCAATTGCAGTTACGGCATTACTACATGCCTGACTTCAACCTTTAACACTCAATGATTAGCAGAGAAGGCAAAATAAACTTTGTGTTCTGAGGCACACTGTGCAATTTTAACACAATATAGGCGTCTTACAGAATTATACATATATAGACTTACATTTTCACAGCCTCTTGGGCTCCTGACCTTGAAACATCCTCCCTACTATGGGAATTTGATATTTCTTCCACCTCTAAATTTGTACAAGTCAGTTCAGTAAACAACGTGAAATATACAGAATTTCTACTTTATAGAAAGGTTATTTGCAATCTACAAAGAATAAATTTAAAGATTTCACTATACAAATTTTTCTAATTGTGAAGAAAGTAGGCTAATTTCTAAGTAAATGTCACTACATAGTATGGCTACATTCTATTTAGGAAATTCAACAATTCTCTCTTATAAACTACTCAAAAAACAAAGAAGTAAGAAAACAAACTACTTAAAAGATGGAGTAAAGAGCTGAACAGAGACTTCACAAGTGTGGAAGTAAATATGGCTGAGAAACATCTTAAACAGTGTTCAGCCAGGCTTGGTTGTGCATGCTTTTAATCCCAGTACATGGGAGGCAGAAGCAGGTAGAGACAGGCAGAGGTAGGCAGATCTCTGTGAGTTCAAGGGCAGCATAGCTTACATAGCAAGCTCCAGGTCAGCTGGGACTAAACAGAGACCCAGTCTCAAAATACTAAAATACCAATAAATGAATGAATGAATAAATAAATAAATAAATGGTTCAATATTCCTAATAGGTAAGGAAATGCCTCCCAAGTACTGGGATTAAAGGCCTGTGCCACTCCTGTAAGACTGGCTAAGATGAAGGAAACAAAAGACACCAAATGCTGAAGAGGTTGTAGGGAAAGGGGAACACTCATCCACTGCTGGTGGGAATGTAAACTCATACAACCACTATGGAAAGCAGTGTGGAGAACCCTTAAAAGACTAAAAAATGAGCCTACCACCTGACCCAGTCATACCACTCCTGGGTATATACCCACAAGAACCATCCTACCACAGAGATACATGCACATCTATGTTTATTGCAGCTCTCTTCACAATAGCGAAGAGCTGGAAGCAACCCAAAAGCCCCTCCACAGAGGAGTGTATAAAGAAAATGTGGTACATCTACATAATGGAGTTATATGCATTGGTAAATAAAGATGACATCATGAACATTGCAGGTAAATGGATGGAACTAGAAGCCATTATGCTAAGTAAAGTAACACAGTCCCAGAAAAACAAACAATGAATAATATCCCTCATTTGTGGATGCTAGCATCAAATACCTAGTAGTAAGGTAAACTGAGCAACATTAATATATATATATATATATATATATATATATATATATATATATTTTTTTCATTTTTACTTGAAAGCATATTTTTTTAATGTAAATTCTTTAAAGGGATCTAGAATTTACCTATGACTTATTCCCAGACTTTGTAATTGTGTTATGGGGGAGTATATAGGCATACTTTAGAGTAATATAAGATTAAAGGAGGAAAGGGGAAAATGTGAATATCTAAACATGTGGAATTAACATACAGTTTACTTTCAGATGTCATAGTTTTGGTACATGTGTGACATACATATATGCATATTTTGGAGCAATACAAACTGGAGGGAACAACAATAACAAAAGGACTGGGTGAAAGAACTGACTGAAACAGTAAACTTCTGCCCCAAACAATAAACCTCTACATAGAAAAACTTTGAAAAGACTGAAAAAAGTTCCAAGATATGTATGGCAAAATGCATGAACTCAGGTGGGATGGGAGGCATGGAAAGGAGAATGAGTCTAAATTGGACTGAGAAATGTATGAATTGCACAAAACAATAAAAAAGAAATTCATAGACCTTCCAGGCAGATAATCATCAAAGATATGGAAGACTAGAAGAACATAATCAAATATGATGACATAGTTGTTATTTACAGAATACTCTACCCAACAGAAATTAAATACTCAATTTTTTTGGTCTTTTTGAGACAGAGTCTCCCTGTAGCTCTGACTGTCCTAGAGCTCACTCTGTAGATCAGGGTGGCCTTGCCTTGAACTCAAAGAGATCCACCTGCCTCTGCCTCCCAAGTGCTGGATTAAAGGCTTGTGCCAACACACCCAGCTAAATACACATTTTTATCAAGCATCCATGAAACATTCCACAATACTGAACTGATCAAACTTTTTACCATAAAAGAAACCTCAAAAACTTTGTAAGCATTAAATGATAACAAGCATGCTCTTTGATCACAATGAAACTGACTAAAATCAACAAAAGAGAGAAAAAATAGGAAAACTGCACTTATTAGAAAATGAAATAATGCACTTCTCTTTAATTAATGTTTCAAAGAATAATTTCAGAGTAATTAAAATATCTAGAAATGCATAGGAATAAAAATAAAAATATAAAATATGTGGAATGTAGCTAAAGCTGTTTTGAGAGGAAAATTTATCTTGAATATGCTGAAAGTGAAAAAGAAAACAAAAGTCTCAAATCAATATTTAATTTGTAAATTTGAAAAACATAGAAAACCAAGAGTAAAATAAATGTAAAGCAGGTGAAAAGTAAAATTATGACAAAAGAAAACCTCAGTGTAGCTTTTGGCATCCCCTATGTAAAATTCCATCAGAAAAGTCCTAGAAATGATCAACAGTTTTGATAAAGTGGCAGGATATAAAATTAACCTGGAAAAATTGGTAGCCTTTCTTTATCCCAATAACGAAAACATCCAGGAACAAACCTGACCAAAGACACTAAAAATCTCTACAATGAAATTTTTAAATCCCTGAAGAAGGAGATTGAAAAAGACACCAGAAGACGTAAGGGCCTCCTATGCTCATGGATTAGAAGTATTAATATAGTAAAAATTTCCATCCTTCCCAAAGTATTATATAGTTTCAATGCCATCCCAATTAAAATCCCCATGAGCTTCTTCACAGACCTAGAAAAAAAATCCTAAAGTTCATATGGAAAAACAAAAAAAAAACTCCAGATAGCCAAAGCAACCCTGAGCAAAAAGAGAAATTCAGGGAGGATAACTATACCAGACTTCAAACTATATTCCTGGGATATAGTCATAAAAGCAGTCTCATAGTGGCACAAAAACAGACCTGTAGATCAATGGAACAAAACTGAAGATACAAACTTGAACAATGCAATTTCACCCACCTCATGTTTGATAAAGGGGACAAGAAGTGTCAATGGAGGAAAGAGCATTTTCAGTAAATGGTATTGGTAAAACTGTATCACCACTTGTAGAAGAATAAAATTAATACACCTACCTCTCACCCTGTACAAAAATTAACTCCAAATGGATCAAAGACCTCAATGTGAAACCTGAAACTGTGAAAATAATAGAAGCAAACATTGGCAGTAACCTACAAGACATAAGTGTAGGAAAAGACTTTATAAATCAGACAGTAGCTGCACAGGAAATAAGGTCAACAATTGACAAAAATTGACAAGTGGGACCTTATTAAACTGAAAAGCTTCTGTACAGTGAAATAAACAATCAAAGAAGTGAAGAGAAAACACACAGAGTGGGAGGAAACCTTCACCAATGATACATCTGACAGAGCATTAACACCCAGAATATATGCTATAAAAAACATCATGAACTTTGCAGGTAAATGGATGGCACTAGAAGCCATTATGCTAAGTGAAGTAACACAGTCTGAGAAAAACAAATGACTTACGGTGTCCCTCCTTTGTGGATCCTAAAACCAAATCGCTTTTTGTATGGCAAACTGAATATGTTTTTCTTCCTTCTTTAGTACCTGATGGGGTACTAATATAATACCTGATGTTACTCATCAACTTGCTATGTAATGTAGAAGTGTAAAGTAATATTTTTCTTTCCCTGCATAAAATTCAATACTGTCAAAACATGAATCCCTAAACATGTTTTGGAATTAACCTATAGTTTATTTTCAGATGTCATAATTTTGGTATATATGTGGAATGTATATATGCCTATTTTTGAACGATCCAAATTGGAAGAAACAAAAACAGCAAAAAAGACTGGGTCAGAGATGCCCAGGAGCCCAGGAAGGCTGGGAAAGCAAGGGTAAGCAGAGGGCCAGCACCAGAGGCATGGGCTTCAGGGACCAGTGGTCACACCACTCCCCTCCTCCTGTGTGATCAGCGTGGATGGAGCAACCCCGCCATGCTCAGGAGCCCCATGAGTGTGGCAAGGGAACAAACCTCCCCCCTTCACAGCCCCCCACGTGCCCAAGTAGTGGTGCAGACAATCCAGAAAGCTGGTGGAGTTGTGGTGTAGAGATCCAGTGGACACAGTTGTAGTGAAACTAGGTTGCACAGCCAACATAGAGCCAACTGAATGGCAGGAAGCAAAGTGAGTGACCAACCAATCCTCCTTATTAACATTTGAGACAATCACCAGAATCCAAACAAACAAGCAAAAATAATCCAACATGCCGAAGCCACAGAGAAAAAATAACATGGGAAAAGCTCATAATATATCTACACCAAACACTAACACTCCCATAGAAGATCCCTGCAACGAGATCTCCCTTAAAGGAAACCAAGACATGGACCTTCAAAGAATAGTTGTACACATATTCAAAGAAATCAAAGAATATAAACATCAAATCAGAGAACTAAGGGGAGAGAAAGAAAAACTCAGGAAGGATCTAGAAGGAAAGAATAAACTCCAGAAGGAACTAGAGGAAGAGAAACATAAACTCTGAAAAGAACTAGAGGGAGAGAATGACAAACTCCAAAAAGAACTAGAGGGAATGACAAACTCTGGAAGGAAGTGGAGACACTGAAAAGATCCCAGGCTGAAATGAAAAAAAGAAACAGACCAGCGAAGAAGTAATGAGCTACAACTACAGAATACAAACTCCAGAAGGAAGTGGAAATACTAAAGAAATGAGAGGAAGAATTGAAAGGAAATTGAACATCCATCAACAGGGAATGATGGGAGAAAGCCTCAAAAGCAGAATGGATGAAGTAGAAAATAGAATATCAGACCTACAGGATAACATGGACCTACTAAAATATTCAAGTGACGATTAAGAAAAATTAAAAAATAAACAGAAGAATGGAACAACCAGGATATGTGGGATACTATGAAAAGTCCAAATCTCTGCGTCATAGGGATAGAGGAATGAGAAGAATCCCAAGACAACAGTATGGATCAGATCTTCAACAAGATAATAGAAGAAAACTTCCCCAAACTGAAAAAAGACAAACCTATACAAATACAAGAGGCACAAAGAACACCAAATAGACAAGACCAGAAAAGAAATTCCCCACACCACCCCAGAGTTAAAAGACTAGATGCTCAAAACCAAGATGAAATACTGAAAGCCACAAGAGAAAAACAATGAATTACATATAAGGGGAAACCCATCAGAATTACAGCTGTCCTCTCAGTGCAAACTATGAAAGCCAGAAGAATGTGGACCAATGTATTCCCAGTGCTAAATGACTTTAGATGCTATCCCAGATTACTATACCCAGCAAAAATGTCAATTATAGTTGGAGAAAGAAAAATATTTCATGACAGAAACAAAGTGGAAGAATATATGTCAAAAACCCCAACACTTCTGAAAATACTTGAAGCAATTCAAAGAACAGATGAAAGGAGCAACTATCCCCAAGCAACTAAAGAGAGAAACTAATAAAAGCATAACAGAGTAAATGAAAACCTAGACCAAGAATGCAAACAAAAAATAACTTATAAGGGAGCAACACACATCTCTCAATAATAACCTTAAATATTAATGTTCTAAACTCCCCAATCAAAAGACATAGACTGGGAGAATGGATTGGAAGGAAACAGAATCCATCTATATGCTCTCTACAAGAAACACATCTCATCCTCAAGGACAGACACCAACTTAAAGTAGAAGGATGGAAAAATATTCCAAGCAAATGGTACCAAAAAGCAAGCAGGAGTTGCTATTCCAATATCAGACAAAATAGGCCTCAGAGTAAAGTCAATCAGAAGAGACAAAGAGGGCCATTATATTCTTATCAAAGAACAATTAACCAGGAAGACTGCATAATCTTAAATGTTTATGCACTAAACTCAGGAGCACTGAACTATATAAACACAATTATTCTGGAGGTCCTCGAGACGTAGATTAATCCCAACACACTAATAGTAGGGGACTTAAATACCCCACTGAGCCCCTTGGATAGATCAACAGGACAAAAAATAGAAATGTCAGAATTGAACAATACAATACAACAAGTGGACCTCACAGACATCTACAGAATATCCACCAAAACACCAGAGAATATAGTTTCTACTCAGCACCCCACAGTACATTCCTCCAAAATCGACGGCATACTGGGACAGAAAAGAAATCTCAACAAATACAAAATGATTGAAATTATTTCATGCATTCTATCAGATCACAATAAAGCTTAATATTAACACCAGCATAAGCCTTACTAGCCACAAGAACACATGGAGATTAAACAACACAATCCTGAATAATGAATGGGTCAGGGAAGAAATAAATAATAAAATAAACGTGTTCATGGAACTAAATGAAAAGGACAATACGACATGACAAAACTTGTGGGATACTTTAAAATCAGTCCTAAGAGGAAAATTGATAGCCCTAAGTGCCCACATTAAAAAAACAGAAAGGAACAGGTCGTGGTGGTGCATGCTTTTAATCCTAGCACTCGGGAGGCAGAAGCAGGTGGATCTCTGTGAGCTCAAGGCCAGCCTGGTCTACAGAGTAAATTCCAGGCCAGCTGGGGCTACAGGGAGACCCTGTCTCGAAAAGACCAAAAATAATAATAATAATCTGGGAAAACTTTTACCTCCTGCAATTAGTAAGTAATGAGAATGTCCACCAAATATATATGAAGTACTGAGTGACACAATAAATAATTTAAAAAGGAAAACAGGGGGCTGGAGAGATGGCCTAGCGGTTAAGAGCACCGACTGCTCTTACAGAGGACCCGGGTTCGATCCCCAGCACCCACATGGCGGCCGAGAGCCGTCTGAAACTCCAATTCCAGGAGAACTCCAGCTCCAGGGGAATCCAAGACCCTCTTCTGACCTCCGCGGCGTTGCACGACACGGGTGCACAGACTTGCATGCAGGCAGTACATTCATACACANCAGAAGCAGGTGGATCTTCTGTCGAGCTCAAGGCCAGCCGGGTCTACAGAGTAAATTCCAGGCCCAGCTGGGGGCTACAGGGAGACCTTGTCTCGAAAAGACAAAAAAAAAAAAAAAAAAAAAAAAAAAAAAAAAAAAAAAAAAAGAAAAGGAACAAACAAATGTTCTAACACAACAGCTAAAAAAAAAAAAAAAAAAAAAAAAAAAAAAAAAAAAAAAAAAAAAAAAAAAAGAATTAAAAAAAAAAATTCCTGAAGCAGAAGTCAACAAAATAGAAACAAAGGAAAACAAAAAAAATCATTGAAACCCAAAGCTGTCTTGAAAAGATAACAAACAAACAGACCTCTCTAGCCCAGTAAACTAAAAGAAAGAAAGAGAATTCCAACTTACATAGCATTCTTGATGAAATGGGAAACATCACCAAAAGTCCTTAAACTATGCACTTAAGCACAATATATAATACAGGAGAGCTCTGATATCAGCTAGTGGATTATTTCTACCAGGGAGAATGTGGCCAGGGGATGTAAGCCCCACAAAAGGGTAAATGTCTCCTTGCCATCTAAAATGGGATACCTGCAAGAAGAGAGCAATAAGGCCCTGCTGCCGAAGGACCTGACGATTAACATGGGAAAATGTATTGGAGACCACACAATGCAAGTGTACAGATGGGCCTCTGGAACTACCGAGAATGTTTAACCAAAAGGCCACTAAACCCAATAAAGCAAATTACGGGTCTCCCTGATTCAAAGCAATAACTCCACCATCACACCACCTAGAACACCTTCACCTGGCCTGGAAAGTACTCACATTGCAGCAGAGGCAGCCATTATGCCTGTATATCTCAAATCTATATGGCTTATTGAGCTCTCTCCTTGGAGGTAATGACCCATGGGCTGATATGCCACAAGCTTTACCATCCTCTACCATGTTAGGAGATGTTATTAACGCTACAGTAATGATTCCTGTCCATATTTAACAGGAAAAAAATTATTCATGATCAACCATTTTCCATCTACAACATCATATGTTGTCTTATACCAAAGAACCTAACCATAAAACGTTTTAGTGTTGTATAAATACCTTAATATCTAATTGCCTTGTGCTTTCCATTAAGTAGGATCAAAAGGTTTATTCCTGGACAAAAAACTGTCAAGCCCATGAAAGGAAACAGCCAGAATTGACCAGAGTCCAAGACAACAGCTCAGGAGGATAGAAGAGAGATAGGATGTTTTGCTTTTCATCATTCCACCTGTGCCCTTTTTCTAAGCCTAGGAAAAAATCTGCGGAATAGGGGCGTGGTAGAATTGTAGGGCTAGTGATTGGGGTGAATATGGAAACTACAGCATGGTAGTATGGACAACTCAATTTTGATCAACCTTGATAGAAAATACAACCCGTCCACCCCCCGCTTGGAAGGCGAGCAGCTGTGGGGGTTTGGGCCAACAACAGCCTGCAAATTGGTTTTACATGAAGGCTGTTTGTACTCATGTCACTTATAGCTGAAAAATGAAAAAAAAAAAAAAACCAGAGAAATATGCAGGACAGTTATGGCAGAATGCATGATCTGGGTTGGGGTGGGGGTGGCGGGGGGGGGAAGGGAAAGGGAAATATGTCTGAACTGAATTGGAAAATGATGTATGAAATGCACAAAGCATCAATAAAAAAAAATGTTAAAAAAAAAGAAAATGGAAACATCACAACAGATAAAGAAAAAATCCAGACAATCATACAAGAATACTTCAAAAACCCATACTCTACTAAATTTGAAAACCTAAGAGAAATGGATGATTATCTGAAATCCTGGGAATCAACAAAGCTTAATCAAGAAGAGATTGACAGTTTAAACAAACCCATACTATTTGAGGAAATTGAAGACATACTAAAAATACCTCACAACTAAAAAAAGCCTGGCCCCAAATGGTTTCACAGCTGAATTCTATAAAACATTTAAAGAGGTCTTATAAACATTACTACTCAAGCTATTCAGAAATATATAAACAGAGGGAAATCCCTCAAATTCCTTTTATTACACCAGGATCACTCTAATACCAAAACCAGGCAAAGGCACAACCAAAAAAATCTATAGACCCATCTCATTAATGAAGAAAAAGGCAAAAATCCTCAACAAAATACTTGCAAATTGCATACAGACCCACAGCAAAAAGATCATCCATCATGATCAAGCTGGATTCATACCAGAGATGCAGGGATGTTTCAGTATACATAAATCAATAAATATCATAAACATAAATAGATTGAAAACAAAAATCAATCCATATCAATTGATGCAGAAAAAAACCTTTGACAAGATCCAGCATTCCTTCATGTTTAAAGTTCTAGGGGGAATGGACTGAAGGGGTCATCCCTAAATATAATCAAAGCCAACCACAGCCAACATGGATAAAAATCAGAAGCATTCCCCTTAGAGGCGGGAACCCAGTAAGTCTGCTCCCTATCACCACTCCTCTTCAATATAGTGCTTGAAACACTTGCTAGGGCAATAAGGCAAGAAAGGGAAATTAAAGAGTACTCATTGAAAAAGAGGAAGTCAAACTATCACTTTTTGCAGATGATATGATAGTTTACCTGAGGGATGCTAAAAACTCCACCAGCAAACTCCTAGAAATGATTAAGAGTTTCAGTAAGGTTGCAGGATACAAAATTAACCTAGAAAAATCAGTGGCCTTTCTTTATACCAACAACTAGAAACTGGAGAAGGATTATAAGGAGATCTTTCCACTCACAATAACTTGAAAAACAAATTAAATATCTGGAAAAAACCTAACCAAAGACACCAGAGATCTCTACGAAAAAAATTTTAAGCCCCTGAAGAAGGAAAATGAAGATGACATCAAAAGATGGAAAAATCTCCCATGATCCTGGATTGGAAAAATTAATATAGTAAAAATGTCCATTATACCCAAATTAATATACAGATTCAATGTAATCCCAATTAAAATCCCCATGAGTTTGTTCACAGACTTCAAAAAATTGTTAAATTCACATGGAAAAACAAAAGACCCCAAATAGCTAAAGCAACCCTGAAGAAAAATGAAATATAGGGGGATCACTTTACCAGACTTCAAGCTATATTACAGGGCTATAGTCATAAGGACAGCCTGCTACTGGCACAAAAACAGACGCATTGACCAACAGAAGAAAATTGAAAATCCACAATTGAGGTCATACAATTTCAACCACCTCATAATCAATAAAGGTGCCAAAAATATTATTGGAGGAAAGATAGCATCTTCAGCAAATGGTACTGGCAAAACTGGATCACCCATTAAAAAATTAAACCCCTACCTCTCACCTTGTACAAAAGTCATCTCTAAGTGGATCAAAAACCTCAACGTGAAACCTGAAACTCTGAAGGTGATAGAAAAAAATGTTGGTAGCAATGTACAAAGCATAGAGTAGGAAAAAACTTTATAAATCAAACAACAGCTGCACAGGAAATAAGGTCAACAGCTGACAAATGAGGCATCAAACTCAAAAGCTTCTGTACAGCAGAAGAAACAATCAAGGAAGTGAAGAGAAAACTCACAGAGAGAAAGGAAGCCTTCATATACATCTGACAAAGCATTAACATCCAGAATATATAGACTACTCAAAAACTAAAGAAGAAAACAAGTGACTCACTCAAAAGATGGAGTAAAGAGGTGAACAAAGCTTTCACCAGTGAGGAAGTAAAGATGGCTGAGAAACATCTTAAAAAGTGTTCAACATCCTTAATAATTAAGGAAATGCAAATTAAAACCACTTTAAGATATCTCACTCAGAAAAGACTGGCTAGGATCAAGAAAACAAATGACACAAAGTGCTGGAGAGGTTGTGGGGAAAGGGGAACACTCATCCACTGCTGGTGGGAATGTAAACTCGTACAGCCACTATGGAAAGCAGTGTGGATAACCCTTGGAAGACTCAAAATGAGCTTGCCGCCTGACCCGGTCATACCACTCCTCGGTATATACCCACAAGACTTATCCTACTGCAAAGATACATGCACATCTATGTTTATTGCAGCTCTCTTCATAATAGCAAAGAGTTGGAACCATCCCAAATGCTCTTCAACAGATGAGTGGATAACAAAAATGTGGTACATTTACACAATGGCATTCTATGCAGCAATAAAGAAAGATGACATGAACTTTGCCGTAAATGGATGGAATGTGAAACCATTATGCTAAGTGAAGTAACACAGTCCCAATAAAAAAAGGAGAATGTCCCTCATTTGTGGATGCTAGCACCAAATCCTCCATTTGAAAGGCAAGCTGAGCAACATTATTGTTATATTTCTTTCTATCTGAAAACAACTGTCATGTTATAATGTGAATCTTTTAATGGGCCCTAGAATTAATTTGCCACTTATTTTCAGACATGGTAATTAATGTATATGAGTGGAAATTATATATTCATATATTTTTTTTGTGTTTCTTAGCCTCAGCCTTTAACGGCTGCGCTATCCCCACAGCCCTATATTCATATTTTAGAATAATATAAAATTAAAGGGAAAAATGTGAACTCCTAAACATATTTTGGAATTAACATAGAGTTTATACCCAGAGGACATAATTCTGGTATGCACATGAAGTTTATATAGGCATATTTTGGAGCAATACAAATGGGAGTGAACAACAACATTAGGACTGAGTCAAAGAATGGATTGATACAGTTAAATTCTGCCCCAAACAATAAACCTCTGTAGAGAAAAACTTTTAAAAAACTGATAGAAAGATGCAGGACATGTATGGCAGAATACATGAACTGGGGTGGGGTGGGGTGATGGGAAAGGAGAATATGTCTAAACTGAATTGAAAAATGGTGTATGAAATACACAAAACATCAATAAAAGAAAACAAAAAAAGAAAATCACACACAAAAAAGACTGGGTCAAAGAACCAACTGAAACAGCAAACTTCTGCACCAAACAGTAAACTTCTGCAACAAAAATTTTAAAAAGACTGAGAAAATGTTTTGTTCAAAAAATATATATATAATAAAAAAAGCATCAAAAAAATAAAATAACACATTTAGGGAAAAATGACTGAGAAAAAGATGCAATACATATATGGCTGAATGCATGTGTTCTGGCAGGGAGGGGGCCATGGGTCTAAATTTGATTAAGAAATGTTGTTTAAGCTAATTTGATTAAGAAATGTTGTTTAAGCTGGGCGTGGTGGTGCACCCCTTTAATCCTAGCACTTGGGAGGCAGAGGCAGGCGGATCTTTGTGAGTTCAAGGCCAGCCTGGTCTACAGAGCGAGTTCCAGGACAGCTGGGGCTACAGGGAGACTCTGTCTCAAAAAGATCAAAAAAGTAAAAAAAAAAAAAAAAAAAAAAAAAAAGAAATGTTGTTTAAAATGCACAATACCTCAATAACAAAGCAAAAATAAAGTCTTTGTAAATCAGAAAACCAAAGAGAGATAAATGACACAAAATATGCTTCTTTGGAAAATGATAAAATGATTGAAACCATATCAGAATGGAAATAAAAAGAAAATAGGCTGGAAATCAGAACTATAATGATGGCTCCTGAAGCCCTTTAAATTATAAAAAGAGTGATAAGAAAAGTTAGTGTAAGAAAATCATTATTTTATGATTTTGAGATCAATTATATTATGAGATCAATTCATTAAAATCATCAATAGTTTTTACCACAGTGACAAATAAAATCAAACATATGTATAAAAATGTGTATAGAATTTTTACACTGAAGATACCTATTATTCTAAGAATTCCAGAGTTGGAGATAAGCATTGGTACTCATGAATTGAAAACCTCAATAATATAAAAAACTAACCAAAATTATATATATATATATATATATATATATATATATATATATATATGTAATAAACCAGTGTGTAATAGCAAGATCGATAAGCATTAAAGAATGAGAAACACACACCAGAAACTGCAAGAATCAGCCTATGCAATTAGTTACCTAATTTTTGTCAAGAATTAAAAGCAATTTGATAGAAGAAGGCCTTTTCAACAAAAAGTGCTGGAATAATTACATATCCACCCATGAAAATAACTCTTGATAAGCCTGTATCTTATTCAGAAATGAAATCGAAACATCACACCAAATAAATAAAGGAAGATTGTTAAAACTTTTGTTCTGAGACCTTGTTAAGATGATAAAATAATAAACCATAGACTCAGAAATATGTTTGCAAATCACACAGCTGACATAAGAGTAGTATCTAGATAGCAGAAGATGTGACTAGATAGTCTATTGAAGACAGCATAATACTGCAAATGAACAAACGAAAAGATGTTCACTCTCATTACACTGAAGTCATTGTAATGTTACAGGACTGTCAAATGGCAAATAAATAAATAAATAAGTCATAAAACTCTGTTGAAGAGGGAGAAAGTGGAGCACTCAGATATTGCTGGTTAAATTATGCCCAATCTGGAAAACAGTTTATTCCTTAGAAACTTTAATATGAGTTACTTCATAATTCATCAATTGAATTTTGGCGTGAATATTCTGGAGAAACGAGAAGTAATTTTCACAGAATATACCCATATCAGAAGCCACAGTACTCTTATTCGTAATAGCCTCCAACTGTAAACAATCCAAATATTTTTCAAATAACAAATGATTAAACAAACATTCATCCAATGCAGGGAACAATACTGAATGGTGAAGTAGAACAAATTTTACTACTTATGCACACCACATAGACACATTTCATTACACTTGGTTTACAAAAATGCCAGTGCCCCAAATTTTTATGTGTAATGATTTCATTTACATGACAATTTTGGCTGTATTTTGTTTGATTTGAGACAGGGCCTGAGCTTGTTATGTAGACCATGCCAGGCTAGCCTCTATCTTATGACAATCTGCCTGCTTCTGCCTTCCAAGTGCTGGGATAAAAGGCATGCACTACCATACATAGCTAGGTAAAATTCTTGAAATGACAAAACCATAAGGTAGAGAACAGATTAGTTTTAGCAGATGATTATAGATATGAGGACACAAATGCAGGTATTGTTACAGAAGTACAACCAGAATTATATTTGCACTGAGAATGTATACATAAACTATAAATAGGTCCTCAATTATTTTTAGAAATTAAATGCAGAATAAAGGAGAAAAAAGTATGTTTTTTTACATTTTATTCGATTAAATTTTATTTAATTTATTATCTTGCACAATTTCATACCTATGTAGACACTGAATATTTTGTAAGTTTCACCCTCTAATATTCTCCTTGTCTCTCTTCCTCTCCAACTGAAACCCTTTATTTTCTTAATAGATCCCCCTCCTAATTTGATTGTGTGTGTGTGTGTGTGTGTGTGTGTGTGAGAGAGAGAGAGAGAGAGAGAGAGAGAGAGAGAGAGAGAGAGAGAGAGAGACTCACCTGCTGACTGCACAACTGGGGAAATTCTTACCCGAATACACCCTCCTGGGGTACCCACTGTTAAGTATTGGGCCTCATGAACCTCTCCCTTTTGCATTATGAAATAATGAATGATAGGCTCAGTCCTTTTTTTTTCTTTCTTTTTCTTTATTGTTTTACATATATTTTTGTACAAGATTATGTTACAAATCGAATCCAGACTCGTGTCCCCCTCCCAAACCCCTACCCCACCAGATTCACCCTTTCAGTCAGTTTTTTGATAGAGTCCCCTTATGTTGTTTCCTATATATGCATCACTTCCAACAAGAAATGTTAGGTTATTGGATACAGTTGGATACCATTTGTAGTTTGTTTTTCTGGGACTATGTTACTTCACTTAGCATAATATCTTCCAGTTCCATCCATTTATCTGTAAAGTTCATGACATTGTCTTTTTTTACTGCTGCATAGAACTCCATGGTGTAGATGTACCACATTTTCTCTATCCACTCATCAGTTGAGGGGCATTTGGGTTGGTTTCAGCTTTTTGCTATTGTGAACAGAGCTGCAATAAACATAGTTGTGCATGTATCTCTGTGGTAAGAAAAGTCTTGTGGTATATACCCAGGAGCGGTATGACTGGGTCAGGTGGTAAGCTCATTTTGAGTCTTCCAAGGGTTCTCCACACTGCTTTCCACAGTAGTTGTACAAGTTTACATCCCCACAAGCAATGGACGAGTGAGGCTCAGTCTTTTTTATGTGTAAAAGTGTTCCTCACCCTTGGAGGAAGCGATACAGAGGTCACTTTTAGAATGATCACACCACAGTCATTCTCCACATGATGAGTTGTGAGTCTCTATGAACCAGTACTCCTTGCAAACAGAAGCTTCTTTGACAATGGCTGAGAGTAGTTCTAATTTACAAGTATGAACATAATGTGTAGAAGCAGGCAGCTTGAAACCATGTAGTTTTAGGGAAACAACAGTGGTAGGTTCTCCTCTTCAGTCTATACGCCTGCTTCCCAAACCCCTGTCACAGTCTCTTAGCCAGGTTTATAGTATAAGATATGTGTTATTAGGAGAATGACTGAGCCTCAAATCCACAAGGAAAAGGAGGGTGAGAAGAATGTAAGGAACAGACAATAAGGTCGAATGTTATGAAACAATGTCTTGTGGTCATAACACAGCTGGTGCACTCAAACTCACTGCAGCTATGATTACCTGAGTAAGACCTTCACAGAACTGATCCTGGGAGCTGGGAAGATGGCTCAGCAGTTAAGAGCACTAAATGCTCTTTCATAGCACCCAGGTTCTATTCTCAGCACCCACATAACCATCCATAACTCCAGTTCCAGGGATCCAATGCCCCTTCTGATCTCCGCGGCCATTGCTCTACAGGGGTTCATTGGCATACATGCAGGTCAGTCTCTGTGTCACAATTGTCAGAGGATTATAAAGTATTTCAGAGGATGAAAAAGTTTCTGAATATGATGAAGAAACAAACTCTCTAAGTTAAAGTTCCAGGACACAGTATAGTATGGTCTACAAAAGAGAATGGGATCAAATTAGGTTTTGTACAGTTATTGATCAAAGCCAGCAATTTTTTTTTGTCTTTACAGAGGGTGAAACAAAATGAGAGTCTCTTTTATCTGCTTGAACAACCTTTTATCTCAATGATAAAGTTACTTGTTTAAATACATGATAGGATTATTATTATTATTATTATTATTTATTTATTTATTTATTGAGACAGGGTCTCCCTATATATAGCCCCAGCTGGCCTAGAACTCGCTCTGTAGACCAGGCTGGCCTTGAACTCATAGAGATTGGCCTGCCTCTGCTTCCCGAGTGCTGGGATTAAAGGCGTGTGCCACCATGCCAGACTTAAAGATGGTTCTTAGCCACCATGTGGGTGCTGGAAATTGAATCCGGGTCCTCTGCAAGAGTATTCAGTGCTTTTAACCACTGAGCCATCTCTCCAGCCCCCAATAAGAACATTACTTTACCCTCACACAATTTAATAGACATTGCAGCACCTATAAAAAGACTCAGAGGCTCTGCAGGTTTGCATTTTGCTTATGACTGTACAAAGTGAAGTTCAGTTCCAATACAGAACTGCTCAGTTGGGTGTGGTGGTGGAGGTCTTTAATTTCAGCACTCAGGAGGTAGAGGCAGACAGATCTCTGAGAGAGAACAAGGTCAGCCTGGTCTATATAGTCATTTCTAGACAAGCTAGGAGTTCAGGGACACTCTGTAACGAATAAATACATAAACAAATAATAAATAAATACCAATAACAAAGCAAAACAAAACAAAACACACACAAACACACACAAGTAAACAACAACAAAACAATGTCTCGGGCTTTATCTCAGTCAATAAAGCTCAGAGTTCCATTCTTGAATGGAACGAATGACTAAATTGATGGTTCTGGCTTCAGCCAACACCACATCAGAGATTGGCAATATAGTTCATGTAAATCCAGTCTTGGCCTGTTTTGGTATGAACTATTGGCTGAGAACAATCTTCATTTATTTATCCATTTAAAGGTTGAAAAACTAAAAGAATGTTTCATGACACAGCATTCTAATGTATGTCCAGTGCTCCTGTGCAGATACTTCAACTGCAGTAATGTGGATCAGCAAATCTATCCCTAAGCAAAATTCAACATTTAATTTGAGATGTATTTGCCTTTCCTTGCAAAATGAAAGGAATGAAAAATAAGGATAATGTTGTATCCTGTCTTCATTTCAGATTTATTTCCATTCATAAAATAAACCCACCAGTTTCCAATTTCTTCTCATGGTCACCTTGAAAGGTTAAATGACTCTGAAGGCCAATAAGACAAACACAGTAATAGACTGACCTTTTAGAAAACAATTCATTCTATTCAGTGAAGTAAACTTCCATTTCAACGTACTTATTCTCAAATGGGTTGGGAGGCAGTAAAGTGACCTTTTTATTTTTTAGGAGTGACCGCCACTCCATTCTGGCAAGGAAATTAATTTCATGTTTTCTGCCAAGAATTCTATGTCTACCCTGGCAATGCTAATAACAGTGCGATTACAGAAAGTATGAGTTCTGACTGAGTTACGACTGCAGGAATTCATTGCATGGTTCTTGAGTGGCTTCAGTATTGATGTTAGGAAAGAACCCGAGAAATTCCATTTTTCTATTACTAAGAGAGGATGTCTTCAGAGGTTCAGGAAAAGTTCACGTTGCCTGAACAAATATGTTTTCCACATTTCATTGCCAGGAGGGAGAGAAACAGAAGGCCAGAAATTATTGAAAATTTCTGATCTCACTTTGGGTTTCTGGACTTCCATACAGGAGGTAGTACCAAAAATCACACTGGGAAGGCTAATGCCTTTTCCCATTGTTTTTGCCAAAAGTAAAAAGTATTTCACAGAGCTCTGTGCCTAAGCTAACAACAGATTAAAAATTCCAGTTTCTTCAAGCTCTCAACTACCAACGTATTTTGTTTGTCCAATTTCTCGGTTATAAAGTCAATAATGGAAGTCAGAGGCTAAGTATAACACTGAATTCCATTTATACAGCAGTTAACATGGTTTTCCCACCAGGAGAACTGACTAAAAGTTATATTTTTCTTTAAAATTTAAAATAGGATTGTCCCATTGGCTCTTGATCTATCTTAAAGTATTTCAATGCCTTTAGTTTTAAAAGTATTTATTTCGTCAGAAGGTAAAGCTACATGCAAACTAGGTATCTGTAGAAAATTAAGCATTGGGGGCTGGAGACTGCTCTTGCAGAGGATAAGGAGTCAGTTCCCAGCACCCACATGGCACTTAACAACCATCGTAACTTCAATTTCACAGGATCTGACTTCCACAGGCATTGTAGGACATGAGTGCATTTACCCACATGCAGGCAATATATCATACACATAAAAAATAAAATAATAGCCAGGCATGGTGGCACATGCCTTTGATCCTAGCCCTTGGGAAGCAGAAGCAGGCAGATTTTTGTGAGTTCAAGGCCAGCCTGGTCTACAGAGAGAGTTCCAGGACAGCTGGGGCTGTAGGGAGACCCTGTCTCAAAAAGACCAAAAAAAATAATAAAATTTAAAAAGAAAATTAAGCATGGAATTTGTACAGCTTTATTATACTGTTGACATTTGGGGTTCATTTGTCCACTCATTTGTTCACTTGTTTTTCCTCAATCATTTATTCAGTTCTTCATAGAGGAATTTGTATTCCTCAAATGGTATTTGGGGCTGAATGGAAGCAATTTTACCAGTAGAGTGCACAGTGGCCTTAGTTATTTACTATAGAATATCAACTCAAAAAATAAAGAAGAAAACAAATGACCTATTCAAAAGATGGAGTAAAGAGCTGAACAGAGACTTCACCAGTAAGGAAGCAAAGATGGCTGAGAAACATCTTAAAACGTCTCCAACATCCATCATTAATAATTAAGGAAATGCAAATTAAAATATTCTCATATATCATCTCACTCTGATATGTCTGGCTAAGATCAAGAACACAAAAGACACCAAATTCTGGAGAGGTTGTGGGGAAAGGGGAATATTCATCCACTGTTGGTGGGAATGTAAACTTGTACAACCATTATGTAAAGCAGTGTGGAGAACACTTAAAAGATTCAAAATGGTGGCACATGCCTTTAATCTTAGCACTTGGGAGACAGAGGCAGGCAGATCTTTGTGAGTTCAAGGCCAGCCTGGTCTACATAGCGAGTTCCAGGACAGCTGGAGCTACAGGGAGACCCTGTCTCAAAAAGACCAAAAAAAAAAAAAAAAAAAGAAAGAAAAAGACTCAAAATGGGCCTACAACCTGACCCAGCCATACCACTCCTGGGTATATACCCACAAGATTCATCCTATCACAAAGATACATGCACATCCATGTTTATTGCAGCTCTCTTCACAATAGCAAAGAGCGGGAACCAACCCAAATGCCCATCAACTGAAGAGTGGATCACAAAAATATGGTACATCTACACAATGGAGTACTACTCAGTGGTAAAGAAAGATGACATCATGACCTTTGCAGGTAAATGGATGGAACTTGAAGCCATTATGCTAAGTGAAGTAACACAGTCCCCGCCCCCCCCAAAAAAAACAAGTGCTCTCCCTCATTTATGGACGCTAACACCAAATCCCCAGATGAAAGGCAAGCTGAACAGCATTATTGTTATTTTTCTGTTTATCTGAAAGCAACTATGTTGTTATAATGTAAATATCTTAATGGGCTCTAGAATCGATCCACCACTTACTTTCAGACTCTGTAATTACTGTATATGAATGGAAAGTATGTATGCATATTTTAGAGTAATATAAAATTAAAGGAGGAAAATGTGAATTCCTAAATATAAAAAAAAAAGACTGAGAGGATATGGCGGAGTGCATGATCTGGGGTGGGGTGGGGGGAAGGGAAAGGGGAATATGTCTAAACGGAACTGAGAAATGATGTCTGAAATACACAAAACATCAATAAAAGCATTATAAAATGTAAAAAAGCAACAGATCATGTGGTGTTCAGGTTTCAGATCTGCTTACCATGTGGTAGCCAGGAAGCAGTAAGAATAACAGGCAGGAGCAAGGACTGATGTGCAGTTCCCCAATGTACTTCCTAATGAACTGCTTTCTCCAGGCAGACCACAGATTCTACAGTTCCACCATCTCTCAATGGTTCCCAATAGTACCTTTAAACTTCTAGTCCATCAATTCTTGAGCCCACTAATTATGTGAGAGCCTTCATGAGCTCTGGATAACTCACACATTCCCTCTCAGGTAGCCTTTATTAATCTCCTCGGCATTTCTCATACAATCAAGTTAACAGTCAAGACTAGCGATTATAAGCACTTATATATAATATAACTGCTGTGTAGATTCTGTTTAAGGAAAATGACAAGAGAAAATGTCAGTGCATATTCTGTATATATGCAATATTTTGTAAATGTTTATATTTGTGCTATGTCTATATATGTTAAACCTATAAATATCAGAAGTCACCTGTATGTATTTATACAGGTATATAAATGTATATATGACATAATCAACATTAAACATATTGTCATGTGCCACCTAATGATCTTAGCCAATTTCAATGTGAAATATTTTATAACCTAAGTCTATTGGCTATCTCATCTAGGTTTAAGTCTATTTATTCTATGTTTGCCCAATATAATCACCAAATGACATATTTCTTAGACTGTATCCCTACCCTGTTACTAGGAGACACATGATCAAATGGTTTTCTTATTTTTCTGTATTTAAATAAGCAAAATAATATTTTCTCATGCCATTAAGTTTTATAAATCCTTCTCAGTTATATGACTCTCCCATATGGATATTCTATAATTTACTTGATCCAAGCTCTGCCCTAAAAATAAATGTTTTTTTCTAAACTCCAGATATTAAATATTAAAAATAGTACCATGGATGCCTTTCACTGAAGCTCTGTGATAACATGGTATTCTAGTTTGTCTTCCATTGCTGCGACAAAACACTCTGGCCCACACCAACTTGGGGAGGAAAGGGTTTATTCAGCTTACATCTCCTGGGTTATGGTTCATCACTTAGAGAGCCCAAGGCTCTCAGGGCAGGAACCTGGAGGCAGGAGCTGAAGCACAGGCCATGGAGGAATGCTGTTCACTGGATTGCTCCCCTGGCTCATGCCCAGCCTGCCTTCTTATATGGTACACAACAACCTGCCCAGGGTGGCACCACTCATTGTGGGCTGGGCCCTCCCACACTGCTGGACAATCAAGACAATACTCCACGGATGTGGCCATAGGCCAATCCAATGGAGCCAAGTCCCCAATTGAGGCTCCCTCAACCCAGGTGTGTCAAGTTGACACTAAAGCTATCCAGCACACATGGGAAGGACAACCAAATGAAATACCTATTTTTCTGAATACCTTTTTCTGGAATAATTGATACTGTATGCAAACTTACTCTGTAAGCTCCTGAGGCAAGAAATCATATTATATTGAAAAAGGTGTAGAGACAGTATTGCTATTTTACATTGTAACTGATCCTATTTGAACTGAGAAATAAAATGAATGAATAAGACAGGAGACATTGAGTAGTAAATAAGGTAGGAAATGATTAGTTCCAAGGAAATGTCAATCTGCAGATCTCAGGAGAATAAGAAGTCACCAAGGGCCAGGCTTTCATTTTCTTTCAGATTTTTATCATCACATCCTATCTCTTCAGATACATTGCTTAATTTTTTCCATATTTTTATTATTACCATTATTAAACTTTTTCAATAGGTCACACATTATTTCTCGATTGAATCTAGAGTTGCTTCCCCTTCCATGCCCCCATCCCACCCAAGTCCCTGTACTCAGACATACATGTCCTGCGTCTCTCTCCAAGTCTCTCCATTTTTTTCTGTTATTTTGTTGTTGATCTGTCCAACTTGCATTGCTACATTATATATAAGTATATATACATAGTTATATATACATAAATATATACATACATACACACATATCACTTGAATTGGAGGATTTTTTTTTCTTCCTTAAAAAAGGTCATGTTTTCCTTAAAGAAGTGCTCAAAGTTTCATCCTTGGCAACCCCAACCATCAATCCTGTATTTTTGCTCCACATTGGGGTCTTTCCCTCCCATGGTCCCCCAAATGAAGTCCAGTAAGCACATCTCCTGTCTTGATTCCCCTGCACTGGCCTCTGTGATACAGCCCAGGTAGTTCAACAATGGCAGTCTACACTCTGACGGGGCTGACATTCCCTTAGATGTTTAGTCCACAAGCTGGGTATTTTATTTCAGTAGTCCCTATCTGGCACTGAAGGTTTGGAGGATTCTTGGAGATACATGAGTTCTCAGTCCATATTAGGAGGTTAAAAAGCTGTGTCTCATGTCTTTGAGGAGTGCCAAAAGCGGTGGCAGCTACAGAGTAGATGCACTTGCCAGTAAGAATTGGAGATAGGCCAAACAACAGTACTGTCTCTATTCTTTTTGTCTTTTTTACTAAGATCTCAAGTTCCATGTCTGCAGTACAGTTTCTCTGGCCTTACTGATTATTTGTTTCTGGTTCTACTTTCCTTTTGGATGCCCAAGGCCACACAGTTAGCCCAGATCAACCAAGGTTTCTGTTTTCTCAAAGTCAGTTGAGGATCTGGTCCTCAGGGGACTCTCAGGGTTTATTTTTGGCAGGGGGAGGGTGTGAGCCCCTTTCAGCTTTTCATTCGGCAGTTCCATCCACTCGAGGACAAGAGCAGGTCTTACTAGACCAGGCTTCCTTTTCTGAGGAATGAGCAGACTTTCCTCTCTTTAGAATGGACACTGGCTGAAGTCCCATTAGTGGATATCCAAGACCTCCCTGTACAGGAAGACTGGTGACCCATATCTGTAGGACATTTCAAGAGGTGCCCCCATGCAGAAGCCCCTAAGACTTGGTTGACCTCTGAAGGCAAGGAACAAAGTTATCCCTTAGATCCCTTGGCTAAATTGGTATGGGTGATAGGTATGGTTGTTAAGCACCCAGAAAGGCTTAGTTGTACCAGCCTATTACACATATATTATGATTGTATCCTTTGGAAACAACTGTATGTTATTTCCACATTTCTTGATTTGCATCTTTCTATTTTTATCCCATAATACTCTAAAAGTGCACACATACCCTCCATCATGTATCAAAAACCCAAGGTCTGAAAATAAATGTTAGGTCAGCTCTAGAACCTGTGTAGGGATCTGCATTGCAGGAGCACAGTTGTCTTTAGATCATGAGGAATATAACATTAATGTTGCTCAATTTATCTTACAACTAGGTACTTGGTACTAGCATCCACAGATAAGAGATACCATTCGTCTTTTGTTTTTCTGGGATTGTCTTACTTCACTTAGCATAAAATCTTCCAGTTCCATCCATTTACCTACAAATTTCATGATGTCATCTAATTTTTTAAGCTGATTGAGATGTGATAGTAAATGCATATACATGATTTTTGTAATATTATATTCACAAAACTATTTGAAAGAGCCTAGACTGTTCAATTAGGGAAATTCGGACCTGAATAGTCTATAGTTATGCTGAGGTAAAGGAGTGTCAAGTATCTGCCCACATTAGTCAAAGGGAAGTTGTATGTACAGAGCAACGACTACACAGACATTAGTCTTCACTCTGCTTTGATCCTTATGAGTTAATCATATATTAGGAGAGTAAAACTACATGGCTTTCAAAGGCTTTTCAATACATTTCACTGATGACATTATTTCTCTAACAATGTTTTTGATTGATTGTTTTATTCAGATAATTTGAAGTTTAATGTTCTTTTTGTGTGTACTGAGTTACCACTTTCACATCCATTGTCCAAAGTTCTAGAATACCTTGCTGTCCAGCAGTATAGTGTGAAGGGGCTGTTGTTAGACTAGAAAGTACCTGTCCCAATCTGCATTGGACTTCCATCCTTTTTCCCAGGTGCTTCAAGATCTGAGATGAGCACCACTCACCGAAAGAGGGAAACATTAGCCTGTGTCTTATGGCAAAATTGTTTGTTCTCCGGCTGCTCTAATGTTTATGTGCATGAATTTTGGTAGAATTTGTGAAGGCTTGGAAAGAGAATGGAAGGGAACAAGAGAGAGAGAAAGAGAGAGAGAGAGAGAGAGAGAGAGAGAGAGAGAGAGAGAACGAACTAGGACATTAGGACATGTAAAATAACCATGGAAACATACCAGCCCTCTTGTGGAAGGCACTGACCCCAGGAAGGCAGCCTTTTCTTTGTGTCTATAACCAAAGTAGCATTTCAACTTCATTTTCTTTTTTTTTTTTATTATTTATTTTTGTATGTGTATGAATGTATTGTTTGCATGCAGGTCTGTGCACCCATGTCGTGCAATGCCGCGGAGGTCAGAAGAGGGTCTCAGATTCCCCTGGAACTGGAGTTCTCCTGGAATTGGAGTTACAGACGGTTCTCAGCCGCCATGTGGGTGCTGGGGATCGAACCCGGGTCCTCTGCAAGAGCGTCGGTGCTCTTAACCGCTAGGCTATCTCTCCAGCCCCTCAACTTCATTTTCAAGTATAAACTACTAGTTACCATAGTTTAGATGTTTTGGGTAAACTGAATCTTAGTAATCTATACTTATCCCTATATCCACCCCCCTCAAACAGAAAAGACATAAAAGAATGGGTTGAATCCATAATTGGAGGTAAAAATGTTGGCTTTAAAGAGTTCTACTGAATCATTGTGAGTGGAAAATGCTTATTTTTGTTTCAAAAACGTTAATGTCTTCTTCGTTCCATGGATGTACTGACTAATGCTCAGACATCAATAAAGAAAAGCAAACAAAATGGTGTTTCCTCACAAAGATGTTCCAATTAAAACTTTACAGACCATTTTGTCCCAAAATACTTGTATTAAAAGTGCTATAAGTTTTTATTTTTTTCATTGTTGTGTAATCATCAGATTCTTTAAATAGGTGTTATTTGTAATCAGAAATGTTTACTGTGAAGTATATAGAAAACTTGTTTTGAATGTGTTTATTGATTTTCTGGTAGTGACTTTTTCATGAAAGGGTCTCCCTGTGGCCCCACCTGGTCTGGAACTCATGTGCAGACCAGGCTGGCCTTGATCTCACACCCACCTGACATGTATTGAATATTTTTAGTATGTATTTTCATTTCATGGATTAGAACCCATATATTCATGTTTAGAGAAACATTGACAAACTTAAACAGCTCAGAACCTCACCTCTGATAATGACATGTGCAACATGTAGCAAGATGTGGTATCATCATTATTATTCATTATATAAGAACTGTGTATCTATATAATCAGCTGTACACTGTATTATTAGAATTAAGTTATATATTGTATTGTTTAACTATCCAAAACAGCTGATATTGGGATAGGTAAATAATACCAACCAAGTACTATGTTGGATACATTCCTGCATATGCATGTCACAAATGACATAATTAATTGTATAAAGCTTTTGGCTAAGTGTAGTCAGGAGCAAAAATTCTGGGAGAATATTGATAGAAGTCATTTTCATGATCATACAAAATTTAAGTAATACCTAATTAACAAGATATAACTCCACTTAAACTTAAAACACAAGGCAGGATATGATGAAATGATTAGGAGAGGTTATCTGTGATGGGTGAAAGTCAGTGTTAACAGAAACTCAGAAAAACGAAGGGAATGAAAGAATGAATAGTGCTACGAAACTGTAAATGAAGAGACTGATCAAGCTGAGTGAAATCAAGGTGGCAAAATAATAACAAATCAAAAGATGCTATAGAGCCCTTCAGATTAATCTCAGCAATTAAATGGTTATAGGATATTAAGTTTTAAAAAGACATGGAACTTTCAAATGACAGAACCATGGAGTTACAGGAGTGGGGTTTCAGAATGCAGATTTCACACAGCTCAATTGCTTATGAATAATGTCTATAATGAAGGGCTGGAAAAATAAAATGGAATTTTCTAGACTGTTTCAAAGACCATACCATTGTGAAGCTACGAGCCGTCCTGTAACTTGAAAAATATATACTTGTCTCCTAGTTAGCTTCATATGTCAACTTGACACAGCCAGAGTTCTCTGAAGGAGTTTCAATTGGGAGATGGACTTGATCAAATTGGCCTGTGAGCCTGTCTGTGGGGCATTTTCTTGATTGTTGGTTGATGCAAGAGACCCAGCCCCTCGTGGATGGTAGCATCTCTGGTCAGGTGGGCCTGGGCTATCTGTGTGCTTTCCCATTTGTTGTAAGATTTGGTATTAAGATATGCCAAATCCTTATATGTGAATATATATGTATATATACATATTTGCAGGATCCAGGAAAATGGAAAGGAACGATGGAGGTAAAGAAAAATAACAAGGTCGAAAGAGGGTGGATAGTAGGGAAAGATGCTACCAAGGAGGAAATGAAGAAACCTGGGGTATTCAATTGGGAAGGGATGAAGGGAGGATATACAAGGAACCATGGGGCTAAAGGGAGAAAAGGAGCCCAAGAAAGGGGAGATAATAGGAGACAGGGAACAATGGGGGGAATTGGGGTATTTTAACTGGTGAGGGAGGAGGGATAGTAGGGAGATAAAGAGGAGAGGTAAATGAAGCTTGGGTTGTGTGAAAAGCTGGAGGGGAAAGTGTAACCTGTGTGACAGAATGCATGAGTTCTGGGGTTGATTATGAAGTACTGTATGAAGTGCACAAATGCTCAATAAAAAATTAAGAAAGAAAAAACCCACTGAAAAATGCACATGAACATGAATGCATGTGTATAGGTGAAGGCTATGTAACAGGAAACAGCACCAGACAGGAGAAACCTCCTTTTGAGTAGTTAGCATAGTCCAGGAGACTCCTCAACACAGGATATTGCCACCTCCTTTAAGTACCTCCCAGAACTTGAAGCTATGATCCTATTGGTGAAAACAAGATGTACTTTGGACACAGAACTTGGAGCACTGTAGCTTATATTGACCTATAAGCCTCCTCTCTGAAGACTAGCTCTGTAGGATACTATGCAAGCTGCAGTGAAAGAAAATCAATCTAGAGTCTGACCTCAGCTTTAAAGACTAAGAAGCACAACAATGACCAGGAAAACAAACTATGTCAGTGCAGTTGTGGCACTTTTATGTTGAGCAATCAACAGCTATCTAACTGGACTTAAAGCCCTCTGAATAGGAGACAATGCATAGGTGGCACTTTAAATACAGACAAATACACATAGTGGGGCCGGAGAGATGGCCTAGTGGTTAAGAGCGCTGACTGCTCTTGCAGAGGAACCAGGTTCGATCTCCAGCACCTACATGGCAGCTGAGAACCGTCTTTAACTCCAGTTCCAGGGGAATCTGACACCCTCTTCTGACCTCTGAGGCATTGCATGCCACGGGTGCACAAACCTACATGCAGACAGTACATTCATACGCATAATAAATAAATAAAATAAAAAAATACGCATAGTGGGTACTCTACTCTGTCATGTCCTTAGACAAATGTGATTTGTTACTGTATGCTAAATATTGATCCTTACATTTATAGACAACTATACCATTCATCAGTCATCAAAGAAGCTTCTCTTTGCAACAGATGGAGGCTATTGAAGAGTTCCATGACTGATCACACACAGAGAATAACCAGCCTTAAGTAACACATCTACAGTGGAACCTCTGGACCTAAGCCTCATGGAACATAATGATATGGGGAGTAGAGAGAATATAATGGATCTCTCACCCCTCACCAGCTGCTATGTTCCCTCATGCAACAGAGTATGATGCATACAGAAGGCCACAACTCCTCATAGTATAGAGAATAGACTATAATATAGAGACCATGTCCCTGGTTAGAACTCCTATATTAAACCTTACATACCCATGGCTGAGGGACCATTGTGGAAGATGGAAGATAGGGGCGGGGTTGTAAGAGCCAGGGCTGGTGCATACTCATAAGGAAACAGAGTCTTCCAGGCCTCTGGGAACTTGCTCTTTGCAAGACTATGAAAACCCAACTAGACACAAATCCAGCACAGAACTGGGTAAACGGCAGCAGGTCCCAACCTTGGCTGGAGAACTCCTGGCAGTTGATTACTGCTCAGCGAGGGAAAGTTGATCTTCCTTAAGGGAGAGACTCTAGATAGGCTGACTAGATTCCAGCTGATGAACTTGCAATAGGGATGTCTGGTTATATTTACTTGCCTTCATAATCTTAACATATGACAGAATCCATGAAACCTGATGGGAGCACTATTGGGAGATATAGATAGGGAAGGGGTTATGAAGATGATTAAGATGTTTTCTATGAAATGCACAAAAACCCAATAAAAAATATACACTGGGAGAAAAAAAAAATGAAGGTAATTTGAAAGTTAGCCTAAAAGCCAGCCATAAAAATCAGTTTCCCTCCATGGTTTCTTCGTCTGTTTCCACTTGATTTTCTGCCCGGACTTTCCTCAGCGACTTGGAAGTGTAAACCAGACAGAACCTTTTCTCCCCATGTTGCCTTTTTTCATGATGTTTAATCAGCAATGAGGAAGGAAACTAGCACAATTTCCAGTAGTTAATGATGACTCTGACTCAACAGTGTCGGGGCTCATCTGTGGTTATTTCAGGCCAACTAATTTCCCCTGTGACCCAAGGATTTGGCTTCTCAAAAACAGGTGTCCCTATGCCATGCCCAGAGCCTTTCCTGCCTCTTGTCACGAATTCTCCACCATGGAATTTAGATAAAGACAGGAAAATAGAGTATTCATAGTTTTTTGTTTCCACCCTCTAGAATGGAAAAGTAGAGATGGACTATTAAGTCAGTTATTCATCAGCTTTTATTGGGTCCTTTGACTGGTGCTCATGATAGTGTCCATTGTGTTGCCATTTCATCCATCAACCCATCTTTTGAATTTCTGAAAAATTCTTTTATCTTCTTTAATTCAGAAGCATGGCTGCCCTCTAACACTGACCAGCTTGATAAAACCTCTGATCAGTTTAAAATTATCCAAGTTCCTATTGGATACAGCCTGATTTCACATTACTAGGACTCCATATAGGGCTTCACTCCCCTGCCCTCATTCATTTCATGCTCTCTTCCTCTTAAAATGTAATGTTTCCAACATATTTCCAAAACCTTCAAAACTACAAAGCATGTCATGTTTAATTTCCACTTCAATATTTATCCTAATAGTCATTCTACACATCCATCTGAATATCTCGGTCTTGGGACATGGCTTACATGCTACTCAGATACCAATTATCACTTTTTTTCCATGGAAATTGTTTACTAGAAGAGGATAATGGTTGTGCATGCCAATTCTACATTCCTAGAATGTAAGACAATAGCAAGTGCATAGAAATTATATGATTATTTGTTTAAAACTTTGACAGAAAAGTGAGTGTAAGCTGGCTCCATTACTCTTGCTCGGGCATCCTTATACAGCATCTGCTCATGGATTTTCATTGGTTTTTTTCCCCCCTATTGAATTTTTGTGCATCAGAATGATTTATGGTGCTTCATGGATGCTAGATCTGAGAAGTCATGTGTTCATCCAGGTACAGTGCTGCATTCCTGTTAGTCTAGAACTCAGGAGGCTGAGACAGGATGCTTTTGAGTTTAAGGTTAGCCTGAAGTACATAGTAAGACCTTGTTTTAAAAATAAACAAAATCTACAACTATACATGTATAAAATGAATGAATTAAACTCAAATTACAAAATTTCTCCTGCATATGGCATATTTTCATCTTTATTTAGAAATTATTTTTCATGTCTTTGGTCTTCCACCAAAATTACTTTTTGAGTGTTTTTGATAATATTCTTTGTCTCCTCAACAGAGATCAGAAATAATTAAATTTCCCATTTCATTACTTAGAAATATTTATCTTATTTTCTCTGTTAACTATTAGAAATTTTTTAGTTCTTTTTTTTAAATTTTTAAATTTATTTTTGTATGTGTATGAATGTACTGTCTGAATGTAGGTTTGTGCACCTGTGTCATGCAATGACGCAGAGGTCAGAAGAGGGCGTCAGATTCCCCTGGAACTGGAGTTAAAGACGGTTCTCAGCCACTATGTGGGTGCTGGGGATCGAACCCAGGTCCTCTGCAAGAGCAGTTGGCACTCTTAACCACTAGGCCATCTCTCCAGCCCCATTTTTGAGTTCTTGATGATGATAGACAATGTTTCTTTTCATGTTTTCCTCTCTTATACATTGTCAGTATTTAATAACTGTGATATAATGGAAGGTCACTTTAAAAATAAGTCATGTTATCTGCATCAGGGTGATCGTCCTGGTGATGCACATTATAGGACATGAGAGACAGAAGCATGCATGACTTTGTTAACCTACAGTGACATTACTAAGGACAGGATGAAGAGAGTAGTTAATAGGGCAAAGCATGTCCATGTAATGTATGGAGGGCATTGAAAAACAGAACTAGCTGGAGAAGTAAGAAAAAGGGATGTTTTCAATGAGGTGTTAGCTTAGAAAGTTCTCTTGTACCAGATTTACTGGGGAAAAGCCAGATATATGAAGATGAAGAGAAAGTTCTAAGAAAGGTCTGGTGGAGTGGACAAACCACACTATTAACAAACTACTGCATCAGATGGAGAGGACCGAGGACTTCCAAGTTTGTGAGACATGAGAGATTCCTGTTTCTTTTTCATTTGCTAATTCTTCTGGTTCAGTGACTAAACTGTTCTCAGTCTTAAAAAAAAAAAACTAGAAACATCTTCAAGACTCATGCAAACTTAAATGTTATATTAATAGTCAAATCATTGCAAAACGAAAATCCTAAGTATGGCCTGGGCATTGCAACTTGTTGAAGCCAAATGGGAGAGGCCTGCAAACAAGTTAATCTACTATTTTCAAACAGGACCATAATGTGTGTTGAGATTCTCATTCAAGCAGGAGCTAGATTTTGAGTGTAAGAAAATGTTTCCTTTTCACTCCTCTTAGGATTCTTAGGAATTTGCTACATTTATTGAATCCACTGTAGAGAGGTTTCTTTTCAAATGCTTGTAAAAAAGACAAAGTATCAGAAGAATGTGTCCTTGAAGAAAACAAAGAGATGTATTTCATGGGTTTCTGATAAGAATCCAACAAGAAGAAGATACGATGTAATAGTTGTTGCTTTGGCTATGTGTATTTTACTTCCTTTAATGATTTTTGCAAAGCTACCAGATACCAATGACCATGATAACAACCCCTGTTTAAGCATCTCCGTTTTTCATTCAGTGAGTTCTGGGAATGAAGACATTTGCCTCTGCCTCTGATTGTGGAAGGAAAAAAAAATCTTTGCCAAATAGATTTGGTTTGGGAGATATTCACCCTAGTTCATGCCGACTTGAGTAACTATTTATGTAGATGCAAAATGGAAACAACCACCACATTCAGTGATGAGGGGCTGAGAGTATTGGTTTTCGGTGAAAGTTACAAATCATCTGAGTTGGAAGGTATTTAGGCAGTGTTAGAGCAGTGCATACTTAAGTGATATGAAGAGCCTACAAGACAAAATAGCCTTGGAACAAAACACTTGGATTCCAGAAAGTCTTTGTAGTCCATAAAGCAGGAGATGCCTCGCCAAACGTCCCATGAAGAGCTGTGGAACACAATGACATTTGGAATCGAGTTCAAGAAGAGCAGTCAGGAATTGTGTCCTGTGTGCCAGATGTGATGAAGTCTCTGGATGAAAATAATCCACAAACAAACCATGAAGTCAAAGACATGAAAAACTGAGTAAATCCACTTGATTAATTTTTTAAATGTGTTTTATCTCAAAAATAGGAACTAAAGATAACCAAACACACATTCATTCCACAAAACTTGTTGAGCCAAGAAAAATGAATTGCTAAGCTTACAGTTAACAGCCATGTATAAAAGATGACCACAAATAAAAAGAGCTTTCATCTCGCAAGAGCCTTTTTATATGGAGTTTCAATTACCAATACAATCCCATTCACATTGACTCTTACTATTTTAAATTTTATTAGCTGTGAGTTTTACTTTTCAATAAGGTCAATAAAATGCTATTTTGTTGCCTTTGAACTTCCTTTTTCCTGTTCCCGTCACCCTTCATTTTCCAAGGTGCACTAATAAGAGGAATTTCATGTTTATCTTTTATAACCTTTGAAAACACTTTGCATACACACATACATACATACTCATGCATGTTCTGTGATTGACAGAACCATACTAGATAGTTTTTTTTACTCAAATATATATATATATATATATATATATTACTTATCTTTCCCTAACAGAATTTAGATTATTCCCTTTTCACTACACACACAATTTAGTACATATCTATGCAAGCATAAAAGGAAAGGGCTCATTATTTTCTAGACAGGCTCCTGTATAATTTCATGAAATCCCCACATAAAACTTAGAAGAACTGTTATTTGATCAGCTTTGTAGGATTTAATTATTCAAAGGGTAAGAAACAATACTAAGCTTTCACCAATGATAAATAAAAAGGGGGCAGGGATTAAATTTTTATAAATTGCTAATTGAAGACTTATTTGTTCTCATGCTTATTTTCTCTCACGTTTAATATTATATATATTATATATATAAATATATATATATATATATTTCTAACAGAAATGGAACCTAGATTTCATCCTCATTTTTATTATATTCTTTGAATGTGACTCAGAAGTGGTATTAGATAGCTCCTTAATAAATGAATAAAAAATTAGCAAACACATGAGTGTAAGTACATTTTGGAATCCAAAGTAGTGAAAGAATTACAACCTGGCCTTGTTCCTGCATAAATTAGTTTCAGTTCTGCATAATCCCATGTTTGTAAGGGCCCAGGAGTGCTACCTTCAGTTTGGATTCTTGTTGAATGTCTATGTTTACTCAGACTTAGAATTTCATGATGTGCCTACTGGGTGAGCAACCTGNTATATATTCTACAAGAATATGGAACCTAGATTTCATCCTCATTTTTATTATATTCTTTGAATGTGACTCAGAAGTGGTATTAGATAGCTCCTTAATAAATGAATAAAAAATTAGCAAACACATGAGTGTAAGTACATTTTGGAATCCAAAGTAGTGAAAGAATTACAACCTGGCCTTGTTCCTGCATAAATTAGTTTCAGTTCTGCATAATCCCATGTTTGTAAGGGCCCAGGAGTGCTACCTTCAGTTTGGATTCTTGTTGAATGTCTATGTTTACTCAGACTTAGAATTTCATGATGTGCCTACTGGGTGAGCAACCTGTGGTTCATTTCAAATGGAAAAACCCAATAGTCCAAGTTAGTAAAGTTCATTGGCCTAGTAGACTTTTGGTAATTTAATAAACTCTTTGGAAAAAAAAAGTTTACAAAGTTATGACTATAATATCTGTGACACATCATGTTCTTAAAAATGAGTAATTAAAGGGCTGGAGAGGTGGCCTAGCGGTTAAGAGCGCCGACCGCTCTTACAGAGGACCCGGGTTCGATCCCCCGCACCCACATGGCAGCCGAGAACCGTCTGAAACTCCAATTCCAGGAGAACTCCAGTTCCAGGGGAATCTGAAACCCTCTTCTGACCTCCGTGGCATTGCACGACACGGGTGCACAAACCTGCATGCAGACAGTACATTGATACACATACAGAAATAAATAAAATTAAAAAAAATGAGTAATTAAAATAATATGAATTACTGGTTCCTGAAACTGCCTGATTCTGGGAAAAATACAGTTTTGCAATTCTTTATATTTAGGGTTCTTGTTTTTTTTCTCAATTTTTATTCTCTGCCATAGGCGTGGTTAAGGCATGAAAGAAACTCTATTGCTATCAATTCACATGACTGATGTCAAAACATTGGATTTTTTTTTTTGTACCGCTGTGAAGCTAATTAAGTAACCCTAAATCATGGAGAATTGTTGGTTTGCTTATTAGGTTTTCTAGTCCAGTAAAATGTATAATAAATCTTTTTTAAAATTCTTGTTCTAGCAACTTTCTAAAGTGCAATAGCATATTCTGTTACTTTACATGTTTCATAATAACCAAACAAGCCTCTTTCCTTTAGAGATATATAATCTTTATTTGTCTTAGAACCATTTTACTGAAAACACTTTCCACATTTTAGAAGAACATTATTGAGGCCAGGCATGGGGGTGCATGCCTTTAGTCCTAGCACTTGGGAAACAAAGACAGCTGAATTCTATGATTTCAAGGCCAGCCTGGTCTACTTGGTGAGTACCAGGACAGCCAGTATGGTATAGCGAGGCAGACCTTGTCTCCAAAACTAAAAAATAAACAAATGAATAAATAAAATAAAAGGAAAACAGAAAAGAGCATCATTTAATCTGGAGAAAGCCCTAAAATGACAGAGTTTAGTTTTCAATAGACGTTTGTTTTCTATCAATCAACTTGGATCCATTTACTTCTGTGTAAATAATTAGACAAAATATATGGTCTCAGTCAGTTAATTCTGAGGCGGTACTATTTTAGTAGCTTTCACATAAAATGACCCAATATGGGATCTAAAAAAATACATGTTCACATTTTAGAGACCACGTAAATACTTTTTTTTTTCAAAAGTAGCAAGATAACTATTGGAAGCAAAGTGATATTACAGTAAAGGATACACTGTCAAGATTGACAGTGCATCAAATGAGTGTGAGTGCTCAAGGACCTGTTAGTTTTGAGAGTTTCCATTGATGGGGGTCACAAAGAGATGGAGAATTTTTGTTACCAAGGAGTATAGCATGGGAAGTTTTATTATTTTTTTTACTTTATTTTTTTCAGTATAGTAATGAACTGAAAATTAAATATTAATTACTCACATCTATATAAAAATAATATATAAGTAATAAAATGGTAACCAAGTAAGTTAGATGATTTTAGAATTTGATATAATTTTCTGACTTCCACAGTCTCCATTGAAAGGTCAGCTGCTATTCTAACGGGTCTGTCTTTTTATATATGGCTTGATCTTTCTCTTTAACAGTTTTCACTCTTCTTTGTTCTGTACTTTTAGACTATTATATGTTGTGGTGAATTTGTTTTCTGGTCCTGTCTACTTGGTCTTCTTCATGCATCTTATACCTTGATCAGTATCTCTTTCTATAGAACTGAAAATTTTTATTCTATGATTTTATTTAAAATATATTTTCTGAGCCAGACTTGGTGGTACATGCCTTTAATCCAAGCACTTGAGAGGCAGGTGCATTTCTATGAGTTCAAGGCTAGCCTAGTCTACATAGCAAGTTCCAGGACAGCTGGTGCTACAAGGAGACTCTGTCTCAAAATGGCCAAATGTTTAGGACTGTAATATTTTCCCAGTATGTTTTTCCTTTAATAAGGATGGAGTGACTATTATTTATTTGAAGTCAATTTTTATCAGAGGCCTATGGGAGGATACTGATAGGAGAAAGGACTGAGATTGTGTGCATGAAATGCACAAAAATTAGATATAAATATATTAAAATATATATTTTATATATATTTCAAAAAATGTAATCCAGCTTGTCTCTCTTAAAGCAATACAATTCGCTTTGATCTAAAGTCTTCAGGTTCTGCCATTTTTTTTTAAATATAGGTATATTCCTTTCCTGTGCTGCCTCATAACTTTGGTTTCATAAAGTAACCATTTAAACTTTCCATCTTACCATTTAGAAGGTTTCTGGTAATAATTCATAGAGATCAAGAGACATGTTGGTAGTTAAAACCCATCTTAATAATAGGGGAAGGTATCAGTCAGTACTTGGGGAAAAGAGAAAACATGGGAACTAATTTCCCAGGAACCTAAATAAATATAAAACAAACATATAGATGAAAATCAATAAATAGTGAAATATGTCAAAAGATTTTAAAACCCACACATTTATTTAGGGAGCATTTTGGAGTCAGAGATATTCAAATCTTAAAATCAGAATAAGTTGCAATATCTTTCACAATTAATAAAGGCTTCAAATAATCTCTCTTCATGTCTTTATTCATTTTAGAAACTCAAAACCTGAGAGTTTCATGACTGTCCCCAAGGCTACAGAGCATGGCAATGGAAGAATCTGACCTTGAGCTCAATGTGCTTGACTCAAAGCATGTAACATTTTTTCCATGAAGTAGTTGTGGAATTGTTGATGTCATAGAATCTCTAAGCAGAAGATTTTTCTGAGCAGCCTTAAACTTTGAATGTTCATTTTTATAAATGCATTCTTTCCTTAGTATTTTAAATTTAAGTACCCATAAATACACTCGCATAGTCATGTATATAGGCACTGGACAAACAGACAAGCTTACATATGTAAATATCCTTTATTGATAGCTTTGGGTGGGTTCTATTTAAAACAATAGAAAACAAATCTTAAAAGAAGGTGAAATATACTTATTTTATGTGTTTATTGAACACTATTTCTCTCTCTTGTAGTGTTTTCTTTGGAGAGTCTAGAAAATGGTAGTTACTAATCAACTTCTAACGTTCATAAATTTCTACATTAAAAACTCTCCCATCTATGCAAATTTCAACTGGGAAAATATCTGTGCAAAACTGTCCAGGTGTCACACCACGACTGGAGCCTCTGTTAAGCCCAAAGCACAGCTGCAACATATTATTACATAGCTATTTTATATGCATTCCTGAACCGCAAGTGTAAGTGGATGTCCACCTGGTGCTTTATATCATTCTTTGTTAGGGTTCCTATGGTTAGGAACTGAGAGGGAGACAAGGAAGAGGAGAAATTAGAGGAAAGTAAGAGAGAGAAGGAGAAAGCATGAGAATAGAGAGGAAGGAGAAGAGAAGAGGAGAATAGAGGAGTCTTCTTTCCAAATTAATTACAAATTATAAAAGGTCTCAAATCTGTTTTTGTGAATTCCTCTGTAGAGCAGGGTGAGCATTAACATCAAAATGTAACAAAGGGAAGAAGAGCTGTCCTCTGCGCTAAGAAATAGAATAGACTAAAAATGACCTCAGTCTTCTACTTTGAGTATATATATATATATATATATATATATATATATATATAATATTTGCAAAGCTATAGATAAAAATATTAAGAGAATACATTTTCTCTTTAATGAAAAGTCATGCTAATTAATATCTTATCCTCTAGGCAGTACTGTAGTGGGTGATACAACTAAAAGTTGTCTTCCATGTCCCATGAAAGAGAGTCCCTAACTAAAATTTATTGGCACACAGGGCTACTATTGGCATACAACGTGTATTTTGAAAATTTATTTTCTTCTGTTCACAGTTTTCTTTGAAGGACCCAAGAAATGAATTAAATACTAATCATGGCTCTAGAGTTTATCTTTGGGAGAAAGTGTGAAATTTGTATACCTTGTAGACAGATGATTTGTATACCTTATAGACAGATGATATGTATACCTTGTAGATGGATGATTTCCAACTTTCTCCTGTTTCATTTCTCAGCCATCTGTGTCCTGCACCAGGTCTTGTGGTGATGACTTTTTCGCTACAGATTTTTTTACTGGCTTCCATGACATCAAGTGTATCAGATGAACCCTAAAGAACTCAGAAGAAAGACTGATAATTCACTTATTCTAGTTATTTTTTCTCAACTTGACACAAGCTTATAGCCACCTGGGAAGAGGGAATCTTATTTGAAGAATTTTGTTTGTAGACTGGCCTGCAGCTATGCCTGTGGGGTGTTTTCTTAATTATTAACTTGTGGGAGAATCCAGTTTGAGTTAGGTATGAATGGGCTAGTTTTTCATCAAGCATTTCCCAGGGGCACAGGTGGGGGTCTCCCCTGGCCTGCCCCAATGAGACAGCAGCTGTGACCCAGGACATGATGCTGGGTGGGGTGATAGCAAGGGATGTATGCAGGGGGTGTGATGCAGGGGTCCTGGATTGGTTCTAAGAGATGGCATCATTCTACTTATAAAAGTGACTTGCAACCTACAATAATGGATCTGTATTAACACCTGACGAGATCTTCGGGTCCATTACTTTCTGAGTGTGTAGGCTGAAGCAGGCCTGAGTTTCATGTGCTAGGTATCAGAGCACCAGCTTGGTATGCTAGCAGTTTGGCTGGACAAAGTTCTAGGGAATGGTTTGCCAGAGGTGTAGCCCAGGGAGAGCCAATCAGGAGCCAGGCTGAAATTACTGAGAGCCATCAGCTCCTGGATTGGTGAAGGTGGCAGGGGCAGATGGGATGCCGTTCCACCATCCTAGGCTAAGAACTTGAGAGAGACAGTAACCACTCATGTAGGGCTGTAGACAGCACCCTGCTGGCAGCCTGTGCCAAGGTGTCAGATCCCTAGGTGGCCATGGGTGGACACGTCTCCCACCTCTCCCTTAGCAGGACTGAGTTGCATCTCTCTTAGAAGAAATGCATTCCTACATTAACTGAAGTAGGAGAGCCCAGCCAATGGTGGGCAATGCCATCCCTAGGCATGTGGGCCTTGACTTATAAAAAAAAAATACCTGTGCAATCCAGAGAAGAGCAAGCCAGTAAACAGCACTCCTCCCTGGTTTGTGCTTCAGTTCTTGCCCCGATTCCATGAGTGGTAGACAGTTATCTGGAAATGTAAGATGAAATATACCCTTTCCTGCCCAAGTTGTTTTTCATCATGGTGTTTATCACAGCAACAGAAACCAAACTCTATCTAAGCACCCATGGGTGATAGGGACTGGTGCTTCTGTGAACACTAAAATCTGCTTAGCTTCCTTACAGAATCTTATTATATTTACATATCTTCTAGCCACATCCTCCTGGATCCCGTAAATCATCTATAGATCACTTATATTTATCAATCACAAAGCAAGTGCCATGTAAACAAACACCCATGTTCCATGCAGTCATATATCTTTTAATGTTTCTAATGCTTGGTTCAGTCTGTGGATGTGGAGCCAGTAGGTATGGAAGGTTGACTGCATTAGCCTCCCACTCTTTTTTCCCCCAAACTGTAATCGTGCTGCTGTCTGAGTTCCTCTGCTCACGTACCCTCATTTATTTAATGACCTGATGTTCAAGGTCACAGCTTTTCCTGGATTCTGATAACAGGCTGTCTTCTTTTCCCTTCAGGGTTGGCCATTGCATCTAGTACTACTGATTCCTGGAAGATTAACTTGGTTTCTTTATTGCCTAACCATATTTTTGTACATTATTTTTACCAAAGTCTCTTCAGTTTGGACTATATTTCTAATAAAACCTTAACATATATGAAGCAATAAGAATAGCTAATGAGCACTGCTGTATAGTATGAATATTATTATACTGTTCTATTACAGTATTTCATTAAGAGAAAAAAACAAGTTTGGTGTGGGGGGGACACACCTTTAATTCCAGCACTTGGGAGGCAGAGAGGCAGGTAGAACTCTATGAGATTGAGGGCAGCCTGGTCTACACAGCAAGTTTAAGGCCAGCTGGGGCTACAGCGAGATCCTGTCTCAAGAAGACAAAGGGAGAAGGAGGACAAAAAAGGACAAAAAGCAGAAAGTAAAACATCTTTTCTTACAAATGCTTATGACACTGTGTGGGCATAATACACACTATGCAGAGGTGAGTATTCTGAATCTTAGCGAGTTGAAACATTTCCCAAGGTCACGCTTCTCACCTCTATTAACTAAGCTTCAATATCAAAGTTATAATTCTAATTGTTAGTGTTTGGATTATTACAAGGACCTATGAAAAAAGAAAATCACAACACGCCTGTGCCAACATCCATGTTGAAAAATTGCAATGAAAAGCTTGTAGTGGAGAAAATCAAATAAAAACTGGAGTTTTCAAATTATTTTCCCTGAATTTCCAAATTTCTATATCATGGACCATTATAGGATAAGATAATATCATAGGAGCTCATGCTTCTTAAACTAACAGGATATATTACATGTGTATATTCTGGTCTTGGCATGATCTATGTGGTAGCTGAATACCTGTAGGTATCTGTCCAAGAACCAAACAAAGAATGATGCAATAGCTCTACATACCCTTCCCCTTGACCAGGCTGATCTCATTTTGTATATGATATCCTGAAATTTATCTACTTATCCATAAAATTTATGATCAACTGTAATAGAGAAACTGTTTCCTTTCTACGAGTTAGTCCCTTGATTTTTCAAGAAACAATGCAAATGTCAGTGTCTCACCAAACATTTTGTTATGGTTTTTTGATCAAATACATGTTTGTCTTAACCTCAATTATTATTCTAGGAGGAAAGTAGTCATATATTGTCTACTAGAGTTACACCAGAATATATTAATATTTCATACTGAGGACAACTGAGTAAATATTAGGGCTGTGAATTTGAATTGTTATTTCATAATAGAAACAGAAAAAGGAAACATTATCTCTGAGAGACATGTGGATGTTATTAAAGTAATTCCTCTGTTCCTATCTGGATACTGATGGCAGGCACAGAGCCACGTTCAGCCTTGTCCATTTCACCTAGTGTTCTGTCCAAAGAAGTGGACAGAATTATATGTCTGAGGAGACCAATAAGTGAATGAGTAAGTAAATCATGCATTAAGTAAATATCACATTTTTCCTCTTTCAGAGCTAACTAACCAAAGTATTTTATATAATGGGTTAAAATTTTCAACTGTTATTCACTGAGACGGGGTCTCCTTATTGAGTACCCCTGACTGTTCTATACCTTGTAATCCCCTATCTCATGTGTATACCATCATATCCTGCTTAAAATTGCCAATTTATTATTTCATTATTCCTCAGAAAGTAGGAAATAATACATAGTTTACTGATCATTAATTATGTGGGAGACACTGGCTGCATTTTAGCTTGGTATGTGGTGAAACACAACTTTCACCCCCAAACCCAGGAGACAGAGACAGGCAGATCTCTGAGTTCAAGACCAATCTGGTCTACAATAGTGAATTCTGGGTCATTCAGGGCTACTTTGTTAGGTTCTGTCTCAAACAAAAGCAAAAACAAACAGACATAAAAAAAACTAATGGAAACTTTGGTATAATTTGTGTGAGTTTCAACTGGTAACTAGAAAATTCATTGAAGATGCCTGTACATGAAGGGTATTGAATTTTTAGGGAGTAATAACCAAATTTATTTTGGGCATATATGATTCAGGGCTGGTATAACACATCAGCTTTATTGCCAATTAAACTCACACTGAAGGATGGGTGTGGCTTGGGTATGGATGAGTGGATCTGGAATGTTCCACATTTTGTATCCATTGCACAATTTAGGCATTCCCATGGTACCGTAAGGGGAATCTGAGATCTGTTAAGAGCAAACCCACTTCCTGGTGTTCGGTGTCTCCCAGAACTATAGAAAGGAGAGAGAAGAAAATTGAACACATACAAAATTCTCTAATGTTGTGGCCACCTCTGCATGTGTTCATTTTTCTTCTCTCTCCAGAACTATAGAAAGGAGAGAGAAGAAAAATGAACACATACAAAATTCTCTAATGTTGGGGCCACCTCTGTGGTCGAAAGGAGAACTGATAGAGGCAGGAGCCCTTGGGTCTACCCAGTCACGATCATGCTGAGGACAGAGCACTGCCTGCATGGAAAAGCTGACAGTGCAGGAGGTGAAAGCTCTGAGGTACTTCGAGCTGTGGCAGATCACTACAGAACTCTGTGTGATAAGATGCAGATCACGGGCCTCCACTTGGAAGATAAGAACCTGAGGTGCTGCTTTGAGAAGGGCAAGCTGGTCAACAAGTGTCTGCTGGACATCTTCAAGCAGATAAAGCAACATTTTGTGAAGAGTCTTGCACAGAATTAAACCTTCTTTGATTTTTTTCCAACCTACAGCTTCAAACAGCAGGCAAAATTTGACCAGTGTGTGCTGGACAAATCAGGCTGGGTGTGGCCTTCCCTGTGGAAGCGGCCTAAGGTCACCCAATTGAAAACAGATTGAGCTTTTCTTGAGAATCACTGTCACTCAGTAGCTTGACGTGAGCTCACAAGTGGAGCTGAAGCCTGCCAAATACAGCTGCCTCTTTTTTTCCTGAACCACCTAAAGATGGGTCCATGTCAACACACCCAGACGACAACAGATTAAAATACTCATGTTGCTCCCTTCTCCTGGGTCACAGACACTAACAAAGAAGTTAATTTATAGGACTTGGCAGCTATTCTGTAAAATTTTCTATCCATTAAAATTTTAAAAGGAAAAAAAAATTATCCAGTGTTTAAAAACTTGAGGGGCTGGAGCGATGGCCTAGCGGTTAAGAGCGCCGACCGCTCTTGCAGAGGACCCGGGTTCGATCCCCAGCACCCACATGGCGGCCGAGAGCCGTCTGAAACTCCAATTCCAGGAGAACTCCAGTTCCAGGGGAGTCCGACGCCCTCTTCTGACCTCCGCGGCATTGCAAGTCACGGGTGCACAGACTTGCATGCAAACAATACATTCATACACATACGGAAATAAAAAAAAAAAAAAATTAAAAAAAAAAACTTGAAGTAATTTAATTCCACTTTCAGAACATAATGGCAGAAATATAATCTTTTAATATAATGCTGTAATAGTTATCAGTACAACTAAGCATAAATGTTCTACTTTTTCTAATCAGGAAATTATATCTTTTTTTAAAATTTTATTTATTTCTGTATGTGTATGAATGTACTGTCTGCATACAGGTCTGTGCACCCGTGTCGTGCAATGCCGTGGAGGTCAGAAGAGGGCATCGGATTCCCCCGGAACTGGAGTTCTCCTGGAATTGGAGTTTCGGACGGTTCTCGGCTGCCATGTGGGTGCTGGGGATCGAACCCGGGTCCTCTGTAAGAGTGATCGGCGCTCTTAACCGCTAGGCCATCTCTCCAGACCCAGAAAATTGTATCTTTAATAGATAATACTATATGTGCAAGTATCACAGTAGCTAAGTTTGTGGTAGGCAGAGTAGTCTTTCAAGGAGACTGATGTCATAAACTCTAACCAAGAGACTACACTACCCACCAAATGGGAGTTAACGTAGGAATTAGCAATTAGCTGAGTTCACAATAAGGAGTGTATCCAGGACTATCCAAGTGGGCTCATTGTAACCACAAGTGTCATTAAATGTGGAAGAAAAGAGCACAGAAGTGACTCTCACAGTGTTGTGTTAGAAGAAAGACTACATCAGCTAACTCTGGCTATCACATGGAAGTGGACCATCAGTCATAGGGAACAGGCCACCTGGAGAGTGTTGGAAAGAGAAAAAACAGTCCTAGAGTGGACGGAAAGAAATACAGTCCTGTCTGCATCTTTTTCTCAGCCAAGTGAGAACTCTTCCAATTCTTACCTCTAGTACTATACGAGGAATGTATGTTGTTTCAAACTGCTCAGTTTGGGGGAGTTCAGTGAGCATAGGGGAAGTGAAGATAATTTCAGCAGCAACAAGAAGGTAACATAGACTTCAAAGAAAAGCACTTGGGGAGTCCAATGTTCCAAGGTATAGAGGTTGAGTCAAAGTCTGAGCCCAAGGGCTCCGTTCGTAAGGTGACAGGAATTTCTGTCCTTCAGTGACAGACCAATGGATTATTGACATTGACACTCTTCATCAATTCCACTCAGAAGGGCTTGGAGGAAGGGTGTGGAGAATAAACTCTTTTACCTCAGAAAACTGCTTATTGCAGAGAAAATGCCGTAAGATGGCATAGAGAGCATTTCTCTGGCAGATTTTCATGAACATATTGTGCTTTCTTGGCAATTTTAAACCACACTGCCATTCTGTGGTTCTGTCTGTAAAAATGGGTTACAAAAATATAGATTACTCCAAAGCAAAAGAACTCCAAAACAATGTATCATGTCCATTTAACTCTACCTTTTAATTTAACACTAAACCAAAGCATTTGGAGAAAAGATCCAACATGAAGACTGACTAGTTCTATTTTAGGAACTAGTAAAAAACGGCTATTAGTACTTTTGGTCAATTATGGCCTTGGGGACACAAGCTGCCCTTCTGAGTGGAGCTGTCGCCTGCCCATTCCAATTGCTCAAAATCTGATGTTTATTTGTGATTTAGTCTTGGAAGGGAAGCAGTTACATCCAGAGGAACTGAAGTGCTCTGAACCTCAGGTGGGAAAGCATAAGCATATTTTAAAGGATGCTTGACACCATTTGGCTTCTTCATGATGATTTATGGCTATTTATAATTTTTCCTTGCACCATTTTTTTCTTGCTCCTTAATAACCACTTTGTAAAAGATGTGTTGTGCTGTGACCCAGAATTCTGGATCCTCAGGATATGTTTTATTTTCTGGCTTGTCCATCCCTACAATCTTTAGTCTTTCTTTAGTGTCTGTAGGCTAGAATTTGGAAAGCCTTCCCCAGGCCATCTGTCCCATAAAACTACTATGGAAGCTGTCACTCATGATATGGAGTTCTGGGATGGAGGTTTTTTTTTTTTATTAATTTTATTTATTTCTGTATGTGTATGAATGTACTGTCTGCATGCAAGTCTGTGCACCCATGTCCTGCAACGCCGCGGAGTTCAGAAGAGGGTCTCGGATTCCCCTGGAACTGGAGTTCTCCTGGAATTGGAGCTTCAGACGGTTCTCAGCCGCCATGTGGGTGCTGGGGATAGAACTCGGGTCCTCTGCAAGAGCGGTCAGCACTCTTAACCGCTAGGCCATCTCTCCAGCCCCGGGATGGAGCTTTTAGGAGCTGAGTTTCTTTCCCTACTAATGAACCCAGCAGAAATAGCTTATGCAATCTCCCCAGAAAGAGTGCATGAGACCAGTAATATATATATATATTATATTATAGCTACTATATGATATATATAGTTTTTATTATTTAGAGAATGCTTTATTAGTTTCTGTATCAAACACATGTAGATAAGCACATTACATATTTAATACGTGTATTACCCTGTACAAAAGGAAAAAAATAAAATTGTTCTTAGACCAATATGGTGTTATTTCTGTACAATGCCAAAATCACAGGTAAACTGGGTACATTTTTCCCAAAGTTGACAGCACAGTAAAGTTTTCAAAATTCAAATTTATATTATTTATTTTAATATAAAAGACCAATAATCAGCGTTGTTCTGCATCAATAGCAGAACAGCCTTCTCAGGTTCTATGTCATTTGAACAAAAATTGAGAGACATCCAGCACACTCACCAACTGGCTTGTAAAATTTTGATTAGTCATTCAGGAAGAAAAAAACATGCAATATAAATAAAAGTGGTATTAATAAATGGAAGGTGGTATTTTCTGAACAGCTGGACTGTTATGGCCTTCTATTAGTAAAGCCTCTCTCAGATCTGCCACATGGTGGTTTCCAACTCTATCATGGATTATATAAAGTCTTTATTCCATATTTTTTCTATGTAACTGGAATCTGCTCTATGTAATGGAACCTGTTCATATGAGATTAACACATAAATTCTACTGGTACCAAAAACATATCATTATTATTGGAGAACAGGGTTTTTTTTTTTTTTTTTTTTTTTTTTTCTTTTTTTTTTTTTTTTTTTTTTTGTATTTTTGAGACAGGGTCTCCCTTTAGTCCCAGGTGGCCTGGAGCTCACTCTGTAGACCAGGCTGGCCTTGAACTCACAGAGATCCGTCTTCTTCTGCTTCCCAAGTGTTAGGATTAAAGATATTACTTAATCATAAGAAAACAAAATCAATTCTTATTCTAAACCAATGACTGTCAGCATTTTTCATTAATTTGAGTTAATTATTTTAAAAAATTTGTAAAAGCCTTCATAATGGAGAACAGTTTTATAGCCCTGTTATGAAGTTTTTTTTTGCAATTTTTTAAATAATTAATAAGAATTGATTTTGTTTTCTTATACTTAAGTAATACCTCTAATTTCATTTACACCTGAAAATTGAAGATCTTTTCCTCTCAGGGGACCCATAAATTGCTCTTATCTACAGTAGAAAGTATTGTTTTCAGTATTGGCACAAGGCTTTGTAGAAGGAGCTCTTATGTGAGATCCAACAGTGTTTATTTTAGGCAGGTGAAATAGAAAAAAGACCACACTTAGGACAGAGAGACAGCCCTCTCTTCTACTCATGGCTGTGCATATTTGAGCCAACTCGTCAACTGTCCAAAGATACTCAGAAACTTTTATAAAGTAGACACTCAATAACTACTATCTTTGCTTTTACTTTCCAAGGCCTTAGTATTCTTCTACTGATATCTATATCATCTATAGTTATATCTATATATCTATCTATGTATCTATTAGTTATATATTCTGTTAGACTTTAGAGACCTGTAGAAAATTTAGAACAGGTGAATTTTATGTAAGAATACAAATTTTCAAATTTGGTATTCTAAAATGGCACTAGACTGTTGGAAGTGGGCAAGAGTCACCGACTTTGAAAAGACACATCTCTTCAGTTGTTCAGGATCTCTACACCTAGCTCACTATAGGAGTTTGTTTTTTATCAGCAGGTTTCAAAGTAGAAGAATATCCCACCAGTCCTCTTCCTGGGCTTATTCTATGTTATCGTTTTTGATGATTCCCCAGCTTATGCACATGTGCATATCATATAGTAGATGAACATTGAGCAAAATGGATAGAAGGACCCTGATTCATGGAGATGGGAGAGTATTGACATTTTGATGGATTTGATGATGATTCCCCAGCATATGCACATGTGCATATCATGTAGTAGATGAACACTGAGCAAAAGGGATAGAAGGACCCTGCTTCATGGAGATGGGAGAGTATTGAAATTTTGATGGATTTGATGTGTTTTATTTCATTGAAAATGTCACAAATAATAATTCTCTTAATATTTTTTTGAGACAGGTTCTCCCTGTAGCATAAGCTGGCCTAAAGCTTACTTTGTGGACCAGGCTGGACTTGAACTCACAGAGATCCTCCTGCCTCTCCCTCTTGAGTGCTGGGATTAAAGGCATGTACCATCACACCCTGCTCAAAAATAATAACTTTTATAAATATTCATTAGCTTAACATATTATCATATTTGGGGAGTTGACTAGTAAGGATTTCAGTACAATATATTATTTAGGTAAAAGGGAAAACTCAACAATAGCTTCTGAATGAATTAGGGTACTTATGTGCTTTAATTTGAAAATGATTTTCCAAACCAATCTTAGGGAAGAAAACTTACCATGGTCTCTTAGTAATGAGATAATAAAGAAGCTATGATTCCTAATGAGCAGTATTAATGAAACACTATAGATCTTTTAATAAGTTACTATATACAGATAAAAGCAATTTTATCCCGCTTCAACACTAGAAGTCATATTGCCCAAATCTTCATATTCATAGGGCTCATTTATGAATTTCTAAACTGTATCAGTTAATTTTCATTGTGAATAGATAACAAGAATTCCCATATCTCCTGCCTATGGTCTATGTTCCTTTCCATTACTGAGCTTCTCGTAATGGCTTCCACTATTCAGCCCACAATCCAGTACCTAATATTTTAGGGCTGTGTTGTAGCATTAGCTTACTTCACACTGCTAGCTCTCCCTGTAAGGAATTTATGTACAGAATTTACACTGTATTGTGGACAACAAGACTGGCCATGCGAAAACAATATATAACATGCATATTTTTGTGATAGTGAAGACTAAAGATAGATAAGAGAATAATGTTGGGTGATTGGGGAACTTTCTCCTCATTGCTAATAGTAACCATGTCACAGAGAATATGAATTAATAACTTTCAACAGATTCTATTTCATATGCATGAATGTGAGGCTTTGAAAAACTAATTTCTAAAACAGTATACTTAATTGTCTGTCAAAGATGTTTTATGGCTATTGCAATTTCATTTGTTAATAGATAGAAATTTTTATAAGAGAAGTGAATTACTTTCCTCAAGCCAATATTCTTTTCCTTCAGAATAAAGAATAACTTCTGAATTTAAATATTTACCCTTATCATAAATCAAGAAATTTTATGTTTGCATGTCAACAAGAGAAAAAGGAGTTAGGTAATTCTGCAGTTTTCTTCAGGGTATAATGCAAGTAAAAACATGAAGCAGTGGATCACTCTGAACTCATAAATTATGTGTCTACAATGATTCATAGTTCTATTCTTCACACAGACATGAAAAATGAATTTTGGAGATCAACCAGGTTTAGTTAATAATTACCCATAAAAGACAAAGATGCCACATACAAAAGGGCAATCAAATGGTAAGACATTTGGCAATCTTGAACTATTTGATTGTTCAAAGCTATGTAATAAGCTGTCTTAATCTAGAAATTTCTATGCTTTTCCACAGAGAGCTTGTTAAAATAGCAAAACTGGGAAGGATATGTGTGCATGAGCAATTTTCCCTACTCCTCTGTATTTTAATATTTGATCATCAAGACTGCCATTGAAACAAGCTGTCACTATCTCAAATGCAATATTGAATAGATGGATAAACTGATGGAAGTAAAAAGGAAACTGCAGTGGGCTAGTGATAGCTTTAGCAGGCAAAGATGCTTGCCCCCAAGCCTAGCAATGTGAATTAGATCCTTCGGAAAAGCATGATGGAAAGAAAGAACCAACACTCTCATATTGTCCTCTCATCCACACATATGAGCTGCAGCGGGGACCCCCACATAGAATCAATACTAAGTGCAACTCAAAAAGTTTAAATAAACTATGAGTTCACAGCTCCATAATACAACTTGTTTCAAATTCTATTTTATATACTTCAGTTGAAAAATTGTTAAGCAATGAAATAAAATGAATATTAGGCTCTATGAAACTTTAATAGGCTGATAATATAGTTCTTATGTATTTCAGAATAGAAACTTCTAAGTCCATGTACCTCATTTTTAAATTGACTAGTGTTCCAAACCCAAATATCCATTCCTTCCTGCAGGATGTTTATCATGAATAAAGTAGCTACTGTGTTTGTCACTATTGTGGATGATTTATCTTTATACTCAATAAGTTTACCAGATACATTATTTTATATTGGGAGAGAAACAAGTGAGCCCAATTGGATGCTACAGTTGATTTGAGAACAGTTGTCCTGAGTACCTAACAAGTGTGAATGACAAATGGAGCAGCAACTGATTCCCAAGAATCAGAACAATAGAAAATGTAAAGTTAGACTTCCTGGAGAAGTTACATTTCATATGAACATTGAAATGTAAGTGACTTTTCTCATTAATGGAAAACAAAGTATAAATATGAGCCAAGTGGCATGAACCAATGCAGTTGATACTTTTGGCAACCTCTGCTTATTCAGTGTGACTGATGTTTACACAGAACATGAAAGGAAAAATTAGTAGAGGAGATTGGAGACCCAAGTATGAATGGAACATTAATCTCATATTTGTGGTAATGCGGTTTGCCTAGTTTTATACAGGACAATGACCATAGACATATGTGGCCAGCTTAAAATGCTAATTATTACAAAATAAATAAACATTAAGTTTCACAGTCACCCTAGATACATTTCAGTTGTTCAGTAGCAAATGTTGAGATACATTTTATATACCAAGTACTGTTTGTCTATGAAGAATGCAAAGATAGAACAATAGTGAAGCTGGAAAATAATATGGATATTTGTATTACTGAGGAAAATATTTCACTGAATTATAAGAAACAATAGTGAAATTTAAATAATTAGAAATTTGGAAAAAAAATCATTCATTCTAGTTTTCCCCAAATACTGTAAAATATAGAGTTTTAAAAGTGTATTAAATTGGCTATTCAAAAGGTTAGAGGTACAAAATCAACAAACAAATGTTTTCAGTTGCATGTCTACATAGTAACCTTATATAAGCTATCTTCAAAGGAAATTGAGAAAAATAGTCCCATATACAATAACATCAGATCAATGAAATATTTGGGAGTCAACTTAGCCAAGGAGGTGCTGCAGTGCAATCTCTATCAAAATGGTATTTTTTTCAAAAATGACAAAAACATACCAACACTCAGGGAGCCATAATAGGCCCTTAAAACCCAAAACAGTGCTGGGTGTAGCGGCGCATGCCTTTCATTCAATCACTCAGGAGGATCTCTGTGAGTTCAAGGCCAGCCACCAGTCTACAGAGTGAGTCCCGGGCCAGCTGGGATTAAAGGGAGAGCCTGTCTCAAAAAAAAAAAAAAAAAAAAAAAAAAGCCAAAACAGAAAAGATAACAGAAAAGATAATCAAGACTGGAAGTCTCACACTTTGTTGTTTCAAGAGCATTACAAAGATACTTAATCTTAGTGTCACATTGCTTATATGACATGCACACGTAGAAACAGGAAAGGAAAAAGAGAGGATAGAAATATACCAGTGAGGAAGCTGGCAGGATGGCTCAGCGGACAACTGTCTGTAACTCCAGTTCTAGGGAATTGACACCCTCTTCTGACCTCCATGGGCATTGCATGACATGGGTGCCCTTATATGCAGGCAATACACTAATACACACAAAATTAAAAATAAATAAATAAGATATTAAAAAATAAATATACCAATGAGTACATAGCCATTTGATCTTTGTCAGTGGTGCAATGGAAACGGAACTTGTCACTCCATGGACAAAGTAAATATAGATGTTTATCTTATACAATATATGAAAATCAAATTGAGCTTGATTAAACACTTCAGTGTAAGATGTGAAACTGTAAGATTCATAAAGAAAAATAGGGGCAAATATCTTAGAATTTAGACTTCACAATGATATCCTGGATTTAATGACAAAGACACAGGCAATGAAAGCTAAGATGGACATTTGTGGTTATATAACCTTTGAAAATATCCTATCTAGCAAAGGAAACAATTAACAGGGTGGTGATGAAACCTGTAAAATCAAATACAATATCTACAGACCATCTGTCTGTTATTCAAAGTGTGTGGATAATCCAGAAGCACAATAGCAGAGACTAAATAACCCTTTTATAAAATAGACTTCAACATACGTTCTCCCAAAACAACACAGAAATGGACAGTGGGCATGTGAAAAGATGATAAACAACATCAACAGTCAAGAAAACATAAATCACAACAACAGCATGGTACTCTCTCATATTTATAAGGACAGCTTTTGCAGACAATTTAAAAACAAATGAACACAAGATAGATGCAAGAATAAGAAGGGACTGTGACCATTGGACAATGTTGATGGGAATATAAGGTAGTACAGATTATGGAAAGCATTCCTCAAAAATCAAAATAGAAAGAACACATGATCTACGAATCCTACTTATAGATACCTACCCATAAGAACATAATTTAGGATCTTAGGATGTTTTTAACTCTTCTGTTTGTTACAATGTTATTCACAATAGTAAATATGGATAAATAACCTAAAAGATCGTGAACAAGAATGGATATAGAAATTGTAGTATATACATACAATGAGCTATTATTCAGCTTTAGAAAGAAGGAATCATGCCATTTACAACAGAATGGATGAGCCTTGAGAAATTTATATTATGGGAGATAAGCCAATACAGAAGGGCAAACTGCATAATTCCAATCATCTGAATTATCTAAAATAGTTACATTTTGAGAAACAAATTAGAATGGTGTTTTCCTAAAGTTTGGGGGAGGCAAAAATAAGGAATTGTTGTGTAGAATAGGTACAATGTTTCAGTTATATAAAATGGTTAATTTTAATGATAGGATATAGAATAGTGTGCCTATAGTCAACAGTACTGTATTTTATACATAAATGTTTATGAGGGGTTAGACCTTATGTAAGAACAATGGAATGTCCAGTGCGAATGTTCACAACTATAATTCCAGCATGACAGAATCTAAGGCAGGAGGACCACTATGAATTCAAGGACAACCTGAGCTACATAAGCAAGTTTCAAGTCATCCTGGAATACAGAGAAAGACCATATTACAAACAAAAGAAAACAGCAAAGCAATAGAGCTAGGCTGTTGGCATACACCTGTAAACATTACACTTGGAGGCTGAGACAGGATTATTATAATTTGTAGGATTCTAGGCTTGCATTGGCTACAGAGAGAACCTCTTTCTTTAAAAAAATATAATAGAAAAAGAAAGGGAGAGTATAGCTATGGAATTTTGGAAGTTATGAAGGAAGGCAGATGTCATCGACTATGTGTGTCATCTAATAATTCTGTTTAAGCAAAGCAAAGGAGCAGCTGACCCAGAAGAAACATATTTGAGGTCATTGTTCAGTCATGCAGGTCTACACGAACACTAACAGCAAATAGCAGGTTTAGAGAAGGCTTTCACTCACCCATAGAGCTCCAGAATAACAGACTCACAGCTTTGGGAGCTCTAAGACACAGGCTAGAGGACCAAGATGGGGAGGAAGCAGAGGCAGAGAAGACACGGTTCTCAGGATTATCAGACACATAAATAAAAACAAACAAACAGATGATAGTATACTATAGACTTGAACTGAAACATAAATAACATCTAAGAATAATTAGGAAATACAATTATGGAGTAAGAAACTCTGAGAAAGGATGCAATAAAGTGCCAGAAATCCCAACATGATAAATGATTGTGAAAGAGTCATTAGCAATTTAGATGTATCTGAGAAATAGAATGGTGAGCTTGCAGAGAGGTCATTAGAAACTTTGTAAACTGCATTCAAAGGTAGAAGAATGGAGAAAGGGAAATCAAGAATAACAGAATACTAAAAACATCTATTGGTGGATGTTAAAAGGTACAGTACCAGAAAAGGGAAAATATTTTAAAGGGATACTGGATTAGAACTGTCCAAGCATAATCATGGACACTAAGCTACAGATTCAGAACGTGGTCTACAAGGGAGGATGGATGCAAACCCAAACCAAATCTTCAGAACCTGTCTGTCCCCTCTACAAAAAAGAGACAAAAAAAATTCTTAGAAGAATCCAGAGGAAGCAGAACACTTCACTTGTGGTAGACTCTTGTCATAAATTGTGTAAAAAGAAAGGACAAATATTTAATGTGTCAAATGATCAATAGAAAAAATCAGCATATAAAAAACTAATTTATTTTAGACAGAAATAACAGAATAAAATGTAAACATTGGTCTAAGTATAGGAAAGAGCACAGGCTGGAAGGAATGGAGATGTACTAAAAATGTTACTTTTCCTTTTCCTGGTATTGTCTAAATTAAACGTTTTATTAATCACACAGGTTGCTGTGTGATTACACTATGTGTAAGGGAAGTGAGTTTCAACACTGTCTTTGGAGATGATGCAGATACTAGAAATACTGCTGCAATGTACCCACAACAGAAATTAGATAAAATAGTATTATTTGAATGAAAATATATATAGTTAAAATATACATTGGAAAATGTTAGGAAATCAGTAAATTAAAAATGGTCTATTCCTAGTAGGTAAGATGGAACCATATAAGATGTTCATTTAAAACCAAAAATGGAGAATGGTTAAAAATTAAGTTCAACAAATAGGTAAAATGCCAGTGTTAATTATTAGTGCAACTATGTCAACATGTCTCCATGACAATGGTCCAAATATTTTCAAATAAAGATGCTGTTTTAGAGGATAAAAGGAAGGCATGACCTCATGTTTTCTAATAGAAACCATCTTTTAAAAATATATTTTTATTGAATTTTTGTGTATTTCATATACAACATCTTAGTCCTCTTTATATTCTCTTTCCCCTGGGCATCCACCCATAGCCAGATTTCATGCACTCTGTCATTTATGTTAATGTCTGTTGAATCAAACATTTACTTGCACTGACGTCCCTCAACGCAAGTTCAGCCACTGGAGTCTAGTCAGCCTATTTAGAGTCCCTCCCTTAAAGATCAGCTTTTCTTCACAATAAGCTGATCAGCAGTTCTTTTTTTTATCTTTTATTTTTATTTATTTCTGTATGTGTATGAATGTACTGTCTGCATGCAGGTTTGTGCGCCCGTGTCGTGCAATGCCGCGGAGGTCATACCTTGGGTAGGACGGTAATGTTTTATTATCAGATTTCTTCCATCTATGAGCAATCGGAGGGTTTCTTCCAGTCTTCTTTGTTTCATTCCGTGCAGTCTCCGTTCAACAAGAGAAGTTAGAAATAAAAATTTTGATGTATAGGGAGATTCTTTAAAGTTGTCGTTTTCTTTCTCTTTCTTTATTAATTAATTTTTTTAGATTTTAATTTTATTTATTTTTGTATGTGTATGAACGTACTGTCTGCATATAGGTTTGTGCACCTGTGTCGTGCAATGCCAAGGAGGTCAGAAGAGGGCGTCGGATTCCCCTGGAACTGGAGTTCTCCTGGAATTGGAGTTACAGACGGTTCTTGGCCGCCATGTGGGTGCTGGGGATCGAACCTGGGTCCTCCAGCAGTTCTTAAAAAATAAAATTTCAGGACTGAGGGGCTGGAGAGATGGCTCAGTCATTAAGAGCACTGGCTGCTCTTACAGAAGACTTGGATTCAGTTTCCAGCACCCACATGGTGGCTAACAACCATCTGTAATTCCACATCCAAGGGATCCGATGCCCTCCTCTGATCTTGCAGTCATTGCATGACACTGGTGTTCTTGTATGCATGCCGGTAATGCACTCATACACATAAAATAACAATAATAAAACTGTTTTAAACATTCAGGGCTGAGGAGATGGTTCAGCTGGTAAATCAACTGCCTTGCAAGCACGAAGAGCTGAGTTTTGTTCCCAGAAACCACCTGCGACATCTCGGCACAGTGAAGCGTCTATAACCCCCACACTGGGGATACTGAGTCTGATGGATTTGTGGGGGTCCCTGGCCAGCCAGCCTAGGATACTTGGAGAGTTCCAGGTAAGTGAAATATTTTTGTCTTAAGTTAAAGGTGGCCAGTGGCTCAGAATGATACTGGAGGTTTCCCTATGGCCTCCACATGTATGTAATCATAAATTGGAATTGTACCCACACACATGCTCCTATAAATGCATAAGCACACACATACACGCAAACACACAAAATAAAAATTCAAATTTATCTTTGATATCTAAAAGATGAAAGAAGATATACCAACACTAATCAAAGAAACCTTCTGCTACTATATTAATTATTTTTTAATAGCATTCTTGAGCTGGCAAAATGGCTCAGTAGGTAAAAGAGTTTGCCTCCAAGCATGATTTATTTGATACCTGAAACTCACTTGGTGGTAGGAAAGAATGGACTCCGGCAAGATGTCCTCTGACCTCCACACACTTAACATTATACACAGCATTCTCTTCTCTCTCTCTCTCTCTCTCTCTCTCTCTCTCTCTCTCTCTCTCTCAACATTATGAACAGGAACATTATGTAAAAAGTGAGACAACATGGTAGTAAAGGGTCAATTTTAATTCCTCTTAAATGTGGATAGTCCTGCCTACAGAGTATTGGAAAACATTAAGCAAAAGCTTACTCAGCCGAAAAGGGTTGCATGAGTTTGCAATACTATGAGCAGTGAATGTTTGCCTTTCTCCACACCCTCTCCAGCATTTGGTATCATTTGTTTTCTTTTTTTTTATTATTTATATTTTTATGTGTATGAGTGTACTGTCTGCATGTAGGTTGGTGCACCCGTGTTGTGCAATGCCGCGGAGGTCAGAAGAGGCTGTCCTATTCCCCTGGAACTGGAGTTAAAGATGGTTCTTAGCTGCCATGTGGGTGCTGGGAATTGAACCCGGTTCCTTTGCAAGAGTGGTGGCTGCTCTTAGCGGCTGAGCCATCTCTCCAGCCCTTCATTTGTTTTCTTGATCTTAGGCAGTATTACCGTGGTGAGATGAAATTTTAAAGTGATTTTAATTTGCATTTAATTAATTACTAATGATGCTGAATACTTTTCAAGAAGTTTTTTGGCCATCTTTACTTCTTGTGAGAAGTTTCTGTTCAGAACAATAGCCCATCTTTTAATTGTGTCATTTGTTTTCTTGGTCCTTTGTTTTTAGAGTAATTTATATACTCTGGATGTTAAACCTCTGTCAGATGTATCACTGGCGAAGATTTCCTCCCACTAGATGGTTTTTCTCTTTACTTCTTTATTTCTTTTGCTGTACAGAAGCTTTTTAGTTTAATGTGGTTCCATTTCCTGTGCAACTGGTGTCTGATTTAGAAAAGTTTTTTCCTACACCAAATCTTGTAGGTTACTGCCAATGTTTTCTTTGAAAATTTTCAGAGTTTCAAGTTTCACATTGAGGTCTTTGATCTATTTAGATTTGACTTTTGTACAAGGTGAAAGTAAGGTAGGGGTTTAATTTCATTCTTCTACAGGAGGTGATCCAGTTTTGCCAGCACCATTTGCTGAGAATGCTGCCTTTCCTTCATTGAGCCTTCTTGGCCCCTTTGTCAAATATCAGGTGGCTGAAATTGCATGTACTCAGTTTGGGTCTTCAATTTCGTTCCATTAATCTATGGATCTATTTTTCGCTCCAGCACCACGATGCTTTTATGACTATAGCTCTATGACAAGAGTATGAAATCTGCTATACTAATACCCCCTGCATTACTCTTTGTGCTCAGGGTTGCTTTGGTTATCCAAGATCTTTAGTTTTCCATATGAATTTTAGGATGTAATTTTCTAATTATTTGAAGAAAGTCATGGTGATTTTGATTGGGATTGCATTGAATCTATACATCACTTTGGGTAGGATGGTAATTTTTATTATAATAATTCTTCCAATCTATGAGCATGGGAGGTTCTTCCATCTTCTGTTGTCTTCCTCAGTCTCCTTCCACAAAAAGTTAAAATTTTGATTATAGAGATCTTTAATGTCTTTCTTTCTTTTTTTATTAATTAATTTTTTTAATTTTATTTATTTCTGTATGTGTATCAATGTACTGTCTGCATGCAGGTCTGTGCACCCGTGTCGTGCAATGCCGCGGAGGTCAGAAGAGGGTCTCAGATTCCCCTGGAGCTGGAGTTCTCCTGGAATTGGAGTTTCAGACGGCTCTCGGCCGTCATGTGGGTGCTGGGGATCGAACCCGGGTCCTCTGTAAGAGCAGTCGGCGCTCTTAACCACTAGGCCATCTCTCCAGCCTTAACGTCTTTCTAACTCATATTTCAATAGACAAATAATTGCAAAGATGTCTTCAAAATTATGAGAAAAGTACTGTGAACTTTGTTTATATAAAAATGTATTCCATGTTTTCCATGTAACAACATAGGGAGGGCAGTTAGTGGATGTCCTAAGTTAGGGCTTAATTCTATCCTGGACCCAAGACACATAGTTCTCCTGAGGCCAGAATGGGCTCTGAGATGTCACACCTTTGTGTCTTGGATGGAGAGAGCACCCTTAGCTAAAGTTTTGCTTACGTGAAGTCAGGGCAACTCATCCACTGTCAGGCCCATGAGATACAGAAGCTCTGATTCACTGCTACCTTCAAGTCAACTCTGAACCCAGAGCTTCCCCTGGGTTTGGCTGGGTCTATTTGATGCCATCAAACTGCAACTTGTTGTTCCTGCTTTCTTAGTTCCTGCAGTATTATTTCTGAAATTTCTCCAGTTGGCTCCCAATGAGAAAGGGACCTGCTCTCTGGTGAATCCACCATTTCTGATTACATATTCACATGAGTCAAAAATACCAATACAGTTATTAAGTTTGGTATTCCAAGAATGGGATGAGGCACAAAATAAGAAAGCCTTTCAGGGAACTACCAATGTGGGATACACTGAACATTGCTCAAAATACCTTCAGAGATCAGCTTAAGGGCCAGAAAAAGAATGGATTAGAGAGGATACAGGTTCCTTTAACACTTCAGTTTCTGTTTCCATGAATCCTTTATGATATTGAGGACATAGATTTAATTGGTTTGCATGAATGGAGAAACAAGGAATATGCTTGATCTGCACCCAACAAACAAACTGAAGGGAACCTCAGATGGAAAACCTGGATGTAGATGTCTAAGTATCTGGAATTTGTTATGGGTTAAATTCCATCATAAGATCTTAGAAAATTGTTTAAGAAACAATAGGTTAATTATTTTTATTTGTTTCAAAAAATAAATTATGTACCAGTCATAAGAAGCCATGTGATCTTGTATAACACAGTTGGGTTTACGATGTACTTCTTTTATGTATCACAGAAAATGTAACCACCACAAAACAGTGTGATTTTCAAGAATTTTATTTAGAAGAAGCAGTCAGAGGAGATGATGAAATGTTTTGAAGCTGGTAATAAATTACCGAATTTTTTAAAAAAAGAATTTATTTTATTTTTAATTTTGTGGATATTTGTGTCTGTGGGTCAGAATGTTCATAGGAGTGCAGGTGCCCGTGGAGGCCAGAAAAAAGTATTTGATCCCCTTGAGCTGAAGTAATAGGTAGCTGCTGTGAGGTGCCCAAGGTAGTTCTGGAAACTGAACTCAGGTCCCTTATAAGAGGAGTTTGGACTCTCAACTGCTGAAACATCTATCTCTCTATCCCCAACTTACTATATTTTCGAGATAAGTGAACTTTGGGAAAAATGATAGTGGCAACAGACAAAAAAATGTAGCTGGAAGAGGCTTTTGATATGGAAATGGAAATGAAAAGATGGCGAGGATGAATATACAGATGAGGTTTGCTGTGTAGGTGTCTGGGGACATTTGTCTTTGATGAAAAATTGCTGTTTTTGAAGCCTCAGCTCTGGAATGTGACAGGCAAACCCAAACTGACGAACCCAAAATTAACACTCTAAGTGAATATTCAGCTTGGATGACACTTGGACCTTATCTTAGGCCAGTCATTCACAGGCTGTTGGCAATGAACACAGTCTTTTAGACACTTAAAGGACATAACATGGAAAAGTGAAATGTGTGTGCTGTGGGATTTGCAGAACCTTAGGTCCTTTAGAGTAAGAAGCTACAATACTTGATTTACCTAGTTCAATGTGTGCCATGCAGGATAGACAGAAATATTACCACAGGACATAGAAAGGGTAATATCCCACATATACAGAGCATGCATTCTAAAAGGACCCAGCATTAATTAAGTGAACAAAATCCTGATTTTTAAAATGGGAGTAAAGGAAGTTAGAGATGGCACACCAGTTAAGGGCTCTTCCTGCTCTTGCATAGGATCTGGGTTGTGTTCCCAACACCCATATCCAGTGGATCTAAACCACCTATAATTCCATTTCTGAGGGATTTGATGTCAGCATCTGGTTTCTGCAGGGACTTGTACACATATGGTGCGGATCAACACATATGTACACACACATACACATAAATAAAAAATCGAATGTTTAAAATGACAGTAAAAGTAATTTCATTTCTTCCAAAGCAACTTTGTCTGTTACTGACTTTTATGCTAAGAAACTTTAAGAAACTTTAGACATTATTGAAATGGCATTTGCTGTTTAGAATAAAACATTTATAATTTCAGTATATTTAAGTTTTAAAAAAATCTCGACAGTGCTATTCTCTTAGGAAGATGTTAGTAAATCTGTACTATTTTCATAAAATATCTGATTTGTAAACAGAAAGTTTCTTGCTGGGCCAAGATTAAAGTTTTTATTTTATAATACTAAGTTAGTTTAGCTGTATGGTGTAGTCATAAAAATATATCTTCCTATTTAACATATGTGTTGAAACAAGACAGGCATATTTCTGAAGCACTCCTACAAATGCTGAGTAAAGAACTGGAGTATTTACTGCAAATGAGTCAACACCATCCTCTACTCGACTGAGCTGGTATACAAATTATATCCACAATGGGTATTTAATAAACAAAAATTTGCTAAGGTTTCTTGGAGTTTTCTACAAAAACCTGCACATTTGTTTCGGGTATTTGTTTTCATGAAGATTGCTAAACATTTCAAATTCCACATTCAGAATAAGCAGTTAACTTGTGACTGCTTATTCTGTCAGAATTTATTGGCTAATTCCAGGGTTGGCTTCCAAAGGCTCTTTCCTGAAGCAGCATGGCACTGCCTCCTTTATTGCCTGGGATTCTCTTCTCATTTTATCCTCCAGCCTTCCCTCTACAAGATGACTAACCTCCCAGTAAAATGTCTATTATGATTCTAGTTTATGTCTTAAAGCAGAAAGATTGATGAAAGCAAAAGTAGACTTTAAGTTAAAAGACTCTATGGAAAGATGGAAATGTAGTGCTGAGCAGGTAGAGAATTTCTGCATAAGATGATGAGAAATTTCTGGAAATGGATCATTGTGATGGTTACATGACACTATTAATGTATGCTTTCATGCCAACAAAAGCACATTAAGTATAAAATGTTAATTTTTCAAATTTTGTTTTCATTTTTTAACAATAAGTAATAATTTATGAGTACAAGCATCCTTCATGTAAAACCAATTTGCAAGCAGTTGTGCCCAAGCCCACACAGCCCAAGGGTCCCACCATCCAGCAGGGGGGGCTTGTATGTACAATCAAGTTGATCAAATAATTGTCTAATCTATATTGCTGTAGTTTCACCATTCACAACAATCACAGCCCTTACATTCTACCACATGCCCTCTTCTGTAGATTGTTCCCTAGGCTTAGAAAAGGAACACAGGTGGATGAGAAGCAAAACAGTCTACTTTCTCTGGAGCTGTCATTTTGGACTCTGGTCAGTTCTGGCTGTTTCCTTTCATGGGCTGACAGTTTGTCCAGGAATAATCTTTCAATCCTACTAATGAAACACGGGCAATTAGATATATAGGTATTTAAACAGTACTACTTGTTACGGTAGGTTACTTTGGTATAGACACAGATGTTTGGATGGTATGTTAATCCATGAATTACGTTTTTTTCTGTAAAAGATGACAGGGTCTTACTGTGGCTTATAACATCTCCTAACCACTAGAGGATGTACTCTTGTGGCATCAGCCATGGGTTATTCCTCCAAGGAGAGAGCTAGTAGCCAATTAGATTTGGGATGTACAGACATATGGCTGCCACTGCTGCACAGTATTTCCAGGCAGGTGAGGTGCAGCTGGTGCTGACAGAAGGTCTTACTTGACTCAAGGAGACCTATATTTGCTTTATTGGTTTAGTGGCCTTTTGTAACACTCTCTGGTATTCCAGAGACCAGCTGTACACTTGTAAGTGTCTTCTCAATACATCTTTCCCATGCTTACATCAGGTCTTTGACAGCAGGGCCTTACCACCTCTCTTCTTGCAGGTATCCCAGTTTACAGGCAAGAAGCCTTTACCTTTTGGGGGGCTTGGATCTCCTGGCCAACATCTCCTTGATATCAGAGCTCTCCTGTATTAATATATTTTGCTTAAATGCACAGCTCAAAAAGACTTTAGTATTATATTTGGTTCTGAACAGAGAATAATCCTTTTTTTTTTGGACTATTAATTTTTTTCTCCTCTTATTTTTTTATTTTTAAGGGGTTCTACAATATAATAGCACAGTTGTTTTCAGAGAACATTGATGTCACTCAGTTTGCAGTACAATTAGGTAATTGGTGCATTTTTTGGAGTGAGCCAAATTATTAAACATAAGCAATGAATGTAAGTAACATTCATGTAAAACCAATTTGCAACTATCTATGTCCAAATTTTTAACAACCCAAGGTTCCCATAGTCCAGTTGGAGAAGCTTATATGCACAAGCATGTTGATCAAATAGGAGTCCATTCTATATTGCTGTAGTCTCACAATTCACCCCAATCTCTCCGCAGCCCTTACATTCTACCACGCCTCCTCTTCTGCATGAAGGATGCTTGTACTCATAAAAAAGTGAAATAAAAAAAGTAGCTAGATACTGAAAAGTCTTTAAAGCAGGTTTTCATGCCAGGCCTAAAGAAGGCCAAGAGCTTGGAGGAAGATAGTCATTCAAATCCACTCTGTAAGATTTGCAGTTTAAAAGGGTATACTTAAAAATAACATATATTTATATAGAGAGGTATTGCAGTAGAGATTTACACAGAAATACAAAATAAACCATATAAGTTAATGGACTTGATTTGTCTGAAGTCATAGTCTAGTCATATAGCTTTAAAGAGCAAAGTGTATATTGGGTAAAATTTATTTGGCAGGTACTCAACTCTGCCCAAGCTTTGCCCACATATTATAGGATATTTTAAGGCTTAGTGAAATGTTTAGATTAGTTAAACCTGGTTGTAGGTTTTGGTGAAAATGCTAATACATTTGAACTAATTGGGAATGTAAAAGTTTGTTTTATTTATAATTTGTATTGAACTTCCAACAGTAACTTTGGGGTTAAGGTACACAAATGGTCTCTACATCTTTCTGAGTTATACAATATCACATTGTAACACTTTCTTTTACTTGTAGGACAGTTTAAAGGAATTAAGTTTAAGTTTACTTCCTAAATAAGTAGCATACAGTCAATGATAAACAATTTGGGTAAATTTAATGAGAAGGTACACCTTGGCTCCTGTTTATGGGTATGTGTAATACAAATTACATATCTATAGGTCAAAACATAAAAACTTAAAAAGCAAAAAGAGGGAGGTGGGAGGTGGTGCAGTATCCCTTCTGGGATACAAATGGAAAACTGTGTTGCAAACCTATTGATAAACTTTCAATTTTGAGATCTTGAAACTAACAATGGGAGGAGATTTGTATGCTCCCACAGGTAAAAACACCAATCTGAATGCCTGAAAAAGTACAACTTTTGACTGTGCAGGATGGACTCGGAAATGCCAGCAGAGAGGCTGACCCATCTGAACATTAAAGAAAGAGGAAACTCAGACTGCCTGAGTCACAGACACTGAGCATCTCTCTGAATTCTATTGGGGTTAACTGTTTATAATGTGCCCTAATGAAGTTTACCTTCCAGACGCTGAGAAACCTTCCTACCTCTCCCCTTTATAGGAAAAAGAAAAACACAATGGTAATGAAGTCATTCCCTAACTGTAGACTAGAGCCCACTGTTATAGTGGTAATTTCTTATAAAACAGGCATAACTACCTTTTTTTAATTGACTGATAGGCATAGGAACTGTGAAAGGATAATTCTCTATCTAGAGCCAAGTTCAATAGTAAAGTCTTTATAAGCTGTGTAATTAAGCAAAATATATTAGTACAAGAAAGCTCTGATATCAGCAAGAATTATTCTGCTAGGAGATGTTGGATAGGGGATCCAAGCCCCTAAAATTATAAAGGCCTTTTGCCTATAAGTGGGATATATGCAAGGAGAAAGGTAGTAAGTCCCTGTTGTTGAAGACCTGGTGTGAGCATGAAAAAATATTTTGAGATGTCACTTGCTAATGTACAACTGGCCTCTCAAATGCCAGAGAGCATTACCAAAGGCCACTAAAGCAATACAGCAAAATATTGGTCTCCTTGAGACAAGCAAGGCTCCTCTGTCAGTATCAGCTATACCTCAACTGCCATATATATATATATATATATATATATATATCCCAAATCTAATTGGCTATTAGCTCTCTCCTTGGAGGAATAACTCACAGCGGATGCCACAAATTTATGTCCTCTAGTGATTAGGAGATGTTATAAGCCACAATAAGAACTTGTCACCCTTTATAGAGAAATCACAGTTTGTGGATTAGCATACCATCCAAGCATCTGTGTCTATGCTCACAGTTTAGCTTCCGGTAATAATTAGTACTGCTTAAATGCCTGTACCTCCAATTGCTTGTGCTTTGTTGGTAGGATTAAAAAGTTATCACTGGATAAGCTGTCAACCCGTGAAGGGGATCAACCTGAACAGTCTAGAGTCCAAAATGACATCTCCAGAGAAAATACACTGTTTTGCTTCTCACCCTCTTGTGCCCCTTTCCCAAAATGTTAATAGTTAAACTGTGCATATTTTTTACCAAAACAAAAAGCAAACAAAAAAACCATGAAAATAAAAACCAAGCTATCAAAACTCCCAGCTTAGCAATAGCACCTAGCATCATTAACTACTTGTTGATACAATGTTGGTACCATCACATTTTTAATCTCCAGCTGGCAAGAGTCAAGCTGTGCAACCACACAGAAAAGAAAAAGAATCTCCACAGTGTTTCCTGTAATTTCTCAATCACTTTCATTCTGAAACTCATAATGCTCCTATCTTTCAGAGGGTAAACAAACCACCTATTTAGAGGAGGTCTTGATAGCAGAAACTCTATGGTTCTTGGCCTGTGGGAGGAACTAAGCACTCTGTTTTTAGTTGGGTTTTGTACTATCTTAGAGCATGATTAATGCTAGAGAGGCTATTGAAATTGGCCTCCAGGAATAGAGATGTTTCATGAGAAGCCAATCTTTTGATGAAAAAAGCTCCAAAGAGATTTAAAACTGAAGCACCAAGCCAAATGTGATCATGTTCCAATTTTCTCTTGTTGTCCCAACAGGCTGGCAATTATACAATGAGTTTGCATGTTGGTGATTTAGTGTCTTTATAAATGATAAACCCAAGCATCATTCTATAAAAATGGGCCCATTAATTCTTTTCAAGTGGCATTCCTCATGTACTTGAAATGGATTTGTTCAAGATACAGAAGTATCTCATGTGATTCTGATGGAAAGTTGCTTCACATCGTCATGTTAATTCCCATCTCTGTCAAAATTTCATCTCTAGAATTTCTAAAGCAATATCCTCAACAAGGCAAATGACAAGGAGTATATTACTACCATTGACAGGACAACTCGACTCCAATCCAATAGCTCTCAAGGGGCTGCAAAGTTTCTCAGAAAAAGTTCCTAAACGAAGTCATGATTTTACAGTACTAATTTTAGAATAACCCTTTCATTCATTTGCTTCATAAACTCTGGAAAGCTGCTTTGGCATTTGAACATTTAGTTTTCCTAGGATACAAGGCAAATTGAAAGGAGAATATTCACAGACCAAGTAGGTGCCCTGTATTAAATACACACTGCAGAAATGACCTGCATCTGAATGCTCCAAAGTCAACAAGATGTTAGCCTACAGGCTGGGGTATGACTGAAAGGACAAAAGATGAAACCAGTTTTTAAAAATCGTCAGCCCAGGGGGCTGGAGAGATGGCCTAGCGGTTAAGAGCACCGACCGCTCTTACAGGGGACCCGGGTTCGATCCCCAGCACCCACATGGCGGCTGAGAACCGTCTGAAACTCCAATTCCAGGAGAACTCCAGTTCCAGGGGAATCCGAGACCCTCTTCTGACCTCCACGGCATTGCACGACACGGGTGCACAGACTTGCATGCAGACAGTACATTCACACACATACAGAAATAAATAAAAAATTAATAAAAAAAAATCTTCAGTCCACTCTGAAGTCCTAAGTACTTGACACGAATGTACAGAACTTACCCTTTAAGACAGATCTGTTTAGACCTTTTTTATACCGCTGACTAATTTCAAGCACATGTAAAGGAGCTCATCACATTGATGGAGAAACCATGAAAGATCACACAAATAGTCATGAGCAGAGTAGAGAATTTAGCACTTTGAGCACAGTGTCTGTGTCTGGCCTTCCTACATGGTGCTACTTGTAGAGTCATAGTTCATAGAAGAAATCTTGGTTTAAGGAATGGGCAAACATAGGACATCGTTTGTTTTTCATAATTTAAGCACTGTATTAAAAAATAATGATAAGGCTGAGCATTGAACCCAAGGCCTTATACATCCTAGACAAAAGGTCTGTCACTGAGCTACATCCCCAGGCCAGGTCTTATATACTGCTCATCGCATATTGTCTATGCTTAGCCTCAAATTTAGTCTGTACACAAGACATTGATCTTTAAACACTACCAAATGAGGCTTCTGTGGCAGGTTTATGGAGGCAAGCCTTCTCCTGAGCAGCTTGAGTCAGCTATCTATGAACAGGAGCAAAACCAGTCCAGGAGCTCTCTTTTCCAGGTAGTGGTTGGCTTTCATCTCTTTCTATCACACATTCTACTAATAATTGCAGGTTCAAAGCTGGACTCATCTGTGAAATGTCAACATTTCTGCCAACACTTAGAAGAGAAATCTTCATTCAAAACATATCAATGGGTGAATTTGGTGGCTAGGTGAAGATTCTATGTTAATCCTTCCTTCTTTCCATTATTTAACACAGACTAAGCGATTACTTCATTGTCATATTAGCATCCCTATTGAGAATACATGTTAGTTAAGTATCCTATGATTTGAACTCATATAGAATGGTTAATTTCATAGAATTATTTATGGTTTTTGCTTTTGTGTTTTTGAGTCACGTCCTCCCTGTAGGCCCAACTTTTAGAACACGATATGTAGAACTTAATATGTAGATCTCACAGAGATCTGCCTGCCTTTCCTTCCCTCCACAGTACTGAGATTTGCATGCAATAAGAAATTTAGTGAACTCACTTATTCCCTTTGGTTGTTGTTTTCTTTTTGTGTGGTTAGTGCTCTCCTTGAAGATAATAACAGAGCAGGGTAGTCAACTCTACTGCCACAACTTACGTGGCACAAGCTGCTCGAGCTAGAATGGTACAAAGACCATAGATATATGGCTTTCTAGCATGTAACCTCTGTGCCTTTACAATTGATTGTGAAAATTGATTATGTTTGTACCCTATCAACAGGTATATCATGAGCCCTAATTGAGATAATTCTGTTAGAGAACATGCCAAAAGACCTGACACAAAATAAATGCTACAGACTTTTACCTTTACTGTATCCTACTAGCTTGTGGGGCAGTGGGCCGCTGTTAGGCATGTTCATGCTATCATGATCATATTTCCACAAGTCTGAAACAATGGCCTCCAGATATAACCACTAAATTGGCTATTGTTTTCCTACAGTCAACATACTGGGTGGATTTGATCTGTTATGGTAATACTTTTATCTTTTATTGTGTCCTTCAGTAACTGGAACATAGCAGCCACTAACTGGACATTTGCTGAAGAAAGAATTAATACATGGAAAGGTGCTATATGGGAGGTTTTCAGCATCTTTCCACAATTTGACTTCCCTCTCAGCTATTTATCTCCACAAATATTTACCCCATATTTCTGTGTAACTGTGACATGTGCACTACGACAGCTTTTGAATATCCAGCAGATGATACAGGAGTTCCCAACTTGTTTGAAAGCACCTACTAAACTTACATTAACTTATTTTTTATCTGTTACTTTCCATACTCCGGGGTTTTTCTGATGCTGTTTTGTCAATCTATCACAGAGCCATGGTCCTCTTCCATTCTAGTCTTATTCTTGGTTATCTCACAATATTAAACTCAAATTTTATCTTGTTCTTTGTAAACAATTATGTAACCAGGCATGTAAAAACACTAAAACAATTATCATTAATTATTATTTTATTTTGTCCAGAAATTATGTATTATAAGTTTTCTGGTATATTACTAAGATGCTATTATATAAATAATGAGTTTTGCACTACTTATTTATGCACTGCAAATTCTGGAAAATCCTGGCTTTCACATGGTGTTTTGCTTCATGTCTCTCACTAGCCCTAGAACTAATGTTTCTCACATAGTTGTTCCTTAGTCAATATTTGTTGATTGGCTGATGGATAGGTTACTGGCAAGTTTCTTCTCTTTAGCCTTACCTAGTCAATATTTAATAAGGTTGACTTACTGTCTAAAATCAGATTTATTGAGTGATAATACAGAAATAAACTTAAATATTTTGATATCAAATAATAAAAGCGATGCTCTTAAACATTCAAGAAAAACTTGTGCAGTTAAGTGATCAAATATTTTCTTGCGTGAATGTCCATAAACTGTACAGCTTTGCCTTAACTTTCCCTTATCTTATTCACCGTTTACACTGGCTCTAGACCCTTTTCCATTTCTGCTCTTAGTCTGGAGCCTATGCAGTCTTAAAATTCCACAAATGCATTTCAACAAGCTGGGAAGCCAGTACAAAATTTAGACACAAAAAAAGTTAGCTCATTAACAATGCAAAGCAAAAGATAAAAAAACAGGCTTATCTAATTCAGTCTAAGGAATGAAGTCTTTCAATTATAACATGATGTAAGTGATTTGGGGGTTGTTAAAGAGACAAACTATTGGGGTATAGAAGGGGATGCAGTTTCATGTTTGAACTAGAGGGCAAAAGAAGTTTTGTAAAACAAAGTCCACAAGAGCTAGTCCAGCAGAAAAAACAGCAAATGAGTATGTGTTGTTGGGTCAGGCTCCGCTTTAAATGTTTTGTGATTAGATTTCTTTAGAATTTGCCACTAGTCCACACAGGAGTCAGCCCCATAGCCATCTACATTTTATAGTTTAAATGCTCATAGATCAGAAAATTTAAGCTAGTTGTGTGCAAGGAATAAAGACATTGAACACAGTGGTGATGACTCGAGGGCATAAAGGCAGAAAAAAGGCAAAGTGAAAATTTCCTAGGCACATTTTTCTTTCTCTAAGCTGTCTCAGACTTCCCTAGGTCCCTTTTACTTCCTTTCCTTGGCTGAAAAATAAACCTGTTTGGGAAGGTAAAAGGTACAGCTAGTCAATCACCCCAACTCTGACTTAATGTTGAAGAGTCAGTCTAAGAATAAACCAGTAACATCAGGATTGTGAAGACAATCACTTTCCTCTGGACCTCCTAGAAAATAAAAGGGTGACTTTTCTGCATCTTTCTGGGTTTTTTTGTTTTGTTTTGTTTTGTTTTCATTTTTTAACAATAAGTGATAATTTGTGAGTACAAGCATCCTTCATGTAAAACCAATTTGCGAGCAGTTGTGCCCAAACCCACACAGCTCATGGGTCCCACCATCCAGCAGGGGGGCTCGTATGTTCAATCAAGTCGATCAAATGAGTGTCCAGTCTATATTGTTGTAGTTTCACCATTCACCCCAAACTCAGCCCTTACATTCTACCGCGCCCCCTCTTGCACAGATTGTTCCCTAGGCTTAGAAAAAAACAGAAAGATGCAGAAAAGTTATGGCAGAATGCATGATCTAGGATGGGTAGGGGTGGGGTGGGGGGAAGGGAAGGGGATATATGCCTGAACTGAATTGGAAAATGATGTATGAAATACACAAAGCATCAATTAAAAAAAGAGAAAATTTCTATATTTTCTGATTCTGGGATATTTTCTTGACACTAAATAAAAATACCGCCAATCTTTTAAAAAATTAAAAGAATAATATACTTACTACCAATTATAAACATCAAAAGAAGTTTCTCAATCAGAGCTTAGCAATTATTCCCAAACAGTGCCTTATAGTTAATACTATAGTGTGAATTTGTGCCCTGCAAAATTCAATCCCAGATTTACAAGCTAATGGTACTGGAGCAAGGGCCTCTGGTAGGCAATTAAGATTAGATGAGGTCCTGGAGGTGAAATCCCATGATATTAGGGGTTTTATTAATGCTACCTGCTTCCTCTGTCTTGCATAGCATGTTATTAAGTAGCCAGGTGGCCCACCAAAAGACCAGACCTCAATATTCCAGAATCATGAGATAAAGAAATTTTGATCCTTTATAGATTACCTAAGTTGTATTTGAAATATAATCGTCAAAATCAGTTTACTGTGTGTGAAAATAAAAGACAGCTGGGACAAAAAATAAATAAATAAAATAAAAGGGTGAGATAGGAGGAGGTATTTCTAGGCTCTGAAATTCTTCAGATCTGTACATGCGTAGGTACAACCGAAATCATCCATGTGTGATGTCAGTGAGAAAGGACTAGCCTTGAAATGGACTCTGACAACATACAGATTGCAGTTACATTGCTTGCTGGTGGGTTGTCAGTGGAAATCACAGTGCGAGTGGATTTAATAACAGATATAGTATTCAGTCTGAACTGAAGCATTTCACATTATTCATGTGTCAGCCAATGTCTCAAGGATCCCAACCCTCAAACTTTGCATTCCAGAGGGAACATAAGCCATCTCTGCCAAACACTGTTTGCGGCCTCACCATTACCTTGTTTCTTGTTAGCATGGAAAAGACCTGGATTCCAGTAGTGGTATCTTGACCTCCTCTTCACTTAACTGCACGCATGACTTTGTTGTGACTTAGCTTGCTGAACTTGAATATGGATATAACAATATATTTGACTTAGTATCTAAATTAAGGCACAATATTTAAATAAGATAATGGTTGATAAAATGTATGAGAATTTAAGGAGTTATCACTAAATTTTAAAAAGAATAACAATAAAATGGATATATCTGTTCCTAAAAATATAAACTAAGTTTATGCAGTCTTATACTTTTTTAATTTTAAAATTGGATTATTTTTATGTGTCATTCATCACTTTAGCAAAGTTCAGCATTACTATGGAACAAATCAGAGGTTAAGTCAAACAATATTCATGGTACAGTCCACAGTCATAATTGACTGTCTTTAGGAATTCATACAGTATTTCTTACATAACTTACTATGTATTGTAATTATATTAGAGGGACTTTAGAAAAATGAGCCTGATCTTTATCCTTTTTGAGAGTATGAATGTGCATGGCATCAAAAAGATATAAATGTCATGTAAGGATCATTCAGAGGAAGAAATTAATTAATGCAAGGTGACGAGTCATGACTTTAACACCCTGTCAGTGACCATTTTCATTTGCCTTTTTCTAAAGCACTGAAATAACCTGGTATGTAGTTACTTACCACTAAGGAATGGGTAGGTAGAATGAGGAGTTAGAATACAAGAGGTTGGGCTTGGGAAAGAAGTCAAAATAAACGTTAACACCCTCCCCTTCCTTCAGACATCCACTCAAGAATTGAATTCTTTCATGCTTCATGAAGCTAAAGAATATTTATTGTCGCAGTATGTAATTCCATGGCTAGAGGAGGGGTGAAGTGGTATAGAAGGTGATCTCATGTTTCACAGATGTTGATTTCACGTTCCCACCTGGTAACAGCCTAGGGGTCTGAGCATAAAGATGCAAGTCAAAACATAGAAAGGTACACAGTAACATCTCCCAGGCCCAGCCAGGGACTTGTAAAAACTCCAAAATTCTTTCCAGCGGCTAAATAAACATCTTTTCTCCTATTTGCACTTTCTTTTTTCCATTTACTGAGATTTGGAAACAGCTACATAAGTTCTGATTGCAGAAAAGTACCAAGTATGAAAAACAAATATTTCATCTAAAAACTAAATTATATTATAATAAATTCTAGTTTCTATATGTTTTATTTAAACAAAAGGGGTGGATAAAAAAGGAAGATTTTTAAGTTGCGAGTAATGAACATAATAAATGACATATTTCTCCAGATAAATCCCTGGCTCTTTTCCAGGATACGATAGAAATCCATTCAAAATGCACAGAGACCTCCACAGCCCAGTGCACAAATTTCCACAGAATTCCAAGGAGAGGAGAATTGGAACAAGGGTTCCACATAAGACTACTCAGTCAATTTTGCAGACCACATTTTAAACAATTGTAAGATTAATTTCATTCCATCTTCCAGACTCTTTACACAACTTGGAAGCAAGAAAAACATTGTCATTTCATAAGGATAATAACTCACAAACAAGGCTGTAAAGGGTGGAGTAGAGTAGAGGGGGTTTGGGGGTTGGGAGACAAAGTTTTAGTTATAATCTTTTAGGGAAAATCAGAGGAATTTCAAATCAAGTTGCTCCACTAGACTGCAAAAGCAGTCTGGAATCTTAGGCAGATGCAAAAGGAATAAAGCGAACGTGGAGGGGGAAAAAGTCCGATAAAGTTTCTGGCTAGAATACAAGAGACGTATCATTACCATATGATCTAATGTGGGTGTCAGCTGGATTGTGCTCACTGAGGGAAACCTTGTTTTTTAACTGTGCTATGGAGTAGAAGCAGGAGGCTTTCACCCCAGTGACAGTCACAGAGCAGCACTTACCCCTCCTTTCCACACCTGCAGACTCTTTTGCTTGGGCTGAATATTTAGTGTAATTACATCTCAGCTTTGAGGGTTCCTGTGACAAATAACCGGATTAAAAGGTATGGCTTTCAATAATTGTCCTGAAATGTGCTACAGGCTAATAAAACTCCAGTCAAGTGGAGAGCAGAAGGAAATACTTGGTGAGAGAAAGAAATGAGAAAGAAATTTTGCTAAACTTTTAATAATCTTTATGCAACCTTTAAAACAAGCCTTGCTTGAAAACAGAAGTTAAATGGTAAAAAATGGTTGAGTGCATTGTTTTTAGTGCTTTCTCTTCTGTTTTCGCAAAGATGCTTATTAAAAACTGTAACCTAACACCATAGCTATGTATATTGATGTTTTTACATTTGTACTAATGAAATGCTTAGCTCTTTAAGAATTGCTAACAGCAAACTACTCGAAACTATCAGACTATTTGTATCTACAGTGTTTGAGAATTTGTTCTCTTCCTGAATTCTTGTATAGTTTGTGAATCTTTAGAACCCCAGGAAATGAACTCTGTGTCTGTAGAGACATAATGCATATTTCTGCAACACCAGAAATGAATAGGAGTTAGGGAGGTGAAAATAAATACAAAAATTATTTATGTTAAAGACCTGTACTCTTACAGTTACATAATTCCTTGAATATAAGTATCACTGTCAGTCTTTTCAAAGCAAATGGAATTTTATTATAAAAAATATTTACTATGAGAGCGGGGGTTAATTACCTTTCTAACTTTAAGCAGAGTAACCTGATCAGCACTGGTTAAGTGGGCTACCAGTAATATAAATGCCTGTGGCTTTTTCTTCCTCTGTTTTTTTTTTTTTTTTATTTAAAAAAAAAAAAAAAAAGGCAAATACTTTTTATAGTAGCAGTTGTTTGGACAAATGCTGCTTTGGTTGTTTTCTTTTACTTATTTCCATTATTACAGAAGTTTTGAAATCATCGAGTGCTGGAGGATTTTAATTGTGTTCTGTATGTGCAAATTCACATGCAACTTAAGGGTTAAATTTTGATTTGAAAGTCATAGCAAAAGTATAAATGTCATTATACAAATATACATCTGAATGACATAGGAGCCAGAAAACATTATTTTTGATAAAGACATTATAAACTACAACAACTCTCATTAGTGGAATAGTGCGACCTTGCATAAAATTTGAAAGTAGTTTCCACAAAATGTAAAATTGTGTCACCTCAGTTTCTAGCTTTTTTGGTTTGAATATAGACAGCCGCTTTTTTGTGTGTTCTGTGATTTATTAGAGAAGCAAAATTATATTGAAGTAATAATGAATATCAACAGCAAACATTAATTTCTCTCACATGCTGGGTCTTCAAGTATTATGATCTTAATTTAAAATGTAATTTCCTGGGAGAATATTTAAAAAATTGGGGGTATGTTATTTTTCCCAAAACATGCAGAGCTAAAATGCACACACACACACACACACACACACATGCAAACACACACATGTGCACACACACATGCACATACACATGCACAAACACACAGACACACTGATACACAAATACTCACAAATACACATATGCACAAATACAAGTGCCTACAAATGGAAATTATATTAAAGCTGTACACAGCCTTAATCTAAGGGAAGAACATGCAGAGAATTTATGCCATTTTAACAAGGGTAAACAAATATAAATAACGACACTATTCCTCTGAACTGGTGCTCAGCATTTCCTTTTTTGGGTTATTAGTGAAACCACCAGGCATTTTCTGCTCTGGAAGGAAAGATTATAAAGAGACATCTGCAATAACTCTTTATTAAATCTGCAATCACTTTACTTCATTTTTTTCTAAAATTCTAAGACTTTAAAATGCAAAGCTAGCAAACTTGTGGTAAACTGTAAACATCTTATTTTAATGTGAAACAGATAGAAAACATCTCCTTTACATCAATCCTAGCAAACACTGACAAACACAATAGTCTCTTCTTAAAGAGAAACTCAGTAACTGAGTGGGAAGGGCTCCCAAGGAAACCTTGATATTAAACTTGGGGAAGCTTTGTCAGTAATAATCATTATGATCTAATTGAAAAATCATTCTATTTGTGTGTGCTGTTCTAGACATATTTTAATATTAAATATAAATTAAGAACGAAAGGGGAATGTCCTTATTTGAAAAACATTTGCTTCCTTCCTAGTGAATCATGCAAAACTTGTAGAAAATACATTGAGGTTATCTGTCCAAAATTTTGTTTTTCTTTTTTTATTTGGATGATTATTTTTGGAGAGACTGATTAAAAATAGTTCCTGGGTTGGAGAGATGGCCTAGTGGTTAAGAGCGCCGACTGCTCTTGCAAAGGACCCAGGTTCGATACCCACCACCCACATGGTGGCTGAAAACTGTCTTTAACTCCAATTCCAGGGGAATCCAACACCCTCTTCTGACCTCCGCGGCATTTCATGACACGGGTGCACAAACCTACCTGCAGACAGTACATTCATACACATACGAAAATAAATAAAATAAATAAAAAATAAAAAAAATTAAAAATAGTTCCTTTATTGTAGTGTACATATATATAGCCTTCATATATATTTTTCTAAGTGTGTAATTCTAAGTAGATATCACCTATAATATGATAATATGAATGAATGCTAACACTTATAAGAATTAAAATGAGATTTTAAAATATATCTTAAAAATAGATTACTTCTTCTCTAGGCACCAACTATATTTTGTTATTCATAATGGCCATTTGGAGTTATTCAATTCCTATCTAAATAGAATTTTTTAAAAATACAATTGTATATTTTAAAGCATAAGAGTGATAGGTTTCTTGGAACAAACGGAATACATTGTATTGCTAATAAACTGATCATCAGTTGAGTCATGTGTGTTCAAAATATTATGCAACGCGTGGGTACAGAACAAGAAATAATAAGGCACGCCCTGAAGGAGAAAATCAGCTAGTGTAGGGGACTGAGTTTGCATGCAAACCACATTATAATGTAATGTGATAAGTTCATTAAAAGAGGTCAGAGCAACGTTCTTGTGATCACGGAAGAGACACAGAGCAACATCCTGCCTGGATGATCTGGGAATACAGAAGGAAAATCCAGTATCTCATGTAATCACGCCAACTTTCTCATAAGGTAAGAAATCTAAGCGGCAAGTGGGTCTGAGTGTCAGGGTTGAAGTCGAATCTGGAGGGAGAGAAAAAAATGAAGAGAATTGTAGCTACAAATATGAATTCACACCAAATTCGGAATGGCTTCTTGTGCAGCTCAGGGAATATGCATATCACTGGCAAGTCATGAGATGTCAACTAATGGTGGCATAGAGATTAACAAGGTGAAGCCCAAGTTTAGAGCATGACTTAGACAGAAGAGTGGAAGTTGACCTGGATTAAGAATAAGAATGTTCATGGCAGAAATGAGGTGGAGGCCACAATGGCAATGCAAGGAGAGGTGAGGGACTATAGAGCAAGGAAATCAAAGTAGGATGCAGGGATAAATATGACCTGTAGAGGTGCCTCTAAGGCAGGGGTTGGAGAACTTTCAGTGCGTAGTCACTATACTCTGAGTATATTTTATTTGACTATGCACTGGGCTCTGCTGAGCAAGTATGGACCATCCCAACATCATTTATAATTGAAAACCACCTGGGCAGTGATGTGGATACAACAGTTGATCAACTTAATTCTGACCTCAAAATGAAACAAGCAGGCTTAAGTGGTGTTTGGATTTCTTTGGTAAGCCAATGTCTTCACAAATGTCTGTGATTATCTTTGTCACTTTTCTGATACACTTTTGAATGCTTGACAGCATTCAAACAACAAATACTATTTTTTACTCTGTTCTCTGGGCCCGTTCTGCTTTGGGATATTCTGTAAGAAATAACACAAGGACTAAGTGACAAACTTGTTCTTGAACCTTTCATTTGTTTTCCAGGTTCCCAGGTTGTGGAAATACATTCAATAAATCATGAAGGCAACTATCATCTTCCTCTTGCTTGCACAAGTCTCCTGGGGTGGACCATTTCAACAGAGGGGATTATTTGACTTCATGCTAGAAGAAGAGGCTTCTGGGCTAGCTCCTGATGAGCGGGTTGTTGGTCCAACTCCACCAGAACTACCAGACGTGGATCTCATGGGACCTGTGTGTCCCTTCCGGTGCCAATGCCATCTTCGAGTGGTACAGTGCTCTGATTTGGGTAAGTGGGGTGAGCCAGGCTCTTCGCCTGCACTGAACCTTGTGATTTTTTTTTTTTTTTTTTTTTTTTTTTTTTTTTTTTTTTTTTTTTTTTTTTATGAAACTGCTTCCCTGAGTGCTTTGCATCTCCAGGTTTGATCTCTGCAACTCTGAAGGCAAAAGACTGTGCCACCTAATGAGGAGTGATAAGCAGAGCCAGTCTGGGATGGGAGCTTTGAGATGAGGGAATTTTGCCCCCCCCCCCCCGCGCCTACCACCTTTCTTGAAGTCTGTTCTACCACTTTGCAGTTTGGACCAAATCATTAAAAAACATCATTCTGACCTTAATTAATCTCAATCTTTGGCAAAGTAAAAATTATAACAAACCATTGTCTTACACTCTGTTTCCAAAGGAGTGGTTCTCTTAATTCTTAATTTGTTTTCTTGAACCGTTTGATATTAAGAAAGCTTGGACAGTCTGTAATCTCGACAGGGTCCAGACAACAGATATGGAGCATTATTAACTTCTAAATTATCCAGTTATCAGAAGCAAAACAAGGTAGATTGTAAAACAGAAATTGATCTTGCAGATACCTAAATGCTCCCTTCGTTCTCAGGCCCGAGTGACCCCTTTACCCTTAGCATTCTTTATCCCAGCTGATTGTGTTTTGAAAAAGGTTTGAAGTAACTATTTGCAGCTAAAGTACAATATAACTATCTGATAAAATCTTGGGCCCTGAAACTCAGTCTAAGACCCCAAAGGCAGCTGATTTAGCTCTTAAAAAATTGGCCTGGAAATTCCAAGACCACATGGTTAGAAGATAAATCTCCTGGAAATTTGAAGGCTCAACAGTTGGGCGAAAGGGCAATGAACACAGTTCACAAGTGAGCTGATCTCATTTCTCCTTCCTTGTTTGTATATTTTCTTATTGGCTAGAAAAAAAAAAAAAAAAAAAAGGAAGCATAGGATAAGCATTCTACCATGTTTACTTCCTCATGGAAGAAACCCCTCAACAGAAGTAGTTGCTTCTTTCAGAAGCCCTGTATTTCCTCTGGAGATAATGCTAGCAACATTTTAAAGAGAAATAACACTGTTTTATAATGAGGGTATGCTGTTAGCCGGGCATTGTGGCACACGCCTTTAATCCTAGCACTTGGGAGGCAGAGGCAGGTGAATCTTTGTGAGTTCAAGGCCAACCTGGTCTACAGAGTGAGTTCCAGGACAGCTGGGGCTACAGGGAGACCCTGTCTTGAAAAAGACCAAAAAAAAAAAAAAAAAGAAACAATGAGGATATGCTGCACAGAACAACCTCAGACAAATGTGCAATACCAATGACTGAAAACCAGTTGAGATAGCTTCTAGGCTGGCATAAACTGTATCGACATTTACAATGCCAAAAGTGTAGGTGAGTGTAGATGTGTAGATGAAAACTTTCAAAAGGCTATAGTTAATTGCATTAGTTCCTTCATTCATTCATTCAGTAAATATACTTAAATGCTGTAGACCAATGGCATTCTGGGTTTTAGAAGGACAGCAGGAGGAAGACGATTATCCCCTTGCAATCTTCTACTGTACTGTTGCTGAAAGCCTCTTTTTGCATTTTCTGTTCAAAGAAACAAAGACTGGATCACTACCAAATATCCAGAAACTTCTATAAGCATCTAGAGATGACATGCATTTTTTGTCTTTATATTTTTGAGACAGGGTCTCCCTTTAGTCCCAGCTGGCCTGGAACTCGCTATGTAGACCAGGCTGGCCTTGAATTTACAGAGATCCACTTCCCTCTGGCTCCTGGATGCTGGGATTAAAGGCATTCACCACCATGCCCTCCAGGCATAACCTGAATTTTTATCTTTTGTAGAAAAATATTGGATAGAGAAAAATTGAACAAAAAAGTGTGATAAACATACTGGTGGTAAACTTGCTGTTTGCTTAAATTGCCAAGTTCTCAAGAAATGTAACAAAAGTTAAATTTCTCTCTCTCCCTCTCCTTCTGTCTTTGGTACTGGGGATAGAAACCTAAAGCCTAGACACATATGTTTCCACTGAGGTGTACTCCCACTCCTATTGAGCCTTGATATTTGCATCTGTAGAGATTTCCTTGAATTTGTGAGGACCTGGCTCAAAAAAGGGCTCAGTGCTTTCCATGATTATAGAATCAAAGTGTATGGCGGGGTCGTTCATAGCTGAACTTATTTTTTTTACTCATGACCCCTAATAATATAAACATGGAGGATGAATTCAATAAGGAATAATGCAATATATATAGTTTGGGATGGAAAATGTGAATTACTCTCTGTCTTAATAGATAATGTTTTCTTTAGGATTAGCTGAGGCAGAAGAACTGAACTGCAAAGCTCAAAGACGACACATTTTGTCAGCATTGTGTAAATACTGTTTAATATAAACAGACCTTTTTATTACACTGTTTGACTCTTTTTATCCCTAAGGGTTATTTGTGCTAAACATAAACAATATCATTTCTTAAACAGCTCTTTTAAAGAAGAAAAATGAAAAGTGAGAATTGAAAACTGAATCATTTTTTCTAAAGGAAAAGTTAAGACTCTGGGAGATGCATTGACTTTTTAGCCCTAGTTCCAAATTTTAGAGTAATGTTATAATATGCTTATGACTGGAGGACAGGGAAAGTAAACATGAATTTGCCAGAGACAGTGATCAGATTGTTGTGCAGACTTCCCTGCAATTTAACTTGTGATTTGAACCAGTGTTTAATGTGGAACTTGTATCTTCTCTTCTAGCTTTATCCTCTTCAGTGATAAAAGAATTCACTTGACCATATTATTCATAAAATAACTGAGTAGCAAGTGCAGTATCAATGATGAAACAACTCACTCAACCATATTGCTCATAAAAATAATTGAGTAGCAAATACAGTATCAATGAATTAAGATATCTATGTGATATCTTAAAGCAATAAACCAAAATACACTCATCCTTTCTATATTTATTCTTGCCAAATCATGGTTATGTAAAAGTTGTATATACTGTGCATGCCATTTGGTATTTTGATGCATGTATTCCTGAATGATGTTTAAATCAGTTAAACATACCTATCTACTAAAATATTTGTTACTTCTTTATAAAAAATCCTTCTAGTCTTCCAAAATATTCAGTACACTATAGCTTTCTAATTATATCTCATCCCTCTGTAACTGTACTTGGTGATGATGGATCATCAAATTTACCTTACCAACCTCATTCTTCCCAAACTCTGGTCATCACCATTCTGCTTTCAATGTCTATGAGATCAACTTTTTATATTCAATATATGAGTGAGATCATACCGTACTTTTATTTCCCTTAACACAACAATTTCCAGCTCCATCCATGTTATTGCAAATGACAGGATTTCATTTCTTTTGATGAGTAGTTTCCTCTTGTGTATATGCAGCACAATTTCTTTAACCATTCATCAGTTAACTCACAATAAATGAATAGTATTGGATCAAATTTTAAAGCTTTGGTCTAGTAAGTGGAACAATAAATTGAGTTAAGAGACAGACTACATATTGAGAGAACACAGCTGCAAAAATTACTTCTCATAATTTACACAACTGTTAAAAGGTTAATTCCAAAATATATAAGGAACTCCAAAAACTTACTAGCATAAAACAAACAAAACAAAAATGAGTAAGAAATATTGCTAGACAGAGGCCTTGTTTAGAAAAGCTATCACGGGGCTGGAGAGATGGCCTAGCGGTTAAGAGCACCGACCGCTCTTACAGAGGACCCGGGTTTGATCCCCAGCACCCACATGGCGGCCAAGAACCGTCTGAAACTCCAGTTCCAGGAGAACTCCAGTTCCAGGGGAATCCGACACCCTCTTCTGACCTCCGCGGCATTGCACGACACGGGTGCACAGACTTGCATGCAGACAGTACATTCATACACATACAGAAATAAATAAAATTAATAAAAAAAATTAAAAAAAAAAAAGAAAAGAAAATCTATCACACAGCCTAGACAATTCCAGCTCAGGGGTATAACAACACCAACTGCTAGACAGAAGATTGCAGTCTTGGGGTTTTAGCCCAGACTGGACTTTCGTGACCATTGCTATATTAATATTTGATTTCCAATGCATGAGAAACCTTAACTGAGAACATTCTGATCCTTTTTCAGATTTCTTATTTTAATCCATAAGCCAAATGAAAGTATCTATAACCTGCCTTGTTTGAGGGTCATTCAGCAATAGTAACAGTAACAATTTAAAACTGACAACTAGAAGGACAAAACTAGCCACACTTCAAAGAATCTGGGACTCCAGAGTGTGTATCCCTGGATAGGACCCCTATATTAAACCTCACCCATCCACAGCTCAGAGATCATTGTGAAAGGGAGCAGAAGGATCGTAAAACCATGGCTTGTGTACTAATGTAGAGAAGCAGTGACTGTAAGCTTTAACATGTGAACTTGTAGCAATGTTGAAATCAGACACAGGACCCATGCCAACTCAGAGAAGTTCTCAGAGTGGAGCAAGGGAAATGGATGTGGGACTGACCCTGGACTGAGAACTACAAGGGACTGGTTACTGCTAAGTAAGGAAGAGTATGCCTTATCTAAGATTTCTAGGTGTTCTGAGTAGACTCCAGTGGATGAATTTGCATGGGAGGATATGTGGGTTCAAGAGCTTGAGTGGATCGGGCTTAGCTTGGATGTTGTAATGCATGAGTTCTGATAGGGGGGTTGGACCATTGGGGGGGACTTGGTATAATTGGGAACCATTGTATGAGATGTACAAATGCTAAAAAATAAAGTAAAATGATCTAAGTACAGAATCCTTACAAGTTATATGAATGACCAATGAGGACATGGAATACTCCTGATTATCACTCATCATCAGGGAAATGCAAACTGAAACCACAGTAAGATATCTCCTTACAGCTGTACAGTCTTATGAAATAAAGCAAAGACAATAAGTGGTGATGAGAATTTGGAGAAAAGGGAGTCTTTTACTATCCCGGGTGGGAAAGGAAATGAATTCAGCCATTAGTCAAAACAGCATAGAGACTCCTTCAAGCCATAAAAACAGAACAATATTATCCAGATGTTCTGTTGATGTACATATGTCAGGAGACATCTCTCCATTCATGCTCAGTGTAGCACTGTTACAAAGTCAAGAAATGCAAAGAACAGATAAGAGAAAAGATGGGTCAACAGGTAAGTGTAGCTCCCACATTCTTTGAAACCATGATATTTTGATTTTGATCTGATGCTCTATATAATATGCTTTGTATCTTGAAGGAAGATTGTATCTTTTGTTATAGATTCCTTGGTTTAGCTATTTATGCTGGGATCCAGCGTCAACAAAGGCATCAATTGGTAATAATTTACATCTCACTGCTAAAATAGGTTGCAGTCTTGAAAAAGTCACATAAGGGGGCTGGAGAGATGGCCTAGCGGTTAAGAGTGCCGACTGCTCTTGCAGAGGACCCGGGTTCAATCCTCAGCACCCACATGGCGGCTAAGAACCATCTTTAACTCCAGTTCCAGGGGAATCCGACGCCCTCTTCTGACCTCTGTGGTATTGCATGACACGGGTGCACAAATCTACATGCAGACAGTACATTCATACACATAAAAAATAAATAAAATTGGGGCTGAAGAGATGGCCTAGCGTGTAAGAGCGCTGACCGCTCTTACAGAGGACCCGGGTTCGATCCCCAGCAACCACATGGTGGCCCAGAACCGTCTGAAACTCCAATTCCAGGAGAAATCCAGTACCAGGGGAATCCGATACCCTCTTCTGACCTCCACGGCATTGCACGACACGGGTGCACAAACTTGCATGCAGACAGTACATTCATACACATACAGAAATAAATAAAATTAATAAAAAAATAAAAATAAATAAATAAAATTAAAAAGTCACATAAACACAAGCTTTGTCTTATATCTAGTTTTTGAAATTAAAGTAACAATTATGTACTTCTCATAATCAATTTTGAAAAGTATTTAAATAGAGTTTACTATACTTTAAAAGTGGGAAAACCTTTGGTTATATAGTTAAATAGTCTTAAACTGAAAACCTATTTTACCATCTCCTATATGTAAATTTTAAACTTTCAGAATTTTGTTTTCTCATTTAATAAATGGTCATATATTTTATTTCAACAACAATGGAAATATACATAAGCATGCTTATCATGGTAACCTTTTTTCTGTTTTTGAAACAGGGTCTCCCTGTACCCCCAGCTAGCCTGAAACTGGCTCTGTAGACTGAGCTGAACTTGAACTCACAGAGTTCTGCCTGCCTCTGCCTCCCGAGTACTGAGATGGTTGCTAGTTGCCACATGAGTGATGAGAACTGACACCCGTGACCTGGATCATAGAGCCATATTTCCAGCCACAGTTTCTTTTATTTTTATTTATTTATTTTTATTGATGCTTTGTGTATTTCATACATCATTTTCCGATTCAGTTCAGGCATATTTCCCTTTCCCTCCCCCCCCCCCACCCCATCCCAGATCATGCATTCTGCCATAACTGTCTTGCATCTTTCTCTCAGTTTTTTTTTCATTTTTTAGCAATAAGTAATAATTTATGAGTACAAGCATCCTTCATGTAAAAACAATTTGCAGGCTGTTGTGCCCAAACCCCCACAGCCCACTTTCTTGATTTACTATACCAGAGCATGCTGTGTGTCTTGGGAAACTGATTGGCTGGAAGCAACTCTTACAGAGGAGGCAAATAAATGGTTAGACTTCTTATATGAAACCAATCCAAGAAACCAAAGCAGCTGTTTTGTAGAGGAACAGCCAGAATAGCAGAAATATATGTGCCTTTGTAGATTATGTCTGGATCTACAACAGCAATAACATGGTAGTTTTAGATGCATCAGAAGGGGATTTCCTCAAAGTAAGCTACAGGAATTGGATTTTGCATCCAGGATCCCCAATGGATTGTCTCCTTTTGCAATGGGAAGAGGTAGAGTACAAAGTGTTCTCACTAGGCAATAATATGCCCCAGATGACGAAGACCTGTGACTCAAATCACAGGGTTAAAGTTGGGGAGAAGAAAAATGTTTACTAGACTGCCAACAAAATTCTGTTGACCTGCTTGAGAACAGACATAGCCCTGGCTTTCTCCGTGGGACTATGGGGAGGATTAAGACAACTATGTTAGATCTAGGCAGTATTCAGCCTACAGTTGTGATGTACCCTTGTTTGGGAAGATATTCTGGTTCCTGAGGACAGGATGGAAATAGGTTACCTGGAGCAGCAATTCCCTGTATAAAAGAGGAGACTTCTGAGACCCTTCCTTCAAAAGAATAACAAGAATGTTACATAATTACATAAAAATAAGGATAATGGAATTAAACCATTTTTTGTCCAGTCTCAGTAAAAACAGATATCCTTGTAGCACCTAGACTGGTGTTCAAGGTTTAGTTTCTCCAGGTTTAATCTGCTGACTGCCTTGTTCCACTGTTTATCTACTTTTGGGCATTTACTGCAGTCTTGACTTACCTTGATCATGGTATAATAGTAATATATGCATGCATACAATTGTGGAGTATCTTTTAATAACTCTATACATCTGCGTTATCAGAAAAGAGGTGTAGGGAGATCACATCTTTGTACCCCCATCCGCTCAACAATGTTCTATATGCATGCTATAAATATTTGATGAATGAATAAATTAGCATCTGTATGGATTGTGCTTTAATTAACAGCATTCTTCATGCTGTCAAGCTGAATGTGGGAAAGGGGATTTGAATGGGTACCAGAAGTCATAGATCTGTAATGCAACCTGGTGTCTTCCCTTTACAAAAGAAAATGAGACTGGGAAGTCTAAATCTCAAAGAGAAGAAAATAAGACAGAATTAAAGGAGGAAATCTTATGGTTCTGCAGGTTCGTCTAACTGATATCATTTTTTAAAGATTTACTTACTCTTATAATATATGAATGTGTGAGCCTGAGTATATGCATATGTACTATGAATACCCAAGTGCTGGGTAAGGCCAGAAGAGAGCATCAGATTCCTTCAAACTGGTGTTAAAGGCACTTGGGTGTCACCCAATGTGGGTGCTGGGAACTGAACCTGTATCCTCTGGTAAAGCAGCAAGTGTTTCTAACTGCTAAGCCATCTCCAACTGCCATTCTTGAAAAGGGAAAGAGGAAACATGCCCTCCAATACCAAACATCCTTCGTTGGGGTGGAAACTATTGGCCAAAAAATTTGAAGTAGAGGCATTTTATTAAGTGGCAGAAAGAAGTATAAAATTATGTTTGAAATAAAAGAATGACTCTCAGAGCTTGAACCCCTGCCACATGGCAGGAAAAATTAAGAAAAGGTGAGAAGCATGTTTTAGATGGATCATCTTGGCCTTTGTTGTGCCTGAATGCCATACTTCTGCTATTTACTAACAGAATAGTACTGTTCATCAGAAGGGGGGGAAGAGTATGTTTCTAGAGGAAGAAATAATTTGCTGGTAATGTCTTGAACAGAGTTTTATTCACTTTAATATATAATTTTATTTTAAAATTAATGAGTTCCTCCAGCACTCTGGAGGCAGAGGCAGGCAGATCTCTGTGAGTTCAAGGCCAGCCTGCTCTACAAAGTGAGTCCAGGCCAGCTGGGATTGCAGGAAAAGGCCAAAAAGAAAATAATGAATTCATTTTACCTAATTTGGGAGAACATTAAAAAATTTAATAATTTCAGTAGAAATAACATTTTTCTGAAAACATAGAATTATGTTGAGGTATGTTCATTGCAAAATGAATTTTTCCTTTGTTCCTGTGGATTATAGCTGAATTAGTATTAACCCCTATCCTCCAAAGCAGTTTATCAATAGTTTCATTTTGCTAATGACTTAAGATATAAGCAACCCACAGAGAGCTTTGAGGGCCTGTTGTTATTAATTTGTAGTCAGATATTATCAGAGAACAGAGTTGTGGGCAGGATAGCCTGGGCTGGACTCCAACATGTTGGGTTCTGTGACTATCACTTTGTGCTTCTCTGTCCTGTGAACTGCTATGGTCAGAAATGCCTCCTCAGTGGCCTTTCCTGATGGTAGCCATATGCAGACTGACTTCTACATCTGTTGGCTGCTCCCAGAGCAAGCTTCCAAGTAGAAACAAGTAGTAGATCTTCTTCCTTTCCAACCTGACCTCACTATACTTTTGGCTCATTAGAGACATCATAAAGCCATTCCAGATCTAAATGGAAGGTGTTGACCCTTGGAAAGGTTGCATAGGAGTTCCTAATGTGGAGTATGATGAAGTTCATTTAATACCATCTTTGGGAAATATCTGCATATTTACTAAGACTATTATATCTCTTTAACAAGAAATGTGAGCATAAACTACATATTAGATGGTGAAGGTCCACAGATTTTACAAGGCACTAATGAAGATCACTTTTTATTTTATTTTATTTTATTTTATTTTATTTTTTTATTAATGCATTGTGTATTTCATACATCATTTTCCAATTCAGTTCAGGCATATATCCCCTTCCCTTCCCCCCACCCGACCCCTACCCATCCCAGATCATGCATTCTGCCATAACTTTTCTGCATTCTTCTCTGTTTTTTTGTTTTGTTTTGTTTTCATTTTTTTTAACAATAAGTGATAATCTGTGAGTACAAGCATCCTTCATGTAAAACCAATTTGCGAGCAGTTGTGCCCAAACACACAGCTCATGGGTCCCACCATCCAGCAGGGAGAGCTTGTATGTTCAATCAAGTTGATCAAATGAGTGTCCAGTCTATATCGTTGTAGTTTCGCCATTCACCCCAATCGCAGCCCTTACATTCTACCATGCCCGGCCTCTTCCAGAGATTGTTCCCTAGGCTTAGGAAAGGGGCACAGGTGGATGAGAAGCAAAACAGTCTACTTTCTCTGGAGCTGTTGTCTTGGTCTCTAGTCAATTCTGGCTGTTTTCTTTCATGGGCTGCCAGCTTGTGCAGGCATAACCTTTCGATCCTATTAATGAAGCACATGCACTTAGATATATAGGTATTTAAACAGTATAATATATAGCCTTTCGATCCTGCTAATGAAGCACACTCAATTAGATATATAGGTATTTAAACAGTACTAATTGTTATGGTAGGTTACTTTGGTATAGACACAGATGTTTGGATGGTATGTTAATCCATGAATTACATTTTCTTCTGTTAAGTATGACAGGGTCTTCGTGTGGTTTATAACATCTCCTAACCATTAGAGGATGTAAGCTTGTGGCATCAGCCGTGGGTTATTCTCCAAGGAGAGCTAATAGCCAAATTAGATTTTGGGATATACAACATATGGTCGGCCACTGCTGCACAGTATTTCCAGGCAATTAAGGTGTAAGCTGGTGCTGACGGAGGATAGTCTTGCTTGACTCAAGGAGACCTATATTTGCTTTATTGGTTATGGCTTTGGAACACTCTCCTGGATTTCAGGGACCATCTGATACTTGCAAGTGGCGGTCTCACATACATCTTATCCATTGTAATGATCAGGTCTTCGAGCGAGGCTTATCGCCTCTATTCCTGCAGATATCCCAGTTTGGAGGCAAGGAGCCTTTTACCTTTTGTTGGGGCTTGGATCCCCTGGCCAACAACTCCTTGGTAGAAAATCCACTGTTGATGTCAGAGCTCCTGTTTAATATATTTTGCTTAAGTGCTAGCTTAAGGGACTTTAGTCATGTATATTTTGGTTCTGAATAGAGAATAATGCCTTTTCCCAGTTTCTATGTCCATTAGTCAATAAAGAAGGCAGTTTTAGCGATTTTACAAAGAAATACCTCTAAACAGCTAGCTTCCAATCTACTTGGCCCTAGCAGTTAAGAGCGCCAACTGCTCTTGTCAGGGGACCGGTTTTGCAATCCCCGAGCACCCACATGGCAGGCTGGAAAAATGTCTTAAACTCCATTTCCGGGGAATCTTGAAGATTAACTATTTTAAACATAATGACTGGCTTAAAGAATTCAAATAAATTACACTCCAGTGATACTTACAACGCTAACATCATACTTACTTAAACTACTTAAGATTGTAAAAAAATAGTCATATGTCTATGAATTTGTTTCCTATATAGAGTACCTTGGTTAAAGCAGTGTCACTTTAAAACACCTGATTCTTAGTTTTCTATAATTATATATGCAATAAAACCATAAATTAACTTTAAGCAATTAGACTGAATTAATTAATGGCAATAATACAGAGTTAGTGCAACCACGTATAAAGAATATGTGTTTAATTTTTATTTTTATTTTTCTTTTTTATTTTTTTTATTGGTGCTTCTGTACATTTCCATACATCATTTTCCAGATCATTCAGGCATATTTCCCTTTCCCTCCCCCCCACCCCCCCACCCCATCCCAGTCATGGCATTTTGCCATAACGTCCTGCATCTTTCCTCTCAGTTTTTTTTTTTCATTTTTTGCTATAAGTGATGGATCCATGAGTACAAGCATCCTTTCATATAAACCAATTTACAGGCTTTGGCCCCAAACCCCCACAGCCCCACCATCCAGACGGGTGGGGTTGTATGTTCAATCAAGTTGATCAAATGAGTGTCCAGACTACATTTGCTGTAGTTTCACCATCCACCCCAATCGCAGCCCTACATCTTACCATGCCCCCTCTTCCGCAGATTGTTCCCTAGGCCTTAGGAAAGGGGCACAGGTGGATGAGAAGCAAAACAGTCCACTCTCTCTGGAGCTGTTGTCTTGGACTCTGGTCAATTCTGGCTGTTTCCTTTCATGGGCTGACAGTTTGTCCAGGAATAACCTTTCGATCCTACTAATGAAGCACAAGCAGTTAGATATATAGGTATTTAAAGAGCACTAATAGTTATAGTTGGTTACTTTGTTATAGACACATATGTTTGGACGATATTTTTTAAATATCTAAAAAAACAAACAAGGTATTATAAATGTTTCCAAATGTTGTCACCTGCTTCATAAACTTTGAAGCTTAGCTTTAGTTCAAACAATGTTTAGGCACAAAAATGGTGCAAAGTTGTAAGGTATTTCCATCTCAGTTTATTTTAGATTTGGTGTTCTCTATGAGACTCTAGATGCTAACCTGGGGACCAGTCATCTGTAGTTAGAGGCCAAATTAATTCTGGTGTGAAAAGCTTTCAAACTATGACTTATATGTTATTTATTTGCAAAATACTGGAGTCTCTGTCTCCACTATTCAGGATTAAATTAACTAGAGGCAGCATTGGGGAGTAATCATCTGTTGGGAAGCAGGTGACAACTAAACTTCAGGCCTCTCTTCCTATCCACATGTGGACCTTTGTAGGTAAACTCTGAAGCCTTTGTACTTCATGGAGAAATTTTGACCACAACACTAGAAATGAATGACAGGAAAATGCAACCCAAGGTTACATGTTCACATGAAACGTCTGTGTTTGACCTATCCACAGAACAGATTACAGGTTGTAGGATAACATTCATTATAATTATCATTTACAGGAAAAAAAGGCTTAGGCACTAACCATCAGAAAAATAATTAGACCTTCCTAAGTTCTTTTCTTTATTAATACTAATGGTTAATGGTAATTGAGATCCTGCTCTGTATTATGGTAGTCAGTTGTTTTCTTGTACAGCTTATTGATTTCACACAAAATTTCTATGAAAAGCAGAGTCTGACTCTTCTTTGTGAGGCACTGAGAGCTTATGGAAATTACCACGTGGCCATAAAGATGAACTATTATTGAAACAAATAGTAAGCATATAAAAGAAATTATGGAGCTATATCGAATGTGCAAATTCTATAAAATAAATAAAAATGTTTTTGTATCTAACAAAATATTTTTGACAAGTTTCAATGGATTTCACTAAATCTTTTATACCCTTACCAACTTCTCTTTCAGATAATTTTGAATTAAATTACACACACATTATTTTATCTATAATATTTTATTTTATCAATAAAATTTTGTAATGTAGGATGAAATCAATAATGGAAATCTCAAGTAAAATAACATAACTAGATTACATATAAAAATAAGAATCACTCAATGTGTTCATTTCTAATGATTTTGCTTATTTGATACCTTGCTTTATTGAATTATGATCCAAGTGTAGTATACACTGCCTAGCTTGGATAGAGGGCATGGCTCAGCCAATGATTGAATTCAAGATGCTTAGCCTATGCTTCTCTACCGAGCTTAGCTCTCTTTCACTTTTTAAAATAACTTGTTTTTTTTAACTAAACTTTCACTAACTTTTCTTTGTGTTCCTTTGCAAGTGATTTGTTGAAAGAAATTTTTTTTCTTGGTTACAACTTTACTGTATCATTTCTGGCTTATCTTCTTTCAAGTTACATTCATTAATCAAATTCAAAATTATGTATGTTGGTTCTGATCAATATTGATCCTTGAATGCACATCTGTTTTCTATCTAGCAGCTTATAGTTGATATTCCCCTACAAGAAATATTTAACATGCAGAGAAATTATTACTCCAGATCAAGAGCCATGTGGGACAGAGAGGGAGTTTTCCTCAGACCTACATTTTACCAAAAGTGCTTTAAATTATTATTTCACAGTCACAAGAGGAATTATCAGACACAGATACTTGGAATGGCATAATTGATGCAAGATTCATTTGTAAACTGTGAATGAAGAATAAAATGACTCACTGTAGCCACTTGTGTCCCAATACCTTGGAGGAAAAAGAAAATATTAAAAAAAATCAGGTTGTGAAGAGAATTAAACACAATACTGCAGAAAAGGATCTCAGTGCCATGCTCCTGAACTTTTGACCTTGGAACTGAAAAGAAGCTGGTTTTTAAATTAATTGATCAGAAAGAAATCTGTGCACAAAACCCTCAAAACATATTTGTGATGAAAAATGATCATCCCTCTTTACCCTGGATTTTAGGATATTTTGCAAGCAAGGCCTCTAAAAGACAGCACTGTATGCCATAAGCTTGTAAGCCTGAGCCTCCTGTGAGTTTGGGGACAGGGGATCACTACTCCCCAGAGAAGGAAGGACAATGAAAGAGCTCTAAAAGATATTAGAAGTAAGAAGAAGTCAATTGGTGTTGTTTCACACGAAACACACATGTTAAGAACCCAAACGAGTGGCTAGGTATTAGCACACTATGCTTAAGCTGCAGTGCTAGTCACATATTTGAATGTGAATCAGGTACTTGTGGAATAGGGACTCAGACCGTTTGGTTTACTGGTCCACCTTTAACCATGTGACATCTTGAATGAGCCTCTTCTCTGGTCTTCTTTCTTCACTCATGGGAAAAGAGGATTTAGTTAGGTTAGAAATTCCCTTTTTCTGATTTTGTGGAGTGTTTTTTAGTGTTGTTTGTTTGTTTATCTATTTGAGACAGTGAGATAGGATCTCACTATGTAACCTTGGTTGGTCTGGAACTCTGAAAGATAGGTTTTGTTTGCCTCCTGAGTTCTGGGATTAAAGGCATGTACCACCATCCTGGCTAAATAAATATTTTAAATGTTAAACAAGTTCATTTAATAATACAGGTAAAATTAATCTTAACAAAATAAAAACAATCTGCCATCAGCTATCAAAATCATAATCATTTTAACGAGCTAGAGAGATGGCTCAGTGGTTAACAGCTCTGTCTGCTCTTGCATAGGACCTGGGTTCAGTTCTCTGCACCCAGATAAAAACTTTCTGTAACTCCAGTTCCAGGGGATTCGAAGCTCTCTTTGGACCTCTGTGGACACTGGACAACATGGGCGCACTTACTTACAGGCAGGCAATACATTCATACATATAAAAATAAAATAATAAACAAAATATTAAAACATCATTTTTAAAAGATGTTTAAAACCAGGAAAGAAAAAGGAAGCAGGGAATGATTTCATAATTGTGTGTGTGTGTGTGTGTGTGTGTGTGTGTGTGTGTGTGTGCATTGCAGGTGTTACCTTTTAGCAAAACTAACCAAATTAACATCTATTTTTCATATTTTAATATACTTTTACAGAAACTCAATAGTAGAGTATACAGGAAGCCATAGACTAGTTGGCATTTTAGGGTCCTATCTTTTGGGACATTCTTAGAACTCCTAACCTGGATAATTTACCCACTATACCTTTCCTATTCTTTGAAAATGCTGGTTAATTGCCCCAAACCTGTCTTGTCCTTGAACATATAGAATTGTATGGGGTCTGATAACAGAACAATTCTTGTTGGCAATACAGTTAATTTGACATACAGAAAAATCAAGTTTGAAGCCTGGAGGTTTATCTTTTACCACATTCTCCACTCATCACTAGATTTTGTTCATATAATTAAACCTTTTCTCAAAGTCGCCTGATGAAGAAAACTATCATACTGCTTACCAGCTTATGTGGAGTGATTTTTATAGCAGAACTTAAGTTATTTTATCTCTGTTGTGAAGTGAATAGGATAAAATACTTTTTAAAAGTTGAAAAACTATCTAGGGCCTAGAGAAATGGCTCAGTGGTTAGGAGGAGCAGCTGTCCTTGCAGAAGACCCAGCACTTGCATGGCAGGTAACAACCATCTGTAACTCTAGTTCTAGGGGATCCAACACCCTCTTCTGACGTCGTGTGCATTGTACAATATAGTGCACTTACACACAAGCAGGCAATGTACTCATACACATAAAATAATAAAAAATAACATATAAAATATGCAAAGCCATCTAAACACAAACCAGCAATAACAAACATTAATGTATGCTGCTTGTTAAATGGATAGAAATTTACTAGGAATTCAGAACACCTTAAATAACATTATTTTCATCTCTAAGGCATTTCTCCAAGAACTATCTTGTAAAATAATCACAGTTCCAAAGACAGTATTTTATAGTATAACTTGGCTTGATAATTTCTGACATAAAATTTTAGGAATGACAATATGATCAAAATTGTAAGCCGTTCAATCATTCTTACATATCGTGACTTCATTTCAGTTTGACATTGGCCAAATGCTAAGACAGTTGCTCCAACTTCAGTTTACCAGTACATAAAAGGAAACATAAGTGGAAATTATAATTTTGACATAAGAAAACAGAAAAGAAGTAATATTGAGAGGTGGTACTTTATCCCAAATGAAAGGAAATTGTGTCTTTTCTTGGTTGGATCATACTAATTATCAAAGAATTGGCAAACGTCTACCCCTCTAATTGCATGCAATTAGCAAATTGACATTTCTGAAAATGGCAGTGATTTGGATTGTAGAGTGCATGGAGTTCCCTCCTACAAGACAGCTGGTCTGGCAGTTTACCTCTCCTTGCTGAAAATGCTTTATTCTTGCAATTTCTCTGAGAACAATGTCTGTAATGAATTCTATATTTTTAGCATATATTGATGTCAGTTGACAAGCACTGAATCTTGATACTGAACTTTATGAATATACTGGTGATTGATATGAACAGTATTTCTCCTTCTGTCATTAGAGTAGATTTGTGAAAAACAATAACTTAAAAATAAGTGATTTCACATATGATTCACTTAATTTTCATGGAAGAAAGAGATTCGTGATGTGTTTATCATGTGTTTTCTAAGTATATGCTCACTAATGTCTCAAAATCAGAATGGTATCTTCTCAATATTGTAGTTATTACACTTCCTTGTGGTTTTATTTTTAATTGAAAGCTATAGAGTAAATTACATATTTCATGAGTTATAATTCCATGTGGATAATGGCTTTTCCCTCAACAAAGCATTATCGGATGAATCAAAGAAAGATCTTTTGTGCTTTAAGTTTCATATGATAAAAAACTTGTTTCTACCACAAATTGAAAAAAACATTAAAATTTCTTTATGTCATCTTTAAATATAGAAATAAACCCTTATATGAGTTGAGAGAATTTCAAGGTTTGGTTTACAAGCTTCATTTATTTGTGTGTACCTGTGTTTATGCTTGAGTACCACACAGATGCAGATGTCTTCTGAGCTAGAAGAAGGTGTCTGATTCCCTGGAGCTGGAGTTACAGGCAGTTATGAGGCACTTGATGTGGGTGCAGAGAACTGAACCTCAGTCTTCTGTAAGAGCAACACACACTTTTAAATGCTGAGGCATCTCTCCAGTCCCAAATTTTCATACAATTAATTTTACAGAAATAATACTGTCAAATTAATTTTGTTTTATTCTATTTAACCATACATCCATTTGTAATAGACTTAACTAAAATCGATAGTGTTAAAATGAAAAGAATTACTCTTCCAAAATTTAGATGAATTTTTAAATTGTTCCATCAACACCTTGCTTAATAGAAGTTTAAATAATTTTAAATTCAAGTGTGTCTTTCTGATAGTGTTAGATGTATCAAAAACAGTTTAAGAGCTGACAATTAGCTGAGCTGAATGTGGTGCCCTGCCTTTTATCCCAGCACTCAGGAGGCAGATGCAGGTGGATCTCTGTGAGATTGGGGGGAGCCTGGTGTGCATAGGGAATTCCATGCCAGCTTGATTCAGCTGAAGGACTTCATTGATAGAGTATTTTTTATACACTTACACATTATAGACTTAAAATTCACTGCTACCAAATACAAAAACATCTGTCATCTGTCGAAGCGTAGTATGTAATGAGAGATTTAAACCACACAAAAATAGAATTTTCTCTTATGCAGAAAAATAATTATATAGGAAATATTATTTTGATTTAATAACTAAGGAAAAATAATCCTTGGATTTTTTGAAAGATGAAACCAACATTTTAAACTAAAACTGATGTAATTCATGGAAGAAACTATAATACTGACAAAACTATCACTGCAATCTTGACTTCTTTGTAAATGCTTATTTTGTAAACTGGACAAATTTTTTTTTAATTTTTATTTAATTTGTGTGTGTGTGAATGTACTGTCTGCATGTAGGTTTGTGCACCCGTGTCATGCAATGCCGCGGAGGTCAGAAGAGGGCGTCAGATTCCCCTGGAACTGGAGTCAAAGACAGTTCTCTGCTGCCATGTGGGTGCTGGGGATAGAACCTGGGTCCTCTGCAAGAGCAGTCAGCGCTCTTAACCGCTAGGCCATCTCTCCAGCCCAGCTGGACAAATTTTTAATCCCAGCACTTAGAAGGCTGAGGCAGGAGGATTGCACATATACAGACCACATGGGCTATATAGTGAAACTTTATCTCAAAATTTAATAATTAATAAATAGGCCTTTAATCTCAGCAGTGGAGAAGGAGAGGCAGGCAGATCTCTGTGATACTGAGGCCAGCCTGGTCTACAGAGCAAGTTCCAGGGCATTTGAGAGTATAGGGAAACCTTGTTTCAGAGAAGAGAAAATGAAAAAAAAAAAACCCTAAACTGCAATCCACAATTATTTATAAACAAGAGCACTTTGCGATTCTATAGTCATGAATTCCTTTTTTACAGATTGTGCATTCCTTTTACTCTTATGCTAGGTTTGGACAAAGTTCCCAGGGACCTTCCACCAGACACAACCCTACTGGACCTGCAAAACAACAAAATAACTGAAATCAAAGATGAGGACTTTAAGAACCTGAAGAACCTGCACGTAAGAATTATTTTATTTATTTTATATTATGAAATATAACAAGATATGACTCAAGCTTTAAAAAAAAAAACAAACCCAATAAGACCAAAATTAGTCAGGATGATTAAACAACACATCTCAGAGTATCAAATTCTGTTCTTGGAGATGGTAGTTAAACACAGGCACATATTAAGAAACCACTAAAAATAATACAACCAGTGTTCCTTCATATAATTTGTATCTTATCAGTATTTGCTTAAAATATGTATATATTAATCTATGTTCATATTTTCATGAGTAAATATATGTACTACCTCAATTAGGTTGTACTTTATTAAATAAAACACAAATATACATTGATCATAGTATTCTTTCATGTTCCTATGTATTTATTCTCTCTCATGACTTCTGAATCACTTGTTACTAACAGAATAAGGAGTAATCATCCATATATTGTTTAGTTAATGCAATTCCACACATGTACATATTTACGGCTTTCTGCTTAAGGTTATACATGCTGTATTATTTTCTTAATTTCACTTTTCTTTACTATAGTACCCAACATAATGGTCAGGAATCCATCAGAGAAGAGATGGCACTTTCAAAAGGGTTTCCAGCCCCATGTGGTGGCACACGCCTTTAATCCTAGCACTTGGGAGGCAGAGGCAGGTGAATCTTTGTGAGTTCAAGGCCAGCCTGGTCTACAGAGTGAGTTCTAGGACAGCTGGTGCTACAGGGAGATCCTGTCTCAAAAAGACCAAAAAATAAAATAAAATAACAAAAGGGTTTCCAGGAGGACACCTCACTGAAGGGAATGTTCATCATGGGGTCTGGGATCTGGGAAGTAACAGGCATTGAGAAGCATTCATACTTTAACTTGTGGGTATGAGAAGCCCAGGCATATTGTTAGAAGATCTTGTGCCCTGATTTCCCACGATGGTCTCTGTGACTAAATCTCCTTAGAGGGCAGTGAAGGCAGTAGATTGAGATGAGATCAACTTCCATGGTCACAGAGAGGTAGCACAGAAGACATGAGCATTGATGTAGTGAGGAACGGACAGTGAGGAACTCAGTCAAATAGAGTTAAGCTTTCTAAGGCACCCTTTTGTGAGAGTAAACAGCACATCTGTTCACAAGGTACTGGGATCACCCATCCATCATATTTGTCCATTCTTCAGCTTCAATCTTGTGAGATACACATTGTACTTCCCTCTTTAAATATCATAACACATTTAATATAAATAAGTTAGATATCAATGTCTAAAACACATCTGCTATGAAAATTTCAGAGTATGGGCTTGTCCACTATTGAAATTCTGGCTATGATGCTTGACAAGGCATCAACAATGCCACAGGGGAGCAGGAGAGATGGCTTAGTGTTGACAATCCCCCGGGCCTGCTGGGGAATTTCGGGGTCCGACTGAAGAAGGAATGGGGGTGAGAGGTGCAGAGTCAAAACACAGACCCTGGGAATCGGGTGAATGCAGACAGCGGGCGAGTTTATTGGGGGCAGGGTTAGGGGTTGTGTACTGTTCGCGTTCCTGCTCTCCTCTTGTCTTCTGATTGGCCCAGATCTGCAACGCTGCTTGTATGGTCTCACCTGCCTAGGGCAGGTTATGTTGATGAGGGACACGCTCTGTGCATTCGTAATTCTCAGCCTACTGGCTATAATACAGCTTAGTACTAAGAGCAGTTGATGTTCTTGTTGAAGCCTTGAATTAGATTCTATGTAACCACACTACACAGCCCACAACTGCCTATGACTCCAGTTTCTCCACGGTGATCTGTTGCCTCTGAACTCCATGGGTACCTGAAATCATATCCACTCAGCCTTTCCTCCCAAATAATTTTTTAAAAGTTGCCCTATGACCTATGACCTCCACCAGTACACCTCAGCACTCACAAATATATCACACCCACCCACATGTAGGAACACACACATGCACACACACACACACACACATGCTTAGGAACACACAGACACAGACAAAACATACATGACACATACTGTAATAATAAATAAATTTAATTTTAATACAAAAAAAATACTCCGTGGAGGATAGCCACAGGTGTCATGTGTCATAGGCACAACTGACAGAGACTTGGATGTCTACAGTGAATAAAAAGGCAGCAAAAGGCATTTGAAAGGTCTTGATGGAGAAGATGAATTGCAAACACTTCCTTCAGTGACAAGATAAAACAATTATTATTTTGAGGAGAAAGGTCAAGGAAGAATATTTTCATTGAATATTAAAATTAAGAAGGATTTCCAGAAAATAGGATTTCTGGTGATATTGAATTTGCCTGTGGAGATAATATCTCATTGACTTTTAAAACCAATAGATGTAATAGAAATACAATTATAAGGGTGAGAGCATTTAATTCACATTTTTATTTATTTATTTGTTTATTATACCCATGATAGGAAATTATTGTGAAAATATATAATAAAATAAGTAACTTAAACTATCAATATAAAATAAACTGCCTCATTTCTACATATTAGAAATAGAAGTATATAGAGGCAATAATGAAATTCAAATTAGAATAAGCTGAGTTGAATGTATTATAAAACTAATATAATCAAGATAAGACTTCGTTGTGCATTTCTTGATAGGCAAGATGACAAAAGCAATAATCAGCCATTACAATATACCAGATTTTTTTTTTTGGTCTTTTCAAGACAGGGTCTCCCTGTAGCCCCAGCTGTCCTAGAACTCGCTCTGTAGACCAGGCCGGCCTTGAACTCACAAAGATCTGCCTGCCTCTGCCTCCCAAGTGCTAGGATTAAAATATACCAGAATTTTTTAAAGATGCTCGACATCTTTCCTAAGACTAAACATTTTACATTGAATGTTGTAGTTAATGAGTTAGTAGAAAGTGATAGGTTAGGAAACAACTTTAAAAAGATTTTACACCACAAAAAGACCAAAAAAAAAAAAAAAAAAAAAAAAAAAGAAAACCACAAAAAACCGGGCATGGTAGCACATGCCTTTAATCCTAGCACTTGGGAGGCAGAGGCAGTGAGTTCAAAGCCAGCCTGGTCTACAGAGTGAGTTCCAGGACAGCTGGGGCTACAGGGAGACCCTGTTTCGAAAAGGCCAAAAAAAAAAAAAAAAAAGTTTACATCAAATAGTTAAAATTGTGCTAAGCTCAGGACTGGAGGGCTGTCTCAGTGGTCAAGAACCCTGGCTGCTCTTACAGAAGACTGGGGTTTGATTCTCAGCACCCACATGGTGACTGCCATCTCAAACTCCAGGTCCAGGGGATCTGATGCCCTCTTCTGGGCTCTCTGGGCATTGCACAACATGGGTGCACTTAATGTTTGCAAAACCATCATACACATAAAGTAAAAATAAATATTTATTAAATTCTAATAAATTTGTTAGTATGCCCTAATGTAAACATAGTATAAGTAGTGAGTGTTCAGAGAAACATCAGATGCTGTAGTGTAGCATTACCAGAGAGTGTCTGGAGAGAAAATGAGTCAAAGTGTTTCAGAAGATTAGCCAAATTTAGTAAGATGAAGAGAAAAGTAAGACAATTGTACAAGAGAAAAGTACAGGTAGTAGAGAGTGAACAGACAATAAAAGCTCATGTTGATGAAGTGAGAGTTACTGCTGTGCAAACCGAAGAAAAACCCTGAGCCAGCAATCCAGGAGCTTAGCCACAGAGCTCTTCTCAGGGAGAATGACTCTGAGTCCCACTCCCCAGCTCACTGCTTTTATCTTAATGTTTCACCAGGAAAAACATGCATGAAGGTAAAACCAACAATATCTGGCAATGACCGTCAAATGATTACTGAAATAATTTCAAAAAGATAAGAACAAGCAAATGACTTAATTTTTTGAGATAGTGTTTTTTGGGGAAGTTCTCTTATTCTAGTTGTAAATTCCTAGTTATTTAAATATGATCTGAATAATTCTCTACAGATTTGTTTTGCTGTTTTTAATTATGAGTATGTTCATGGGCCTCAAGTGCATGTGTATAGAGTGGAAGTGCTCATGAGGGCCAGAGGCAATGGATCTCCTTTAAGCTGGAGTTACAGTCAGTTGTGAGCTGCCTGATCTGGGTGCTGGGAATCAAACTTGGGTCCTCTGAAGAGCACTGAACCATCTTTCCATCACTGATAGAACCAATTTCTATGACACTCCTGAAATCCACTGTAGCTAATAATACATTTTTTTTTCTTTACCCAAGACTATTTGTAGAAGGATTTGAAGCAGCCATCAACTTGGTGAACCTTTGTTTTTACTTCAAAGTGCCCATTGGGAAAAGTGAGTTTATTAGAGCCTGTGAGGATGTGGGGATGATAAGCAGCTATTTTTCTTAGTCTTTCATTCACAATCTTTCCCATCCTTGTTATTACACAAACAGACATTGTGATTTCGGTTAGGAAAACTTCCTTGAATGACAAGGAGGGAGAGAAAGGAAAGTTTCGTAAAGACTGAAATAGAAAGGATTTAACAGAAAAAAGATATTCTTTTATTCTCCAATAAAATTGCATTCATTTACAACTCTGTGGCTTATTGTATGAGTAGCTTTATAGAAAACAAAAATATACATAGATATGCAGTACATCTATGCATTACTATTTTATACAGTAATGGAAACGAAGTATGGAAATGCTAGAATTGAATGTATTTATTTTGAGCTACTGCTTAATAAAGGTAATACGGAAGGGGCTTTAATAAGCAATCAGCACACATTGTCAACCATTGGACAGTAGGAAATGGTTAATTAGCAGTTGTTATACTATAGGCACTGTTCTTTTTTAATTTTATTTTTATGTGTATGAGTGTACTGTCTGCATGTAGGTTGGTGCATCCATTTTGTGCAATGCTGTGGAGGTCAGAAGAGGGAGTAGGATTCCCCTGGAACTGGAGTTAAAGACGGTTCTTAGCTGCCATGTGGGTGCTGGGAATCGAACCTGGGTCCTCAGCAAGAGCAGAGGAACATGAGTTGCCTTTTCACCGTCACAGAACAAATAAGAGCAAGAAGCTGAGTTTAGAAAGTCAAGAGTGGCTGAAGAGTTGGCTCAGCGCTGAGAGCACTGACTGCTCTTGTAGAGGACCTGGGTTTGATTCCCAGCACCCATATGGTGGCAAAAACCATTTTAGGCCAGGCATGGTGGTGTAAACCTTTAATCCCAGCACTTGGGAAGCAGAGGCAGGCGATCTCTGTGAGTTCAAGTCCAGCCTGTTCTACATAGTGAGCTCCAGGCTAGCTGGGACTAAAGGGAGACCCTGTCTCAAAAAGACCAAAAAAAAAAAAAAAAAAGGAAAAGAGAAAATCAAGAGTGATCTGTGTGAGTATGTATGTATGTATGTATGTATGTGAACAATAATTGCCCATAAATTGGAGAGGGGTACCAGGTAAGCCCTCAGAACAATACCTGGTTCAGAGAAGCCCTATATCAGAGGCTTTCAAGAACAATGCCTATGACATGCAAGATTTCAACACTGAACACACTGAACAAAGCAAACCAGACTTTTCAGACCATATTCATACAGTTAACTATGTCAAGATTTCCTTATTATCCCCCACAGCTGAAATTTAAGGATTTCTGCTGCATTTAAAATGAAGATCCTGGCATTTTGTGTGTCTGGCAGAGATACAAATTGATTTGACTACTCTGAGTTCTTCTCGCTCTGGCTTTTACTGATTTTCCTTGAGCTTTTGCTTGTTCATAATTTCCTGTGATTTCAACCAACACGGCCATTTGAATTTTCTGTACTATTCTCTGTCCTCTTATAGTTTTTGGTTAATTAAACCAAATATATTTTAGATTTTAATTAAAATATTATGCTGTCTGGTGCAGATGAGATGGCTCAGAGGATACGAGCACTTGCTGTTCTTGAACAGTACCAGAGTTTACTTCCCATCAGCTACCCTAAATGGCTCATGACCCCTGTAACAACAGCTTGAGGAGATCTGATTCCCCGTTTTGCACTCTGTGTGTATGTGCAATCCCAACACATGCCCATGAACCTAGAATCACACATAAAAGTAAAGAAGAATTAAAAAGTAATGTGTTAAATATTTTAATAGATTCTTTGAGAATCCCATGTAATATATTTTGGATAATATTCAGACCCCCCATCTGCATACACACTTTACTCCTCTACTCCCAGAAGATGGAAAGTCTTTATTGACCATTCCATAAAAAAAAATCTATAAATTCTATGTCCTACCTATTAGAATTCCAATATAACCTTTTGCCAATATTGAAAAAACAGTCTCAAATTTTATATGGAAACTCCAAAACCTCAGGATAGCCAAAATAATCCTGAACAATAGTGAAGGCACTAGAGGCATCACCACCCTGACCTCAAATTATACTACAAAGCTATAGTGATAAAACCAGCATGGTACTACATTAAAACAGGCATACCAATCACTGGACTAGAACTGAGGGCCCAAATTTAAGTCCATACACTTACAGAAATCTGATTTTTTACAAAGGAGCCAAAAATACATATAGGGAGAAGGCATCACATTCAACAAATGGCCAAACTGGATAGCTACATGTAGTGGAATGAAACTAGATCCCTCTATCACCCTGAACAAAACTCAACTCCAGATAGATCAAGTACTCCAGCATAAGACTTGATACCATGAAGCTGACAGAGGAGAAAGTAAGGAATTTATTGGAACCTCTAGGAACAGGAAAGGACTTTCTGAAAAGAGTAAATAAATCAAATACTGTAAAGCTCATGAGGCTATAACTTGATTGATTAGCCATATGTTACTTTTAGAAAGCACTGGTTTTATTTTTAATTTCTGGGACTGAATATCTTCCATGACTTATTACTCTGGTTCCCTTCCTGCTCCCTCCCCTGTACATGCAGACATGAATACTATAATTCAAAACACATGCTTCATGGGCCTCCATGAAATGATCCTAAGTTCTTAAGAATTGTTGACGAGGGGACTTGAAATAAATAATCACAGTGAAATTCTCATGAAACATATTGATTTGCAAATATAAAAATACTGCAATAATATTTTTAACAATGGCTTTAGTCATAGCAAGAATTAGCAGTCCTTTTTATATGAAAAAATCAAAACAAAATCAGATAAGGAAAAAATTAACATAACAGAAACCTGAAAGAAAAAATATATTAAGATGCTTTGTGCTTTATTAGCTATATGTCTATTCTTTAGATGATTCGTAAATGTGTCATAGTTTAATAAGAATGAGCAGCAAGTGGGATCAGGTAACCTCTTTCTTCCTAAATAAGGCAATGAAAGAGAAGAGAGAAGAAGAAAGTTTGTTTACCCTCTCAAGTGGCAAGGATATACAAAGTAATGAGCTATATAATAAGAACATTAACGTTGTCAAAGTTCATGAATGATGACATCACGTTTTTGTGATGCTGCGGTCAGGACAGCTTATGCCAGAACCTGTTCAAGATAGTCAGTGACATGTGCCTTCAGCAGAAAGCTGACCTGACAGGGGATGGAAGTCTGTAGTGCTGATGGTTTGTATAATATGAATCTTTGGCATCATTTATTTAAGAAATATAATATGTACGTGTACAAATACACACATATACACAAGTATACATACACAAACGAGATTCTTGTGATTTTTCAAATTTGCTAGTTTCATGAAAGGAATGACTGTGTATCAACTGCATGTATGTCATGTGTATATATGTGGAAGGAATCCTTTTTGTTCACTGTCTGCAGGCCTTGATCCTTGTCAACAACAAGATCAGTAAAATCAGCCCTGGAGCATTTACACCTTTGGTGAAGCTGGAACGACTTTACTTGTCTAAGAACCATCTGAAGGAATTGCCAGAAAAGATGCCCAAAACACTGCAGGAGCTTCGTGCCCACGAGAATGAGATCAGCAAAGTGCGCAAAGCTGTGTTCAATGGGCTGAACCAGATGATTGTCATAGGTACAGATTTGCTTATAACTTGAAGAGCAAGGCTTGACATTCACCTTAAGGGATTTTACATACATAATTTTCCATACATACATTTTTAGGCAGTCTTAATTGCTATTATACCCGCTTCTACCTTGGCACCCTCTTGAGCTTTGTCATCTGAGAATGCAGAGGAAGTCTAGGGTTCCTTGATCACATGAAGATTATGTAGGATGCACTGAGGTAATGATTAATTACATAGATTTAAGGAAACCTTTTCATGGCAGTTTGATTGTGTTTTGAACACAATCTGTAGACTATTTGCCTTTTAAATAATATGTTATAATGTTTCAACCTATGCGTGTGGTTAAAAGTGTAGTTTTATGATTGGCTTACAAAATTCTAGATTTAAATTCTTGACCAATATTGAAAAATGCTTTAAGAAAGTAATAATATAAGGTATGATGCTAAACATTTGCTAATAATTTCTGAGAATTTTTTTTAAATGCTGTAACTATTGTTTTTGCTTCTTCATAAATATTTGTTTATGTTGCATTATTTATTTATTCATTCATGCATGCATGCATGCATTCATATAGGTTTTACTGTATAGACCAAGCTGCCCTCAAATTGTTGATCTTCCTGTCCTGGTTGGGATTATAGACTTGTGCTATCAAACTGACTTTGTTGTTTTTTTTTAATTTTATTTATTTTTTTATGTGTATGAATGTATTGTCTGTGTGTAGGTTTGTGTGCCCGTGTCATGCAATGCCGCGGAGGTCAGAAGAGGGTGTCAGATTCTCCTAGAACTGCAGTTAAAGACGGTTCTCAGCAGCCATGTGGGTGCTGGGGATCGAACCCGGGTCCTTTGCAAGAGCAGTTGGTGCTCTTAACCGCTAGGCCATCTCTCCAGCCCCCAAAACTGGCTTTGTTTTAAAAAGGCAAAATTTGAGGGCTGGAGAGATGGCTCAACAGTTAAGAGCACTAGATGCTCTTGCAAAGAGAACCATGGTTCAATTCTCAGCACACAAATGGCAACTTTCTCAATGCAGATGCCTTATTCTAGGGGATCAGATGCTCTCTTCTGACCTCCAAGGGCATTGCATGACATGGGTGCCCTTACATATTTGCTGGTTAATACACTCATAAACATTAAAAATAAAATATTTAAAGAGACAAATTTTCATTTTGTTACCCCTTTCAAAAGCAATCTTTCATTTCTCATTTGTTTCTCTGTCAAGAAGTTTTTAACCTATTTTTTTTTTTCTAGAATCCTCACTGAAGCAGACATGGATATCCTAGAATATCTTGAAAAACCCTTGTACTTTTTGTCTTTGTAGAACTGGGCACCAACCCACTGAAAAGCTCTGGAATTGAAAATGGAGCATTTCAGGGAATGAAGAAGCTGCTCTACCTCCGCATCGCAGACACCAACATAAACACTATCCCTCAAGGTAACAGCAGATTCTCCTAAGTGCTTTGAGAAGTTGAACTCCACCATCTTCAATAGTAACAAGAATGATTGTGGAGATTCAAGTCAGGACTCATGTGGCCAAACTATTGTCAGTGAATTCTCAATTCATAGAAGTATTTCTATTGGGTCTACCCGACTATTTGGTCATCTGGGCTTATTTGAAACATGAATAGACCCGTAAACATCCTTTCTAGGATACAATTTAGCATGCAGTAAGTTTATTATACAATTATGATTTCCAAAAGAAAAAGTACACTTATTAAAGAATAGTTTGCCTTGGGCTGGAGAGATGGCCTAGCGGTTAAGAGCGCCCATCACTCTTACAGAGGACCCGGGTTCGATCCCCAGCACCCACATGGCGGCCGAGAACCGTCTGAAACTCCAATTCCAGGAGAACTCCAGTTCCAGGGGAATCCGAGACCCTCTTCTGACCTCCGCGGCATTGCACGTCACGGGTGCACAGACTTGCATGCACACAGTACATTCATACACATACAGAAATAAAAAAAAAAAAAAAAAGAATAGTTTGCCTTGATACTTTATTTAAAGTAATATACCTGGAAGTATCTCTGACACTGAGCCAAAGTTTACTTTGAGTTTCCAGTTCCCCAGGGAATTCTTTTCCTGTGCATCTTTCCATAATTAGCATCTCAATAAAGCAAGCATCCATTCTTATTTAATTTGGTAGCAAGTAAACAATGTAGACTTCAGAATCTGAGGACTTAGAGGTGAAGATGTCATTAATTGGATCAAGGACTCTCAGTTTCTCACCTTTGAAGTGGGAATATTACTAATATCCATATCGACAGAATGCTTTAAAATGAAATAGAAGACATGGCATGTAGATAAGTAGGAAACAGATATTACCTCCTGTTATTCTTAAAGATGCCTAAGCTTATTCAGTGCACTATACACTGGAGACATAAAAGTGAGTTGGAAGTATGACTCCTTGTCTATACCAGAGCCAGAATAGGGAAGGACAATCACTGTAGTCACAATGTCTAACTAAATCCCTCTCAGCATTGCATGTAATCCTGTGACTGTGAATCAGCAAAAGCAACAAACCACCAGAAATAAGTACCTATAATTTTCATTTTCTCCCTTCTCTAGAGTTCAGTCTCACAAAGTTCCTTCTATGTTCCCCAGCTACCCCCCACAACCTAACTTTCTCAATTCAGACTCCTTGCTCTGAGACTGGGTACAAAGTGTAGATTTTCATTCACAGAAAACACTGACTTTATTGTGCTTTTGCAGAAACTTTGGGAGTACTTAGTCCATAGAAACTTTGCTTATTATCACTGTCTTCTCTGTGGTATCCATAGTGAGCAAGCTTCAGTGTCCTAACAAAAAAAAAACTATCAGGATGGATGGATGGATGGATAGATTAGATAGATAGATAGATGATAGATAGATAGGTAGATAGATAGATAGATGATAGCTAGAGCTATGATTGATAGATGATAGATGTATGAACACATAGATAAACTATCATGTATTTATTTAAAGCTTAAAAAGCACATTCTCTTTGAGTCCCCAATTCTTTGCATATAAGAAATGACCATTTTATACTAAGTAAAGTGATACATAAAAATATATGTTCATTTATATTAAATTAGCCATGGATCAAAAATACTTTAAAAATGATGTATGTACCAAATATTTACAGACTATTCTTGCCACTATTTCTGAAACAATGCAGTGTAATATTATTGCATGGAATTTAAATTTTATGGGGAATAAGTAATCTAAAGATGATTTAGGAAAACACTGGAAAGTGTACGAAGGTCATATGCAAACATTACACACACAGAGAAGGCTGTTTCCATAAATTCTTTGTACTATATATGTTTTCTGTATAGCATACATAAAATGAATTAAAATATTGCTTTATATTTGCATTTCCAAATCTTTGGAAATCGTGGCCGAAGTATTATGGAGAGTTAGAGAATCTTTTGGATTTTATATAATTTCCCCCAGATACTGCAGATGTGGTTTTCCATTGGAATATAGGCTTCTGGGATCCTATCACATGAAAGCGGTCTGGATTTAATTGTTCTGTGAAATCCTTAGTTCATGCTGCACAGTAAAGTTGATTCTAAGGGTCAGCAAGCATATCATTGTTAGTTATTAGTAATTCTTAAAAATGAAGCATCATATAAAAAGTACATTAAAACATACATCAACTTGCTAAGTAATTTTGAAATATAAAGTAATATTTCTTTTTACCTGCTTGCAACTCTACTGTTAAAAGGTGACTCCCTAAACAAGTTTTGGAATTAACCTGTAATTTATTTTCAGATGTCATAATTTTGGTATATGTGTGTAATATATAAATTTATTCAGAGTAATATAAAATTAAAGGGAACAAGAACAACGAAAAAGACTTGTTCAAAGAACTGACTAAAACAGTAAACTTCTGCCCCAAGCAGTAAACTTCTGCATCAAAAAATTTAAAAAGACTGAGAAAAAGATGCAAGACATGTATAGCAGAATGCATGAGGTCTGGCAGGGTAGGGGATATGAAAGGGGGAACGAGTCTAAATTTGATTAAGAAATGTTGTATGACATGTGCGACACTTCAATAAAAATTAAGAAAAAGTTGAAGCCTCAGGTTACACGTTTACATAGGTGTAACCGATGCATACTCCCTCCATTAGAGTGCAGATGTTCATTTCCTCATTTATATCAAGAACTGTGCATCTAAAAAACATTAGCCCGTTAACACAAGCGCAGAGAGCAGTGAGCTTCAGTGTTTGACTTCTGTTCCATGATTGCTAGCACAAAAATCTATCACTTGATAAACACAGTTCATAATTTTGTCAAAGACCATCTATGATCAAACTAGTAGAGAATAATTTTACTATAAAGGCATTCACATCCCTAAAACAATAGAAGGAAAAGGATAAAAGACAAAATTGAATCTTTTTCTGTTCTATATTCATTGTTTATTTGCTAATTTGGTATCTTCTTTTTCACATGTTCTAGGTCTCCCTCCCTCCCTTGCTGAACTGCATCTTGATGGGAACAAAATCACCAAAGTTGATGCAGCTAGCCTGAAAGGACTGAATAACTTGGCTAAGTAATAAATCCTTTCATTACTTTCTGTCAGAATGATGGCAAGGTGTGGTAGTGTCCGCATTGTCAGAACATGATTCTCATCTACCTCTTGGTAAAATTGTACTACATTTTGTTTCTAAGTCAGACTGCTGCTTACCCAATTATTTCTTGAAAAAAAAAAAGACAATAAACTAGTATACTTGCTGTAGACAAATGAATCACATATTTTATATAGTGTGTGTATATCATATTGTTTATAGATCTTGTATAAAACTTGGTCAGTTAAATCAGGTTTTAAATGAATTTATTCATTCAATATATTCTAATATAGTGCCATCAAAGAAAAAATTAATAAAACTGCAACAGGTTGAATTAAAGTTGAGAATATGTTGGAGGAAGAAAGCTGTGTAGATATAGAAATATCACTTCAGAATAATTGCAACAAAATTCTCTAACACCAGTTTAAAATATCTTTGCACATTTAATGTAGGTTCACAAAAGAAAACATCCATTTCTGTGGCCCTGCCTTTCTGTGGCTTTACTTTGCACATGATTACTAGTGTTTGCTCTCTGATTTCATTTTATTTATTTTTATTTTTATTTATTTTCTGTGTGTATGAATGTACTGTCTGTATGCAGGTTTGTGCACCTGTGTCGTGCAATGCCTCGGAAGTCAGAAGAGGGTGTTGGATTCCCCTGGAAATGGAGTTCTCCAGGAATTGGAGTTACAGACGGTTCTCAGCCGCTATGTGGGTACTGGGGATTGAACCCGGGTCCTCTGCAAGAGCAGTCGGTGCTCTTAACCGCTAGGCTATCTCTCCAGCCCCTCTGATTTCATTTTAAACTCTCTGTATTTATAATCTGATTAAGTAATAAAGAACTGAAATTTTTTTCAGGTTTCTTTAAGGAATTCTCTGTCCTGGACATGCATATATTGTGGAACATTCTTACAGAGAATTTTCCTGCCGCAGTTTTAGGCCAGGTCACTCCGGTCACCCCTTTGAATATAAATGGTAGACAAATGAATAAATAAAAAGCATATCTCTGTATCTTTGAGAAATACTGATAACCAAATAGGAATAAAAAGCAGATTTTCCCATTTCTGTGTCTAATACCCAGTGATCTGGGAGAGACTGAAAGCCAGGAATAAGTGTCCTGTTGTGAATTCAGCTATTAAATATTGTCCCGGTGTCACAAGTGATAAGAACTGCTTCATGTAAAAATGTTAAGCCATAGTCTTCAAGATAGATACCATTCTTCACAATAGTATGATAGTATGCATCATCTATCTTTCTTCATTGATTAGGTTTCTATATCAACAGAAAGGTGTAGACAAATAAATTACATTATGATATAAATTTGTCTTTATAATCTTATTGTTATAATTAGTATTAGTTAGGAAAAATATTTAAAATTTCCAAAATAGTAAGTCACTCTGAATTTATATGCTCTTTTAGATAAAAAGTTCATTTTACACCCAAAGTAATAAAACAATTTGACATTCTGTTGTTTGATATTGATGCCGTATACTTCATACCAAATAGAAGCATAAAGTACTATGAAATTATGAAATCACTAATGAAAATCCATATTTCTCTGTAAGTGGAATTTTAAGTTCATTCATTTACTCATTGGCCAAGTACATTTTCTTAATTCTTGAATTTATAAATTTGGAATCACATCTGTAAATTTTCTCTATTAAATTTTCAATTCATTATGTTGATAATTACTAAATGACATTTGAAAGCACTAAAGAAAATACATATTTCTCTGTAAGTGGGGTTGTCTGATCTCTTCCATTATTCTGTGCCCTTTGTAGTCACTTCTCTCTGCTTTATATAAATATATAATATATATTTGATATATATTTTTATGTAAATATATAAATATATATATAAAATATATATATAAATATATATATTTTTATATAAATATATATATATTTGAGAGCTCAACCAAAGCTCAACCAAATCAAACTTATAGAGTATTGAGTTCTGAGTCAGAAGCAGTGATACTTATATCAGGCAGATTCTAAGTCCTGCTAGAGTGCCCCTGGCGAACTCTTTCTCACTAATAGACTAATTCTGTTAACATTTCTAGAAAGTATGCTTAGTGGCACTTTTAAATGTTTCACCTTTCATTTTCAATGAAATGCACAATTATTTCATTTCCAGAGCAACTGTTGTGTCATATCTTTTATTTAACTCTCAAATGAATTTGGAATGTTCATTGCATGTAGAAATCAATCCAGCAGCTATTTATCAAACATACAGTTACTATGTTAGCACTAGATATACTACAAGGAAGTTGCTAATTCTAAAGGAGGCATACAAATAACCAGGCCTTTCACAATCTTACACATCTTTCAAAATGACCCCAGGGTGCTATAGGAAAGCATTTACAAGAGGTTGCTATTCAGTCCTGTTCTGACAGATGAGACTCAATAAAGGTTGTGTTGAACAGAGGTGCTAAGAATAGGCTTTTTCAGGAATAGAAAGACAGTTCAACGAGGAAAGTAATAGCTGTATAAGTGTAAGGACCTGAGTTCAGGCCCCAGCACCTATATCAAAAGCTAGACATAGTGGCCTCATGTGGTACTACAGAAAAGCGGGTTCTTGAAATTTGCTAATCAGCTAGTCTTGCCGAATTGGTGTGCTTGTGTTCAGTAAAAGACTGTATCAAAAGCTAAGGGGAAGCATGATATTAGAGGATACCCAAAGTCAATCTTTGGCCTCCATGCCAATGAACACACATGTGTCCATGCATATACCTTCATACATACCTGCATATGTCCATGTACATATATATACACATACACGGGGCAGGGTATTCACCAGAGGAGAGATTTTTGTCTAGGCTTAGAGTGGTTAGGAGAAAAGCACTCTAAGCAAGAGGAACAGTATATGCAAAATGATGTATGAAACACTTGCACACTTGTAGGAAACACTTGTATAAAGCTGCAGCAACAAAGCACCTCTCGTTCGTTCTTCTCAAAGCTGTTTATTCAGCCAGGCAGGTCTTGTCAGAACGGTTTATTCAGGCACATCTTTTCTCCTTCTCCAAGCTTCTCCCTCTAAGCCTCAGGTCTTTCCCTCTAAGCCTTCTCCCTTCTCCAAGCCTTCTCCTTCCTCAGGCAAGCAAGCTTCTCTCCTAAGACTAGAAAGGAGAGAGAGT